>VZTA01019652.1:601914-639517 GCA_013398855.1 Mohoua ochrocephala
GCTGTCCGATGCCGGGGCGGAGGTTCCCCCGGCGAAGAATGCCCTGGCCGGGGCTGGGGACGCTCTGCCTGGTGCCGGGGCGGAAGGTGCCGGCAGCGCGGCGAGGCGGGGGCTGTGTCCCAGAACGGAGCAAACAGCGCTCTCGGTGCGAGCAGCCGCCCCGGGCACGGTGCGATGGGGGTGCTCGGCACCTTGCGAAGAGGAGAGGAGAATGCTGTACCTCCGGAGAGTGGGGTGCTGATTCCCCGGAGAAGGGGAATGCTTTGCTCCCGGAGAGGACGAATGCTTTGCCTCTGGAGAGGGAGGATGCTGAGCCCCCAAAGACGAGGGATGCCGAGCACCCAGAGAGGGGGGATGTTGATTCCTTGGAGAAGGATGATTTTTGGTCACAGAGATGGGGGATGCCGAGCCCCCGGAGCGGGGGGATGCTGAGCTTGTGACGAGGAGGGCTGCGGTACCCGGTGTGAGGAGGGGTGTTGAGCCTGCTGCAATAGGGTGCTGTGCAGAGGTGCTTTGACCCGGGGGCTGGATGTGCCCAGCACAAGGGACAGACAGCCCCGGGGAGCCCACGGCACCGAGTCCCGCTGCCTGGAGGATGCCAGCGGGCTGGCTCCGCTGCAGCTGCTGCTGAGGACCAGGCGTGTTTCATTAAATTGCTGAGGTTCTGGGGAAAATTAATTTTTAATAATGTTACATAAAGTAATTGCACAGATAACATCCTGGGAATGAGTCTGCGATCTTTCTTTTTCTAATTAAACGAGATACTTGTTTTAATCATGTCATGTAAAGAACAGCGCTGATTTCTGTTACATCCCATGCACTTTGCCATTGGTACACATTCCTAGGGATTTGCTGTCTCCCCACTAAAAATTACACGGACGGGTTTACCTGCCTTTCCAGGGTTCAAATTTTAACTCAGAGAAACCAGTGAAAACTGAATAGATTTGTTAATATTTTAAACTGGAAAAAATGGGTCTTACTTATCCCAGTGCAACTGCACAGCAGCAATATGAAAGCCAGAAAGAGCAAAATTCTGGTCCTGAGGGACAGGTGCTTTTTGAAGTGAAACACTGTCACCTCCAGCACGGCTTGGAGTGGCTGCATGGCCCAGATCGTCTCATGGACAAGGGCTTGATTCCTGCAGTGTGAGCATCTGGTCTCCCCCAGACTTCTGTGAATGGGGCACTCCAGGCAGATGTTGTCCCGTGCACACTGTAGTGCCAGAAATATTGGTGGAAAAGGTTAATGGATCTGCCTCCGGGGCCTTGGGCCCTGGCGGCTGATGAACTTTCATCAGAGCCAAGCTGCTTAGTATGCTCAGCCTCCGCCTGGAACAGCTGGAAATGTTTTGTGCCACAGAAACCCACTCCCAGGAAGGCTCCTTTGCTGCTGACAGGGCGCGCTGGGCTTCGCCAGTCCCACTGCAGGAGCGGAGAGGAGGCGTCCTGCTGTGTGAGCCCCCCCCCCGTCTGTCACCAGCCTGTTCCCACCAAGAGCACCGCAGTGCTGTGGCGGAGTTTCCCTTCCCGACAGGTCCCAGGGCTCAGATCCCCATCGTGATCGTGAGCCGTGTGCGGGGGGGGCTGTCGCAGCTGGGCTGCTGGGCTGGCAGCTCCTCCTGCTTTCGGCTTGGCAGCAGCGGGCCTGATTCTTGGTGGCCAGACCCGACTGCTGCCAGGCTGTCGCTCCGAGGAGGCGGGCGAGGGGCAGCTGCAGCTGTGGCAGATGCTCGCGGGGGAGCGGGCTGAGGCCACTGGAGCTGGCGGGTGCTCAGACTCCCGGGAATACTCGCGTGGCTCATGGGGGATATTCAGGCTCAGGAGTATCCCTGGGGCTCTGTGGAGACGTTTAGTCTCTCAGTGCCTCAGTTGTCCTGGAAATGGATTTTCTAGGCAAGGCTCAAAGCGATTGCACAAAAGGACAGAGGAGATTTCAATGCAGAGACTGCTGCCAGCCCTCCACGAAAGCACTCGGGTCCGCTGCAGCTCTGCTCCCCTTTACCGGGCAGGCGGGTGGGCAGGCGGGAAGGCAGGGATGAGCGCAGGCAAGGAGGGAGGGAGGGAGGCAGGAAGGGATGGAGGCAGGCAGGCAGGGAGGGATGGAGGCAGGCGGGCAGGAAGGGAGGAAGAGCTGCCCGCTGCAGGAGCACAGCTGTGCCACTGCCAGCCCTGCCGTGCCTTCCACAGGAACAGTCTCGCTTTACCTGCTGAGAAATCCCACAACAGTCAGCCCCTCATCGAGCTACCTTCTTGATCAGTAAAATAAGAAAATTAAAAGATAAGAAAAAGGCTTTAATCGGGGCTGCAGGGAGATCTGTGTTTACCTTCTCTCTCAGCTAAAACTGGCATCATTTTGTGACCTCTTTTTCAGCCCACTGGAAAACTGCAGCTTCTTGCCCTGCATTAATTTGTGCAAAGCTGCCCTCGCCTTCAAGTAATTATTTTAATTATTAGGTTATGCCAAGAAGTGGAGAACACTTAAGTAACTATTGGTTTAGCACTGAAAATCCAACCAGAGAGAAAGCAGGTAACTTCTCAAAGCTCTCTTTTTTCCCTGTGAAGCTGACTATTAAAATAAATACAGGGAGAGATATCTAAGAAAGGGAAGGAAAAGCCAAAAGCGCTCTTTCTCTCACCAGTAAAATATAAATATTTAATCTATACATCTAAACATAATCTATACATGCGCTCATACAAAGAAAATCTGTGCCTTGTTACTGGATGGGTTTTTTAAGCAGGAGTTTGTATCTGAAGCTTATTCAACAGCTGCTCGGTTATTACGCAATCTGTTAAATATTTGAAAATGCTGTATCAGAAAACACCATCCAGAGCTGCTCCAAGTGCTCAATTCAGCTCCGAGTTACTCTGGAATAGAGACAGATAGGGGTAGTGGCGTGAGGAGTTGCCCTGTGTTTACACCCGGTGACGGAGCCTGCGCTGCCGCCAGTCATCACTGCGGCTGAGCTCCGGGAGATTACACCTGGTACGAAGAGCTGCACGGAGCAGCTGAGTATTTGCAATATCGTGCCCCTCGTATCTAAAGGCAGTGAGAGCGAGGTGATTACGGTCCTGTAGAGAGCCCTTTTGCCTAACCTTTCACTTGGGTTAAAAAGCGGTAGTAGCACCCTTCAACGCGACAGACGAGAGCTTGATGCCATTTTGTAGAGCTGATGGCACCGTCCCTAACAAAGCAGGGCGGGATGACTGGAATCGGTGGCGCAGGTGGAGCAGGACTGGCGGCTCCAGCAGACCCATTCCAGCCACCTTTGCTTTGCTGAAGCATCATCAGAAATTCCTCCGAGTGACTATTTTGATGGATGATATGTTAGTGAGACACACGTGCGGATCAGATGCCAATGGGTTGAGATCAGTAAATTGTAAAGAACAGATCCCCGACACTGGCCAGGGAGCGGGAGCTGGATGTGGGGACTCCTGGGTGGGTTTGCACTCAGGTGCTGCTGAGAAGGTGACACCATAGCCATGCCGCCCCGCTGCCATCTCATTGCCCTTGGCCACCCACTGCTGCCAGGAGTGCAGCTGATGTGGTGCCTGCCCCCCTCTGTGGGCAGGGGGACAGGCAGGGTCCCAGCCCACCCTGCCCTTGGGTCATCCCAACCCCAGCTGTGTGCTCACCTTGCCCCTCTGCAAGAGGAGTGTGCTGGGCCAGGGAATGGGTTCATTTTCCTTGCTACATTTTAAAAGGCATCGCCTCCACGTCTGGGTCCTCACTTTTGTGCCAGGTTTTTTACTAAGGTTCTATTCCTGCTGATTCTTGTGACAATAATCCCACCTCAAGCATGTCTGACAGTCCCACTGCTGTATCTCTGAAGTCGCTGTGAGCAGGATCAGTCTTCAGCAAAGCTTTTAAACAAACAACCCTGCATGAGGAATTTATCGGATTTTATTTCTTGTAGTGTCTTTCTAAGCTGTGTTTGTGTAGAGAAGGGGTCAAAGCATTGATTGTTTGTATGATTTGCAAGTAACACAGAAAATACAATCAAATTGGAGTCTGTGTGAGAAAAATATCATTGATTATTTTATATAAATACATAGAAAACAAATTCTGTGGATAATTATCCTGCTCTGTGTGATTGGCTTTTCTGAGGCTTATTATGCCTGTCAGGAATTTTATTTTGAAACCACCTTCCCACACTCTGCAAATGAAGTAGTATTTTTAAAAATCAAGGCAGAAGCAGGCTTTTCCAGGCTGAAAAGGCAGCGCCCAGGGGCTGGGAGCTCCACAGCCATGGGGGACATGAATGCTGGAGTGGGAATCCTCAGAAAGGCAGCTCAAGGGTTTTTTTGTTCAGCTTGTGCCTGGTGACCAGAGTGGCCAGTGTTCTTTGGGGAGGCTGGCAGGATGGCACAGCGTTGGATGGCACCAGGGTGTTTTTCAATCACTCTATTGCCCGTGTAGCTTCTTCTGCATTCCCTTGGGCATTTCTGTGACCATACACCCACTGCTCAAGCATTTAATGGTTGATAAAGTTATTTCAGGTCACGAGACATTTTGTGTGTCAGAGAACACATTCTGGTAATTTCAGCAGGATAGGAGGGCGGCAGTGTAAATTGTTTGGTGGTAAATTAATTCTGAATACATTTGAATAACAATGTTAACTCTTTATCGCAGAATAGTCTAATTATTTGATCTTGGCATTCTCTTGAGAACTTCATACAGGAAATTAAGATCAAACCACAAACCAGAAAAGAATAGACTCTCATTTATCACAAGGCAGGAGAGACACCAAACCAGACCGTTCAGTGCTGGGCTGCTGCCTCAGGGCACATGGACAGCCCTCGGGCTGGAGGCAGCAGGGTGTGTGCACAGCTTGAGGGGTGAAGGAGCCTTGTGGGGGCTCGTTGTGCACGGAGAGAGGTGGATGCACATACTTGACACCGGGACACGCTGACACACCCTGGGACACGCTGACACACCCTGGGACACACTGACACACCCTGGGACACACTGACACACACTGGGACACACAGACACACACTGGGACACACGGACACATGCGCCTGTGGCATGGGAGCTGCCTCTCGTGCTGCAGTGTCATGTCTGGTTTTATCACCAGCAGGTGCAAATCCACCTCTATGAACTTAATCTCTCCATCTCTGGTGTTTTTATTAATGAAACTAAGCAGCGGTTGATGTTATGAAGAGGTTCCTGTAAAGCCTGCACGGCGCAGCCACGCACGGAGCAACACTAAAGTCATTCTGTCTCCAGCAAAGCTGGGTCCCTTTTTTTCCCGGAAAATGAAGTGCTCCTTGGGTACAGAGCAGCAGTTTCACTGAATTAGCACTCCTAAAGGAAGCCCAGCTTTCCCGCCTGTCGCGATATGCCGCTGGCGCCCAGCCGGGCCCCGCATCGGCAGAGGGCACTGCCCCGCCGCGGCTCCCGCCGCCCTCCTCCCGGACCAGCCATCAGCACAGATTTCCCAGCATTTGCACGGCGTCGCTGTGCCAGAAGAGCTGCGATGCTGGAGTCTCTCGTGGAGACACGGTATCAAATACGCCCGGCGCGGCGCGGTGTTTGTAGCCAGCATTAAGCCTCCTAATCCGGTGTAATGTGCGTCTCCACCAGTTTCGCCATCTCCTTCCCCTCCTTTTGGCTGCAGATTTAACGCGATGCTGTCTAGGCGGCTTTTCCCTTTGCACACCAGAAGACGGGCGTGGAAGTCTCTGGGAAAGGCAGATAGCGAGTTGAAAGCACCAGAACCATGGGCGAGGGGGGATAGAGGCAAATGTTGAGAAGAACTGAGGGCTGAAGGAGAGGATAAGAACTGCTCTACGGCGGTGCTGCTGGAGGGAATAGATGTGGAACAGGAGAGCTGTGCCTCTTAGAGATTCCAGCTCGGTTTGCCAGGCAGGGATAGTTGCAGTTTGGGCTGATGCAGAGGGGATTCGGATGGGATGGGGGTTCATGCATTGATACATTGATTCGTGTTATCAACAGTGGAAACAGGGATAATGTGCTGCTATTTACCACTTCTAATAAAGACTAAAATAGATGCAGGTCCTTAGCACAAGCGAGAGCTCTTAAAGCAGGTGGAGGGCACAGCTCATTGCTTTGTCTTTGCTCCTCCACCAGCTTTTCTTTGTGGTTGCCTTTGTTAACCCCTTCTGCTTCCTTTCACCCCCCCTCTCTGTGCTGCCCCCAGGGACCCCACCGCTTCACTGCTCAGGTTTGCACTGTGAGACTCTCACCATGTCAGTGTTACCTGGGTCCTTGTGCTTTTAATCTGCAGTGAGACACTGAGCAGGAATACACAAATAGGGATGTGACTGCTCTGTTATTTCTGGCAGGGAGGATCATCAGGGAAACGTCGTTCAGCTGCAAACGGCTGAGGAGAGCGTGGGGTACCCCTGCGTCAGAGGCAACCCCAGCGCTGCTCTGAGCTTCCCCCACACTGCTCAGCTCTGCAGCACCGGCAGGAAGAGAGGGAAGCAGACACCAGCCGTTGGTGAGAACGGCCGCAGCGCTGTATCTGTATCATTTAATATTTTAGTCCAGGGACCTCGTTAGACTTTGGCTTTTTTGCTGTGCCCCGGCCAACAAGCAGCCCCCCTCTGTGTGGGGTCAGATTCATAGAATAAAAATCAGAACTGGGAAGTAGTAAGGGAGCAACCAGCACATTCTGTATCAGCTCGTTGTGCCTGGGACATTCAGCACAGCAGCGTGACCTGGAAAGCAGCAGGAAGGACTGGGCTTCCAAGGGCATGGACCATGGGAGTACGTTCAGGGAAGTTTTTAAGCAGAGAGATAAACTAGCTAATACCAAAGGCACAAAACAAAGACTTAAAATTACACAAGAGTTCAGATAAACTCTTGAATTTGGGCCTTGCACTTTGCTCATCATTCTGGAAACTGGGCACTGGGGATCCCCTCTAAGGGGTACCCAGCTCCCCTGGGTCTGGAGCACTCAGCGTTACACAGGCTTTAGAGACAGATTTCAATTTCATCCTTGGCACCTGCAAGCAGGAGCTTTAGGAGCATCAGTGATGCCCCTGCAGCAGCGCAGTGGAAATGGTGGTTCCTACCTCCAGTAAGGACTGGGACGAGGCCATTGACTGCTCTGACAGAGGCCACTGGGCACTCATTAGCTGGTAATGACATCTGATGGCTACAGCATGTCCTTTGTTCAGACTGGGGACTTGGAGGTGAACAGACCAGATCTCTGAACTCACCAGCTCCCAGGTGAGTAGGAACGTACGTCATTCCTAAAATAACAGAGCTGGTACTGCAGAATCCAAACTCGATTAGAGACGTGGAAGTGTATGGTGAGAGAACCAGCGTCGCCGTGGGCGGCTTCCCCCCACTCTAATGAATAGATGGCTGTCAGCTCGTACTTTTCTCCCAGGATGAAGCAGTAAATAAAATCTGGTATAACCCACAAATTTAGCTGAGTTATGGCTGTCTATTGGGACTGAAGTGTTAGACTTGTTGGTTAGTTTTGCAGTGAATTCAAAGCACTCTGAGGGAAGTCACAGCAGTGATTTTAAATTCCACCCCCTGTGAGACACCGTGCCTGCCTGGGCACATGGGCTGAGGGGGCTTTTTCCTGGCTGCAGCAGAAGTTTTGTCTTGAGAACAGGGTGGATTTCGTTCTGAACGGAGCAAACAGCCACAGCACCTGCTCAGCAGAGGACACAAGGCTGGATGTCACAGAATCCCAGAATGGTTTGGGTTGGAAGGGACATCAAAGCTCATCTCACTCCACCTCCCTGCCATGGGCAGGGACACTTTCCACTAGACCAGGCTGCTCCAAGCCCTGTCCAGCCTGGCCTTGAACACTTCCAGGGATGGGGCTGATGTACCCCCGGGGCTCTGTCAGATCACCCTGCCCGCGGCTGGCATGCTGCGCTCCGCAGGAACAGCCCCTCAGCCACGTGAGGGAGGTTCCCTGCCTTGGGAAAGACACCCGTCCTTTAGCACTGCAGAACTCCAGGATGCCATTCTTTTTTCGGATGTGCAGCAAAAGGTACATAATGATTAACCTTAAAAGCTTAAGCTTTTTCTTTGCCTGTGCGAGACAGATTTATAATATTTTCTCTTTCTTTTTTAACGCTGGATTCTTAGTGCAGACAGTGATTTATTGAATAATCAATTTCCTTATCTACGCAATACATTCAGGTGATCCATCAATGCCAGGTAATCAATCCAGCTCGGGATTTTAAGTGTATATATGTATACTTGTACATATATTTTCCTCCTGTACTGTTGTCAGCCCAAGTTACGTCTCCCTTTCTGCGCTCCTTTTCCAGTGACTTTTGTTTATGGTGTGTAAAAGAAACCCCCGACGTTATATTACACCTTGTAAGTTTTACGGTACTTGAGAGGTTTATGCGCTATGAATGTAAAGGGCAATGCAATAACGCAAAGGGCAGTGAGACATTTTTAAGCGCAGAAGGATATACACGGAGCTGAGGAGATAAATCTGGGCGGATAATCGTCCCACTGTGTCTCTCCTATTTATGAGAGGAAAAGACATTCACTGCAAATCATGCTTCAGGTCACTTGTGCCCTGGTCTCTGCTCTGCGCTGCATTATTGGCTGCTTTAACTGCTCTTAATCTGCTTTGGGATCTCTGCCCTGGTTCAGAGCCGTGTCCAGGCCCAGTGGAGGGGGCTCAGCCCAAGTGTGATGTGATTCCCCATCGCTTGGGCGGTACATTGGTCTTGCGCAGCTCAAGGACTGGGGTACGTGGAAGATGATGTGTCTGTCCTCCGTAAGTTGGGAAAGGGCTGAGCTAGAGAAAGAACTGTAGGAGGAAGTAAGAGGAGTCACAGTTGCCAAGTCTGAAGCTAATGGGTGGTTGAGCTGGGGAAGAGGAGCCTGGGTGCAGCCTCCCACAGTCTGGGTGTTCGCTGCTGGAGTTTGGGCTGGGGAGGAAACTGTTCCGAGAATAGGTCTGGGAACTTCAGCAAACACTGTTCATACGAGGAGAGGAACTTCTCGGGGCGTTTTGCTCTTGTTAGATTTCTGAAACAATCAAGCCATGAATCCCTCTCAAATGTGAATATTCAGAATTCAGCATTTGCAATTAGCAGTAGAATTGGAGACCAAATGCCATTACTTTCAGAGGTCAAGATAAGTTGTATACAAAGGTCACTGTTCCATGTGCTTCATTCAAAATCCAATTTGTTTTGTGGGCTTACAATGGCAGAAACGCTGATGATTTTGCTATTGCCACATGTTCGGTACTTTCTGTGCAGGAAAAGATTTTGCCTTAATTACTTTCAGTTTTAACTGTCTGGCACAGAGACAGGATTTTCCTGATTTGAACCATCTCGTCAAAAGTTGAGAACCTAACTGCGACTGAAAACCTCATGATGTGGCAGAGCCCCTTGGAGCTCCCAGGAGCAGGAGCTGATGGCCGGTGTCCTGCTTCCCATCATGACAGCAGCTCTCCAGAATGTCCCTGGGATGGGAGGAGGGGAGAAGAAGCTGCAGGAGAATCCTCTGAATTCATGTCCTTCCCATCCAAACAGTTCTGCAGAGCCCAGCACCTCCTGCAGCTCCAGGTGCCATCACTGGTGCCGTTTCTTTCAGCAGTAATGCCATTACCGTTTTAAGCTGAACCAGGGACCTGTAAAAAGGAGGTTCTTGGTTTAAATCTCTGGTCTATAAAATCTTAAAGACCTGCTCTTCCTTTATAGGGAAAGAAAACCATTTTCTTCCTCATTTTATGCACTTTTCTTCTTGCGAATTTTTATTTCTGCAAAAGCAATTTTTGTCATCTTTCCTTAGACAAAATTCAAAGCAAGACCCTGGATGTTTTGCTTCAGGGTGGCATCTCATCTTGGCTCATAATATTTGAATGGAAACAGGATCTGTAGTTTTCTTTCCTATTCATCTACATCACGGCGAAAGGGTTGTCCAGAATGGGTGTTGCAAGATCTTAGATTAAGCCGATAATGTTTTTTAAAATGTAGGGCTTGCCCCTGCACAGTTTACCAAATTCCCTTTAGGTTAAAATTACAAATGAAGTGTTGAATACAAGGAATGTTCAATTCTTTGCGCAGCTACCTTCTACCTTGTGGCGTATTCCAATAGCCAGAACTGACTTTGGATGTATGCCCATCTATTTATAAAGGATCAGTAAAAAAAACAGTTAGAGCCATCTTTACTTAATTTTCTTAGACATTAATGCAGTGGTTTCTATTTGAGGAACGTTTTCTTTTCTGCAGTGTAACTTCATCTATGAAAATGTGGCACTTTAACTGCTGGATCCATTTCCTCCAACTGGAGGGAGAGCAGTGGCGCACTGGCACCTGGAATCCAGCCTGAGCTGCAGATCCCCCTCTTTACACTATGGATTTGCATTTACTTTTAGGATTTTTCGGAGGCAATTCGCACCTAATTGACTGTCACTCCCTGTCCTCCTCTCTCTTACTCCAAGGATCACACACACACACACACTTGGTGTGAAGAAACAACTCATCCTTATGGACGAGCCACAACCAAACCCGTGATCCTCCCTCAGGACCGAACCTGGCAGGTGTGACCTGCCCTGGAGTGCTCCCTGAACACCAGCCCCAGGCCCCTGGCACAGCCATTCCCTCTTATGACTTTCATCTCAGATGCTGAGCTTCCGTCCTCCATCCCCAGGCCGCAAAAGTTGAGGGAAGAGATGAACGCAGTTAAAATCCTGAACAAGCTGTACTTCCTGGTATTTTAAGAAAATGCTGAATTTAAAGAAAATTCAGAGTTTCCTCAGCAGCTGGATGGGATTTTCGCTTATCACCAGTGCTTGAGAACCCTCAAGCCCTCAGAATGGCTTCCTAAAGATCCTGTGAGGTGCCACCAGCCTGGGTGACAGCACTGGTGACACTGAGCACCCACACTGACCTCACCACCACAGGCACATGAGTTTACATGGAAGTTTCCTCCCAGCCTGGTGACCAGTGGTATTTAGTGCTGGCCCAGGCACCTGGTCTCTATATTCTGACTGAGTTATTAAGGTCATTCTATGTGGTTACACGACTCTTTGTGCTTTGTGAGTGTTTGTGGGGAAACCAATTTCCATATGAATTATGGAAGTTGATACCAACAGGGCTGTAATTTGTAAATTGTTCTGACAGCAACATTTTGTAACAGAACACAGAGAAACCAGGGTAATAAAACTTGCCATTAAGGGAGTGGACTTGTGAGTCCTAGAAAGAATTCTTGTCCAAGGATTATTTATGATCATTGCACACCAAAATGTGTTTTTGCATTTTTATTGCTGGCAAATTACTTGTAAACCCACCAGGGAGCTAATGATTTTTCCTCTGAGGCCATGCAACTTCGTTTTGGTTTATATATATCCATTTCTGCGACCAGTTAAGCCATCACTTTTGATTTATAATAACAATAATTATTTCAAAATAGCCCGGGTGTTAAAGGGTTAACTGTCCTTTGACTCCAGCTGACAAAATCTACAGGACAGTGATTCCAGAGGAGAATGGCGGCGGTGCCTGGGCAGATTTTCCCCGGATCACTTTAACGGTGCTAACTACCTCTAATGGGGAGCACGGATTATTTATGTTCTTCTGCAGCTTCTCATTAATTTTTCAGAGCACTTGCTTGAAGAGTTCCGACTTCTTGGCTTCTTCATTAGTGTTACCTGTTCAACAGTGTGGAGCAGTGGAGGTGACACTTCAGAAAGGAGCATTTCAGTTCAGGCTGCTTTACATGGGGAGAATAGGGGCAGGAAGCTCCGGGCAAGAAGGTGGGAGCAGGGGCAAGATTTTAGCGAGGTTTTAGTCTCCCCAGCGGGGCTGGCTGGCGCAGGGGCAAGACTTTAGCGAGGTTTTAGTCTCCCCAGCGGGGCTGGCTGGCGCAGGGGCTCAGTGCCCCGAGCCTGCCCGGCGGCTCCCATCGCCCAGGGCCAGTGGCCAGTGCTAAGCCATCCTGGCCCCCCTCCGGGGCAGCACAGCTGTCCCAGCCCCCGGCACCCGGCGGCTTTTCCAGCCCCGCATCACTGAGGGGTTCCTGTGCCCAGAGCCTCTGGTGCAGCCATCACTGTTCCTGCTCCCACCCTGTCAGCCGGGCTGAGCTCAGCCATGCCCCCCGTTATGTCCTGTCCCCCAAATGCCACGGGTGCCTCTGTGTCACTTTACAAGGCAGCAGCTTTTACCCGCTCACTCCTCGGGATGCTCCGGTCATTCACAGCAGGAACACCCCAGCTGCAGGGAGCAGCAGGGAGCCCAAGATCAGCCTTACAAAGTTTAATGGAGCCCTAAATTATTCCTTGCCATGGCTCTCAGGGCGATGACACCTCTCTTTTGTGATGTGCAACCTTGGACAGACTTTCCTGGTGCAACAGAGGCAAGAGCTGCCTCCAGGGATCACTCAGTGGTGCCCATCCACTGTTGTCATTCCAGCTGGCATTCCCTGGGCAAAAGTGGCAAATGGATGGAGACGTTCGTTAGGTTTTGGGGGCATTTGTACTTTCATTACCAAAGTCAGTAATGACTAATTGCATTTTTGATCGTAACAGAGGAGTTTGTTAGAGCCACATTTCCTTTATGGATTTTCAAAGCCTTATTTTTAGAGAAATATTTTTTTATCTGTTGTTGGCTCCTGTTCTGCTCTATTACAGACTCCTTGCGTGGCTTTGAACAAATGCCTTTGCTCTTCTGTGCCTTAATTCTGTACTTGTAAAATAGGGCTGAGCACACTCCCAGCTCCTCTGGGCTGTGGGAATGGGAACGGTTTAAAGCCTGCAGATGTCAGTAGCCGAGCTTGCCACACCCAGCAGGATCTTTGAGGCAGAACAAACAGATATGAGCAGGCACAACCCTATTACCAGTGAAATACTGAGATTATAACCCGGGACTCTCTGACTGGAGCAATTCTGGGAAAAACGAGAATATCCTAAATACACTTAACTGCTTATTTAATGTAGATTTAAAAAGTTATTTATCAAAATTTAGCAACTGTTTACTCAATCTGGGACTGGAAAGCCTTTAAAACACACTCTTAATAATCCCTTCGTATTTAACTAATGTACAATAGCGTGTGCTAGTACATCGCAATTACATCTTATTTGAGACACTTAATTAAAAGGGAGGCTATAATAAGCTCCCGATCGTTTGGCTCCTCAGCCAGACCCACACGATGGAGGATTCTGCCTGTCAGCGGGTGCCAAGCGCATCCCGGAATGACACGGTGGCAGCGTGGAGCTGGTCCCTTCGGGGCTGGATCCGTGTGGGACTGGGTCTGTGGGGGGCTGGGTCCATTCAGGGCTGGGTCCATGTGGGGCTGGGTCTGTGTGAGGCTGGATCAGCAGGGTGATGACCCCACAGGGCTCTCAGGCCCTGGGGATCGCTCCTACTCCATACGGGATGGCTTCAATCCTGGGATGCTCTGGGAGAGAGGTTGGGCCACAGATACTTTACACTTCTGGATTCCAGAGCTCCCCAGGACTGGAATGTCACAGGTCTAGGGTGCTCTTCAGAAGCAGCTCTGGCTTCATCGCTGCCATGGGAATCGACACCAGGCCCTGCCCTGCAGGAGCCACCTCCAGCTTTGGCCAGAAGTTCTGATGTGGAGGAGCAGCCTTGGAAGGTGCCCCAAGGCCAAAATGCTGCTTGATGTTTGTGGGAACCTTGGAAACCCTGCACTGCTGCCTCCCTCCCCTGTCTGCCCTGCTCTGCCCTGGTCTCTCCCACAGCTGGGAATCATAAATCTGGCACACAGTGCCATGCTGGTATGGTTATCCTGCTCCATGCCAGGCTGTCACAGGCAGGCTCCATGGAAGAGCTCTCAGACATCTGTCTGCAGCCAGCTGATTGCCATCCCACCAAGTGACTGCTCTGCCTTTCTCAAATAAAAAATAATAATCCAAGCCCCCTTTAATTCAAGCCTGTTTGAAATCAGAAGTGACAACAGCTTTGTGCTCGCTCCATGGTGAGATATGAAGTTAATTTGTATAAGTGATTTTTTTGCTTTTAATTTATCAGCCTGAGATTCAAAGCTGAGGAACACAGGGACCCCACGGGGCATGCCTGAATCTTTCAGGGGTGGAGCTTGTTTATTCAAGTGCTTAAATATAGCTCTTAATTGTGTGGCTGATCCTACAGTACAGTTCCTTCCAAGGAAGGCAGGATAAGAGATCCTTCTGCTCCCTGGGTCACTGTCCAGGCCCTCACTGTGGTGCCTGTGCAGCTCCTCAGGGGTGGCAAACCCCAGAGCAAACCAAACACTTCTCCTACAGAGAACTGATAAAACAAGTACAGAGGGATCTGTGTGTGGCGGCTCTTTGGGTTTTGCAGGGGATTTCGAGGCCAGCCTGGGTTGATGAGCTGCCCATGAACCCAGTGCACAGTGTCTCATAAAAATCCCATTTTCCCCCTCTCAGCTCTGCAGTTGTATTTAGTTTGCAGTCTAAGTCCAATAAGAGGATCAACAGAGGTTTTGGCAGGGAAAAGTCCCAGTCCTGAGGGCAGTGACTGATGCAGCCACATGTCGGCTGCAGAAGGGAAATCCAGGATAGCAGCCCCTTCCCTTCCAGCCATGGGCCGGAGGAGGCTGTTCCCTGGGATTTTGGTTAGGAAAGGAAGGATGCTTCAAAGTGAAAGGGAAACAGAAACCTCCATGTGGTTTTTGTTGTTCCAACTGCTTTAAAATGATGTTTAGATTTCATGTATCGGTAATTACATACACTTGGGTGGTATTTAATGCCAGCCACTGATGGATGCTCTATAATCCTATAGAGAGAGAACACGTTTGTTTTCTGAGGCTAACTCCATACAATCTGTTATTGTGTGATGTTGAATACTTTGAGGGTTGGTGCCTTTCAGTGTTGAGCATAAAAGCCAGGCCTCCCCGACAATAACCTCCATTAATCAGGCTTCCCCAGTCCGCACGCCTCGGAGACCGCGACGTCTTCTTTGTACGCCAAAGCTTGCCAGGATTCCACAGTGAAAAACCTCCCACCGATCTCCTGCTCTTTCATTTTTCCTTTATTTGGTTTAAATGGGAAAATATCCTCCCAGTACAGCTCCCACTGCTTTCGCTGTATCGCCACACATTTCTTTTAAACTAACCGACAGCTTATGGTGGAAAGGAGAAGCAGCTGCAACTTGCTGGGAGCAGGGAAACTTCACTTCCAGAGGATTCAGCTCCTTTTGTTTTCCACAAGAGCTGTTGAGTGCTCAGAGCTTTAAAAAATACAGCCACTCATTCAGGCTCCTGAAACATGGATTCAGGGGAGAGGTGTTCTGCAGGCTTTCCAGAGAGCTGGAAGCAGGAATGAAGATCCTCCAGAGCCCCACTGTCTGCTGTGCTTGGCTACATTTCCACCAACTCCCATGGGAACTGAAATTTTGGCGCTTCAGCTCAAGTTTTCATCACTGCTGGAGTCCTCAGCTGTGCTGCTTGATACATCCCAACCTCCCCGACTCCCCTGAGCGGATGGGAATGACAAAATGCAAGATCACTCCAAAGTGAGCCTGCTTTTATTTAGGTGCTGAAGCGTGCCGGGGCTTTCAGAGCCACGTCCCGAGTGGAATCACTGCAGTGGCAGGGCCGGGCTGAGCTGGGGCAGCAGCCTTGCACTGAAGGGGTTGGGAATTCTGGGCGAGAGGGAGCACGACCACAGGGCTGGGGAAGGAGATGGTGGTCACCTGGCTGAGAAAGGGGGTTTGAGGAGAGCAGACGGTGTCCCAAGGTGGCTCATCCTTTTTCTCTTGGACAGCTCCAGTGGGGACGTGCAGCGTCCCAGCTTGGCCAACAGAGCACAGCCAAGCCCCTGCAGTCAGCCAGCTGGCCAGAGTCCTTCAGAGCAGGAGAGGCCACGGGTTTGTGGTGCTCCTTGGGGAGGAGGGCCGTCCCCTGTGATTTAAAGCACTTTGGAAAAAGCCAAAACAAGCAAGAAAAGCCAACCAAACTTGGACTGCAGCTGGACACTTCGGTCTTGAGCAGTGTGTAACCTTGACCTCATCCAAGCTGTATTTTCCTCCTGAAGTCAGTCCCTGCCTGTCCTTGAGGGGCAGTTTCTCAATGGAGAAAAGACTCCTCTGAGCTGCCAGCCAAAATAAACCTAATTGTTGCATTGTGTCTGAGCAACTCTGAAAGTTGCCAGTAACAGCTATCTCAGACCATCACAATCAACATAATTTTAGTCTTAATTGCTAAGTATTGCTGTAGAAAGACTGGTTGTCTTTCTGCTCCAAGTCTTCACAGTTGCTCTCCCAGGTTTCAAGATGCAGCGAAAGTTTTTGGGTTGTTTTTGTTTTTTTTTTTTTCACACTACGTTTCAAATGCTTCATTGTCAAAGTGGTTAAAAGCCCTTATTTATAAAACGTGTGCGTCTCTTTCAGCTTAACTGAAAAGGCATTAAAATAACTGCAGCTGTGGAAAGAATAATTACAGTGAGATTTTGTCAAGGACTCTCTTGTCTGATGTTGCCATCTGTGACATGGTGAATGCAAAGATCATTTGAAACATAGGCGGTTAATGTAGAGAATAATTTCAGAGCTTTCGATATTTATGGTAAATTATTTAACTTTATTGTTTGGTTTTATGGCCTCATTATTCCATGTCGTAAGGATCTCTGCTTTTTGTGTTGTTCTGCACTTCGATTTCCACTTTGTGAAGAAAAGTACCCTGCAGTAAAAGTACCACTTCACACATTTCAGAAATGTTTCAAGGAGACATCATACTAATCAGATTATTTTCATGCACCTCAATATCATCCTTGATGCCTTTAAAAAAAAATCTGCAGAGAAAGATCTTCTTATTGACCAGGTGTTAATAGTCAGTCCTTCAGGCATGGGCAGTGACAGGGGCTGGTAAACACCACATTGTTGCATTAATTTTCTCCTGTCTCTTAGAATATTGTCTCTGAGACTCCCTCTGAGAGGACATTGCTGCATTATTTCCTTCAACAACCCCTGACCGGCCAAATTAGGAACAGACTGTGGCACTGGAAATGAGTAATTGGCTGCCAGAGACACAGAAAAGGGGACTTGGCTTCCCTGAGACTGGCTGCTCTGTACACAGGGCTCACGCTGGAGCCAAGTTCATGTGCTCGTTAATCAAATGAGGGCACGGCCAGGCTGTGGGGCGGCTCCTACGTGGGCACTGCCGGGCTCCCCGTGCTCCTCCGGCTCCAGCTGTGTGTGCTCCCGTGTCATCTGCACGTCCTGCCCCACGGCAAGATGGGGAAAACGCCCCTGTGAGTGTTTCCCTCATATGCCCAAGGTGCAACTCCTCCACTCAGCTCTGAGCAAGGTGTGAGCAACTGTTTCCAAGGAGGGTGACTCCAGGAGGAGACTGCGATGGGGTGAGGGTCCCCCTGGGTACAGCACCCACTGCATCTGTTCCTTGCTGTGGCTCCTTACTGCAAACCACCCCCACAGCCTTACTGGGTAGTCCAGGGGATGCTGCTGCTCACAGAGAATGAGGTTTGCTCCTTCTGGGGAACTTAATGTGGCTCCATCTGAAAAGCGTCCACCAGCACTTCCCTCGGAGGTGCTGCACAGCACATCTTTTAATGGCACTGTGAAGCACAGCAAGTGCCTCCATCAGCCTTCCCTGCTCCTGAAGTGCTTCCACAAGCCCAAGGATACCTGAGACAGCCAAGCAGAAGTATTTTGTCTGATGTGAACTTTTCAGTGGAATTGGGATTGTCTTTCTGACAGCCGAGGGCCGCAGCTCCATTGTGTGGTGGCAGTCCTGAGCAGCCACTTTGGAGAATGTGGAACAGAGTTTGAGAGGGATTAGGAGCCACCTGTCTGTCCCTGCAGAAGAGTCTCTTCCCACCAGCCTGCCTTCTGCACCGGCTGTGTGCGCCCTCTGCAGCTGCTCAACATCTGGATCTCTGTCTGGCTCTGTCCACGCTAAGGAGGTGGTGGCACCACAGCCAGAACACCCAGAACAGCTCCACCTTCTCCACGGACCACTGCGAAGGGGCACAGCAGCTCCAGCCAGGAGCTCTGCCCTGCAGATACGCGTTTGTCTCCAGGAGATGATTGTGGGCCGATCTGGAAACCGTCTGAGGGAGCTGAAATGCTGCAGGAGATGGGAGGGGGAGGTCAGGAGCCCGGGGTGCGTAGATGTTCAGCAGCAAGTGTGCAGAGACTCAGACTTAGCGCAGCCAACAAGGCAGAGGTGGCAAATCCAGTTGCTGTGGGCTTACTACAAGGGGAACTAAATTGGGAACAAATGTGTGGGTCAGGGACTAGTAGATAAGAAACCAGGTAACATTTGTTTTCTTATCTACAATACAGACCTGGGGCAATTTCCTGTTTGCCCTCAGCCATCCAGGGGCACAAGAACCCCTCAGGAGGTTCTCCTGAGCCTCACTTCCCACCTCAGGCTGTACAGGAGGCTTTGCCACATTTAGCTCAATCTTTCACATTTCTGTCTAATTCTAAAATTAGACGCCGTGCTCCATCCCTGCACTCCCGGAGTTCCCAGCTCTAGGGAGGTTGATGTGCAAACGTCTGCAAGCGCATGAAGAAATATTTAAAGAACAACATTTGCAGACCCCTGGAAGCCAGACACTGCCAGGTGTTCCTTTATTTAGAGGAAAAGTAAGTTTGTGTATGCAGGTGGTTTACGCTATTTAGTAAATGTTGGTAATTTGTCTATCCCTGGTAACTTGCTTTGCAAAACAATGCAGCTCATTTCAGAAACAAATGAAGCAAATGGATTCAGAGCTATGCAGCTGATAAAACACAGGCAGTAGTCAGGACAGAACAGTTCCCCACTAGCTGCTTTTCCTTCCCTCCAAGCAGCGATGGTTTCTAAGCTGTAGCATGTCAGAGAGTGAGAGTTCTCTGTCCAGCTGAGCCCCAGGTGGAACAGGAACCTGGTCCTGCAGGGCTCAAGTCTCACCAGGATGGGGAATAGGGGCCCAAAAACACCAGTGGGAACAGGAAAACTCTGGAGCTCCAAGACAGCCTCAGGTACTTGACAGCAGGAGCATCATCTCTGGGATTCCTGATTCTTCAAAGACTGACTTTTTTAGTGATGGGAATGTAAAGGCCTCAGAAATCTCTCCATGCAGTGAGGTCATCCAACTGGATTTCTCTTGCTCTGCATTGTTCAGGGCATACGAGGCAAAAGCCTTCCCCCTTTGCCAGCAGTTCTTTGGACAGATGGGCACAGAAGCCAGAAACCAGCCAGAAGCCAGAAGGCTCTTTCCTGCAGCCTCGTAGTTTGTGTATGTAAGAAAACCCCTGTGCAGTGTTTGCTTCGGCCCTGAGGAGGTGGAGCAGGAGGGACAATGGTGGATGCAGGCACCAGGTGAAGTGCATGGTGACAAGGGCCAAGTTGGCTCTGTCCAACTCCTTCACGTAGGAGACAAGGTCCTCATTTCCTACGCCCTCATTTTGCATCCTGAACTGAGGTTTGTTTGCAGCCACTGTCTCAGCCCATGAGGTACCACTGGCTGGTTTTGACACAATGCTGCTGAAAGCTCTGAGAGGCAAAGCCTTTCTCCAGGGATCCCAGAGCTGCGGGTCTCTGCCAGCGGCATCGACTCCCTTTGTCCATACGTTTCTCTTCCCCGTGCATAAAGGCACAGATGGCCAAGCCCTGGAGACAGGCACCCGAGGTTTGCAAGGGCACGTGTGCGCTGGGTGTGCGTGTGAATGCACACTTGTCTGAGCAGAGCCCGGAGCCCGCGCTTGCTGCTACCCCTGCGGCAGGAACTACCCAAAGCGCCAGACCTGGTGCTGGGCTGGTGCCGGCCCACGGGGAGTTTTCCACCTCAGTACAGCTGCAGTGAAAGGTGTGTGCAGAAATCTCTGTGTACGATAGCCAATACTCATCTCACTCACTGAGCTCCTTGGACCTGAAAAACAGATATTAGGAAAAAGCTTCCGCTCTGCCATCCCTGGCTGTGGCTACGGCAGGTCTGCTGTCACCAACACTGAAGGAAGTTAAAAATTTCAGGTACTTCTGTTCTCTCTGAGTGTGACTTTGTAGCTTGACACAATGGGAGCTTGTAGGGCAATGGGATCAGACAGCTCTGAAACAGCCCTAGAAATACCAACTGGCCAAAGTGAAGCTCTGCACCACATCCATCCGCAACGGGACAGTGGAACAGGGAGGTGCAGGAGGACATTTGTGCCACTTGAGGGCTCACGCTCTGCCCGTGGACGTTTACAGCAGGAGCGCAGGGGATGAGCAGGGCAGCGCTGCCAAAACAGCACACGGACGCAGGACTGTCCGAAGCCCGTGCCACCTCTGACTCCCGGCCCCAGCTGCGCACAGCCCTCACACACGGACAGAATTCCCAACGCTACACCACAGTCAGGGAATCCATGCCAGCAGAAACTGGGGCTGCCGGCCCAGTTACCACCAAAAGCAGGCAGGAAAAAACCCTGCACTTGCTCTTAAGCAAAGAGTCCTCATGCTCTTTGGTTTCTTTTCCTCTGGCTCTCATACTTGTTAACTCAAATTAACATTCATAATGCAGAAGCCATTGGAACATGCCTTCCAGACTCACAGACATTCCTGTTATGGTCAGGATTAATCACATGGGATAATTAGAGTATTAAATGAAATAATTATAACATTATGACTCTAATAACCAAATTCATGGATATTAGCTTCTGAGAAAAGACAAATAGAGGAACCAGAGAAGTTTTGATGGATGCCTCTAGCTGCATTTTTTTACTTTGCATCTTTGATTTAAAATTCCCAAACATCTCCCACACTGAGACAACTCCCTGTAATCTGAAAGGGCAAGGTAGGGTTGGAGCCATGGGGCTGGTGGCAAGAGGGGCTCCTGCAGAATGTCCACAATGTTTGCTGCTGTGCAAAGCTGAGCATCCCAGGACCAGGGAGTGGTGAGGACCCTGACTGCCCCTGCACCAAAAAGCCCCAGGGCTGGGCATCCTGGAGGGGAGACAGAGTTGCTGCAATGGTGGAGCTGGTACCTACAGAGAGATTTGCTTGTGTGGCAGTGCCAGTGCTCCTGCTCTGCTCTCCAGCTCCACCACCTCCTGCTAGCTAGGAAACGCTTGGCAGGTCCGGCTGGAGGCCAGGTCTGAGTTCAGCCAGCTCAGCTCCATGGGACACCAGGCTCTGGCAGCATCTCCTGGCCCCAGGCGTTACCTCCTCTGAGAAAATGGAGATTTCCTCTGCCTCGAGGATGTGATTATCGTATCTGACAGAGCCCTGAGTGCAGCCAGGCTTAGCTTGTCCTACAGGACAGCTGCTGTCCTCCAGGGATCCAAACCCTGATGGTCAGGGCTCCTCAGAGCCCAGGAGGTTTCTGTGGCACTAATGTATGTTCAGTCTCTCTCCTATATTCTGTGTCGTGCTACAGAGGAATAAATGAATTCATTAAAGAATTATGCAATTGCAAATGTTTAAAAATACCAAGTACGTACATTTCTGAGAGCCTACACAGCACAGCCCTGTGAGGGGCTGGATGGGGATTGGCACATGTTCTCAGGGAAGGGAACGGAAAGTGCTGCTGGGAATGCAAACTCGGGCGCTCAGTGCTCTGCACACACTCAGCACAGGCAGGGCACTAAAAATGCAATGAAATCTAAAACACACAGACTAAGCAATTTCATCTTTTCAACAAGCGATATTAATTCTAGACAATAAATTGGAATTTTTATCATAGGATCCCTGGATGATTTAGAGTACAGCCAGATTTCTATTAATATTGAATATTTCCTCTCTCAGGAAACAAAAGAGAGAGTTCCTTTTGGTACCTGGAAGCAGTTCCCATGATCTGGGGAAGGAATCATCTGAGTGTGAACTACTGATATGCCATACTCAATATATAACCTAGTATCTCCATTTGCACTCTACATATGCCAGTCGAAGTTCTAGTATCACTCAGTTCCAAAAAGAGAAGACTTGGGGAGCAGTTACACATCAGAGCACGCTGCACATGTGTGGGCTCCCCCGGGCCCTGGCACTCTGTGCCACACACCCCATGTCCCTGCATGCGCTGGCTCAGTGCACACCCCTGCAACAGCCTCGGCTTTGTGGTGATGTGCCATTCTTGAGTTCCCTGCCTGAAGAATACATTACACCACTTTAATTCCAGAATTTCTTCGTAATATTAAATGATAAGAATTTTTTGCAGAGTTCTGACAAAGCAGTCAAAATCCAGTTGCAAATGCTCTGCTGTTTATTGATAGCTCCATAATACAGGCGAGGTAGGATGCCAGACAGCTGCATTTCCTGGCATTTAAAAAGAATTCACTGTAATGTATTGTAATGCATTAGCATAATAATTGGTAAGCATTCGCAGATGAATAGTTTACTGACTGATAGATTTTGTACAGAAACTGTGAAGGTTACATGGAGGGTGAAAACATTTCACTGTGTCAATGAACATACTTAATTTTTCTGGAAGTGCTATTTAAATTGTGCGGCGCTGGGGACATTAGCATAACAAAGACACAACGCACGAGTTTGTGCCGTAATAGGGAACACTGCCCTGCCGGGCTCCGGCAGGTGACCCGTGAAAGATGGGGCTCGGAGTCTTCCCCAACCCGGCCACCGGAACGGTCAGAGGCGCGGCTGCAGCTGCGGCTCCTCCTGTCCTTCCACTTCTCCCTCCTGTCCTGTCCCTGCGCGGCTCCTCTCCCGTCCCAGCCCTTCTCCCTCCTGTCCCTGCGCGGCTCCTCTCCCGTCCCAGCCCTTCTCCCTCCTGTCCCTGCGCGGCTCCTCTCCTCGCCAGCACGGGCCAGCTCCCCCCTGCTCTGCTCTAGCGGGTGACAGGGTTTGGGTCCTCTGGTTCGCTCCAAGTCTGACGAGCAGCGGCTGAGGGAGTTGGGGGGGCTCAGCCTGGAGAAAAAGAGGCTTAGGGGGAACCTTCTCGCTCTCTGAAACTCCCTGGGTAGGAGGGTGGGGCCAGGTGGGGATCAGCCTCTTCTCCCAGGGAACAAGGGACAGGAGGAGAGGGAATGGCCTCGGGCTGTGCCAGGGGAGGGTCAGATTGGACATGAGGAAGAATTTCTCCATGGAAAGGGTGGTCAGGCATTGGAATGGGCTGGCCAGGGAGGTTTGGAGTCCTCATCCCTGGAGGTGACCAAGAAATGACTGGACGTGGCACTCAGTGCTCTGGGCTGGGTGACCAGGTGGGGATCGGGCACAGGTTGGACTCAATGATCCTGGAGGGCTTTTCCAACCTCAGTGATTCTGGGATTCTGTACTGGTGCTTGGCGGTGGGCTGGGCAGCGCTCCGTGCTTGGCAGCAGCCCGTGGTCCTGACCTCTCTCCCTGTGGGTCACCACAGCTCCTCTCCCATGTCCCCAGAGCCACCAACACTTTGTTCTCCAGAGCTGAGCTGTGGAGCCCTAGAGCGGGGCAGTCGCAGGACCAAGCTGAGCAGGGGAAGGTGGGCAGCACCAGGAGGGTTGGGCTCAGGGGAAGAGGAAAGATGCAGAGAAGCAGCTTTTAAATATACATGAAGTGCCGTGTGTGTGTGTGTGTGTGTGTGTCTGGGCTGTTCCCGTCCGGGCACAGGTACAGCGACCTGCTAATGGACAAAACGTCATCCTAGATTGGGAGATCTTGAAAGGCTTGCACTGACTCCCAAGTTTTTCTGGGTCTTCTGAGGTCTTGGGCATGAACAGATATCACCTGGGTCCCCTGGAGAAATGCACATCTCTGAATAATTCAGCCTTTGGCTGCTGCCTCAGTCTCCTCCCTGTTGTACCACAGACTATCACAGCGGCAATTCTGCAATTAACTCCGAGAAAACCAAAAAGCCAATTGGGAGGGACAGAGCTGGATTTTTTGGACAGAAAGTTTATAGAAAGCATTTTAAATCAGATTTTCATTTGCCGTTATATATGTTAATCCCACTGTCATTCAGAATAAATTGGGTAAAACAGATGTGAGGAGGAATGAGATATTCCAGCATGGGAGAAGACAAAGATTTCATCTCCACTGGCACCAGGTGGTGGGAGATCCAAAAAGTCTTCTTCATCACAACCATCTGACCTGTAGTTTTTACCAGAAACAAACAGATTTTAAGTGTTTTAAGATTTCATCTGAAAGCCTCGTGGACAGGTACGGTTGTACAAGTACCTCGTGAACTGTGGTACAGTTCAATGCATTTCAGTGCAGGAAGTTCCTATGGCACGAGGGGGCAAGATGCAAATAGGATTCGTACTTCAACATTTTTCACCAACAAGATGCCTTTTTGTAGATTTTCAAAGCCACCCTAAAACATGAAACACATGGGATATAAATGACAGATTAAGAAAATCTTCCTAGAGGTAAGAAGATGTAATTGCTGGAAAAGGTTCCTTATTTAAGAACAGGAATATTCAGGATTCTGGGGAAAGAAAGCCATGAGGAGTCCACAGACAGACAGACAGACAGACAGGCACCTCCATCCCAACCAGACCCTTCCGTGTCTTCCCTCGAGAAATGCAGAACAAACAATTAAACAGCTCTTCCTCTTTGTATTTTAACTGTGAATCTTCTCCCTGATGAGCCGTACACAAACATGACCCATTTGACTCCCTGAGTCTAACTGGAAATAAGGAAATGGAAACGCAGTTTATAGTAACAGATTTCTTCTGACTTTACAGCTGCAATGTGTTTCATTAACACTTCTGCAGCAATTTGCACTATTAGGGACACATTTGCTTGCAGTAAGAAGAGAGAAAATGTACCACTGTGGAGTGTAAGGATGGTGTCACCAGCCACGGCCTCCCACAGGCTCCGGCGGGCCAAGGGAGCTGTGGGATGGAGGTCTCTTGGCAGACACGTCATCACTGTAGTCCCTCAGCATCACCAAACAGGGCAAGAACTCCACAGAACAGGCTTGACGCACCCAGGCCTGGTGTGGGATGGAGGTGACAGTGGGTCCCACAGGCACACACTTCAGCACAGAGTTATTTTCGGGCAACATTTCGAGAGGCATGTCAATAGTTACACTGAGGGGAAATAGAATTTTTCTCATTCTTTCTTCCACATTTTCTGTATCCGTAGTATAACACTGTCGTTCCTTGATGTTTCTTAATAATTTCACTACCTTTTTAATGTGAAGGAAGAAGACAAAACACCTTCCCCAGAACACTCCAGAGGAGCACTGCTCCGAATCCCATCTCTCACTGCCTGGCCACAAGACCTGACGCTGTTGTGCTCTACCAAGGCAGCACCAGAGGAACCTCAGGCTCCTTGTGCTCAGTAAAGATTTCCAAGGAGTTCAGACACCAGTAGGAACGGGGCAGGATCTTTTGGGCTGTTTGGCACTGCTGCCTCGGCCCTGGCCCTGCCTGTGGCATTAAGTGATGCAATATAAATAATTATACTTAATGCCGCACATCCCATTTTAAAAGAAAGGGTGTGATATTGTGAGATGGTTCGTAACAGAAACACTCCCTTATTCCTGGATATAACTTCCAGTGAAGGCATGAAATTTGCTCACCAGGAAGGGAAATAATGGAGGCAACTGGAGCTCTTCCAGTCTGGGTTTGCTGAGGCTCTGGGGAGAACTGGGGCCTTCCCAAGGGGCAGGAGGTCTTGCAGTTTGCTTAAGAAGAGCTATAAAATGGTATTTTTTAGCTGAGGACTGGCTTCGGAAAATGGCTTGATGGCAAATGGAAAAGAAACAAAAGCATGTGGCCAAAGGGAGTCTCAGTGTGCTGGGAGGGAGCTCAGGAGGGCTCAGAATGCATTAAGGGACTGCAACTTCAGAGGGAAAAACACATCCTGACACCAAACGCTCATTAAATTTTACTTTTGGTTCTTTAAAGGAAATCTATTATTTATTTCTGTTCAGATATATTTAATAATTAGCATGAAGAGAAAGTTAGCAGCAGATGGGGACGTTCCCGGGGACAATTTCAGTGCTGAATGTTTCATGATGTACAAATGTAACTCACAGCCCTTTGCTTCAGACAGAAGGGGGTTTGCAGAAAATGTGGGAGGTGGCAATATTTTTTTTAAATGCTGTTTGTTTAGCAAATAAATTGTACTTTATTAAAAACACAAATTTTTAAGTCGTCCTGAGGAGTATGTTAAAAGCCATGTTAACATCTTCATGTTTTACATCAGAGGAAAGCAGATCATTCCTGCAAATGAAAATGATGCTAATCCCTGGATAATGCAGACAAAATCCTGAGTTCTGCTGCGAGTGGGTTTGCCTGTGACAGCAGCACTTCCTCCTCTCAGGAAATCCCTGTGATTTCGGGAGAGTTGGCACTTCTGCTAATTTTAAACATGAAGCTCATAATATTTTGCATTCAGATGAAGACCCCTGGTGGAGTGGTCTCTGCTTCAGGCTGGACTCATCATTCCTGAACAGAAAATATAATTCCAATAATTTTTGTTAGAGGTGGGTGGACCTTGCACAATCAAGCCTCAGTAAAGATGTGTGAATGGTCCCCAAACCTAGAAAAAAACCACTGTTTTCAGTCCATTGCTTCAGAGTTTCTGGGGAATGACATGGAGAGGGAGCTCAGCCTCCTGCAATCTCCCCTCATTGTGTTTGGGTCTGGAATGATGAGGAAATTCCCGGCGATAATTGTGACATTACAAAGAAGAAAGGGAGCATTCTGCAATGCTCTTCCTTTTGAGGCCAGTGGGGCACAGGGCCCTGTGTGGCCTCAGGAGCCCAGAGACTCTGCTCTTAATGAGCTGCTGCCCAGGGGCCGAAAGCCGAAGAGTGTCGTTCTCACCTTTGTTTTGTTGCTTTGGGTGCCTCCTCAAAGTATCAATGGCCATGGAGGATGACAACGTGCCTGTCTGGCAGCAGGGAGCTCTGCAGGGCCGGGAGAGGGAATGGCCATGGGGGATGACCAACGTGTCTGTCTGGCAGCAGGGAGCTCTGCAGGGCCGGGAGAGGGAATGGCCATGGGGGATGACCAACGTGCCTGTCTGGCAGCAGGGAGCTCTGCAGGGCCGGGAGAGGGACGAACGGGCCGATCTGGCTCCTGCGTGGACATGGGTTCCCCTGTCACTGGTGGTGGCTGCAGCAGGCAGACATCAGCTGCTGACTCTCCCAGCCCAGAGCCCATTAGCACCCTGATCATGGGTCTGAAACCCCACTGAGCAATTACCCCAAGGCTGATCAGCTCTCCAGTGGACTTTTTCATGAATATACATGCTTTCTCCGTCAAAATTTAACAGACTTTCCTCCTTCCCCTGTAGTACTAAAAATCCTCTCAAATTTGAATTTTTAAGGTTTGAATTCTGTCAGTGTTGTAAATATACTTTGCCAAACCCACTGATGGTCTGTAACTGCAAAGGATACAAACGCTCCAGGAGCTCTGACCCCTCCCAGAAGTGCCACAGCTGGGACTGGAGAACAAGTCTGGGGATCTTGGGCATTCCTACAGGATCTGTCTGGTGCTGGGAGCAGGGTCTCTGGTCCCCGGCTGCAGACAGACTCCCTGGGTGGCACCGTCCTGTCCCCAAGATGTGGCAGCACTGGCAGGCCTGCCCAGGGCATGCCACTGCCACGTGCCACGCTGGCTCGGGATGAGTTAGTGCCCTCAGCACTGAGGACATCCTAGGAAGGCAGAGTGTGGACGGTGGGAAGTCGTATCGATGTTGGATGTTCCACACAACACACTTGGCTGCCCCCATATATATTGGGTAATAAATGCCCCCTTGGTAGGAGGAGACGGTATTTCATTGCAAAAGTAAAAAATAATAACGAGGGAAAGTGCTATCTCAGCTTGCTGCATAAACAGCTCAAATAAGCAATATGCAGGCATATCATTTGGAACCCAGATTAATAATTTCTGTTCTGAGTAGTGGTAGCTGGCCTGATTTATTGCGGTGATGGTGTTACGGCCTCAGACTTTATTGTCCTTTAAATTATACTGCAGTCTATACAGGAGGCAGACAGGGATCTAAATCAAGTGTTATTGCCTGTAAATTTGGAAACAAATAGTAGTTTTCCCCCCTTTAAATCACCGAGTTTGTGTGTTTTATAAGGTGAACGTTACGACTTTTTATGGGACCGAAGTTTTTGTTTCCCTGCCTCTCTCTCCCAGCGCATGGAGCCCATCCCTGGCCCTGGGGGATTCACAGCCACTGCAGCTCTGCCTTGTCTCCATTTCCCTTCATGGCAGGAGGGGCCGAGTTCTGCACCTTTGGGATTTCTGCTCAAGGAGGTGCTTTTTATCCAACTCAAAGCCACCTGCCTACCTTGGGGTGGCCAGTCAGGTGCTCACTGTGGCTCTCCTCCTCCTGGCGGGTGGCAGGGAACCAAGCTCAGCACCATGTACATTAATATTAATACTGATTTTGCATAAAGCAGATCCACTGTGGGTGCCCGCTGGCAGGACGGAAATCCTGGGCTCGAGGAGCTTGAGGACGGAGTAGCCCAGTGAGGAGGTCACTGGGAAGCCGGTGGGTGAAGCCGTGTCCTCCCCAAGCCATCGGTCCCGCGCGTGGCTGCTGAACCACAGTTCGCTCACGGGCACTGGTGGCTGCTTGTGGTTTTGTTATCTCACACCTGGATGCTGGATCAGACTCTCTTTCTGCCGTGCCCTCGGTCCTGCTCACCCATTCACAGCGTCCCTGTTTGTTTGCTCCCTGGGAGCACGGAGCAGGGGTGGGGTGGCTCTGGAGCACCGAGGGCAAAGGCAGGGACCACCCGTGGCAGAGCCACCAGAGAGATGGTCCCTACTCCCAGCACAGGGACAGGGACAGCGAGAGGCTCTGACGGCAAAAGGACCCTGTCACAGAGGGGCTCCACGAACTCAGGCAAAAGGCAGCCGTGGCTGTGAAGAGCTTTTGGGGTTGTAAACAGCTGAAAGAGAGGAAGGAGGGAGAGGGAAAGAGAGGGAGGGTGGGAGCCTCGCGATGCAGATGGAGGGAAGAGTGGCTGGAATGTGGTTACCAAGGGACAGCATATGGCACATTACAAATCCCTCCTTCTTCAGGCTTCCCAAAGCACAGCATTCCAGCTCTCAGTTCAGCACAGAGGGAGCTGGGCAGATCTCTGCTTACCCACCCAGGGACTGAGGGCCCTCTGCTCTGTCCTGCCTGGAAGGAGCCTTGGACAGTTACAGGGAACAGGCAGGGCAGGGGCACTTGGACTCCCCAGCCTGTGGTAGGAGCCACGGGCAGAGAATTCAGAGTATTTTCACACGTCAGTTATGGGTGTGATGCTGCTTGCAGACCTGGTGATGATGTATTAGCCTGGCCTCCTCTCAGGCAAGAAGAAAAATGGGGTAGGCAAAATGTTTCTGTATCTGTAGGCTTGGAACAAATCACTTTTATGTTACCAGAGCAGCTGTAACCATTAGGGAATCCTGGTGGCCTGAAAGAGCTGCGAAAGGAAACCTTCCCGAGCTCCTGTGACACTTTGGTGGAGATGCTGGGTGTGACCATGGGCCAGCCAGGGCGTTGGGGACCCTGTGGCCATCCCTTGAGGTCACTGCCTGGCATCAGCACTGCTGGGGCAGGAGACAAGAGGACATCCCCCGGCTGAGCAAGGCAGGGCAGCACCATGGTTCGTTTGCCCTAGCCCCATCTGATACGTGCTCTCCCAGTCCATCTCCACTGCCAAACAGCTCCTGGCAGAGCTGCCAGACACAGCCCTGGCACCCGCTCCCTGGCACCCGGGAGCGAGGACATCCCTGTGCGGGCAAGGGAGGCAGGAGGCGTGGGACTCCTGTGCCTGATGCCTCCAGATGATCTTTAGCTCCCAGCCCCTGCAGCAAAGCCATCCCGGGACAGGGGCTGCCAGAGGAGCCACGGAGGGAGGAGAATCCGTCCCTGTGAGCTGCACCCTCCCTTTCCCAGTGCACTGGTTTCATGAACAAAGGGATTTGTAGTAATGCCTCTCCCATTCAGCATAGCACAAGCCAAAGCCTTGCATGTAAATAAACACGAGAAAAGACTACTACCACATCTGCATATTTTAGTTGAGCAAAGCTCTGAGTTACACACGGAATGAAATGGCCTTAAACTGCAACAAGCAGGCTAAAATCCTGCTCAGTGACCCTTCCTGATCTCCTCAGTGCTCAGTGCCCTCATGGAAGAGAAACAACTGTACCTTAACATGTAAAGTTCCTGAGACTTCTCCTGGTACTCATTGCTCCTGCCATACTTTCAGGAAATTCAGCAATTTCTCACCCATGCTGTGCTTTAGCTGAGAAGCAGCTCCAGAGAGCTGAGCAGCCCCTGTGAGCTGAGCCACATGCAGAGGCAGTACAGGCAGTTGGCCTCCTGTTCTGTGTTCTGAAGCAGAGATCTGTACTCAAGAGCTGCAAAAAAGGCGTAAGATGCCACCTTTCCAAGGCGTCAGTGTCCTGCGCTGTCCTTACACAGGTAAAAACAACGCTAAGAGGCCCCAGGCCTTGGATGCGGCTGCCGGTGCCTTACCTCCCCTCATCCGCCTCTTTGTTCAGGCTCTCAGAACGACGACACAGACACTATCAAGGCTGAACTTGAGATAACAGCCAAGTTTTGAGCCCCTGCTTTTTGAGTGGGTTCATAAATTCAGCATCACATGATTTATTTTTTCCTTTTGAGATCTATAAAAAGCAGAGTGCACCGTGCCCCAGTGGGGCATGGGCACCAGAATGGTGCCATTGTGAGAGCAATCTCCCCTGGCTCCTATTTTTAAACAGCCTCCTGGAGTCCCTCTGCCCACGTTCTGGTGAAAGCACTCCACAGCTTAACAGGTTTGACATTTTCATTTCTGTTTTCCTTGAAATCCTTAACATCATCTGATTGAGCATTACAGCTTGTTTGCATCCTGTTGCCTGCGAATATCTATCACAAGCCCTCACACTGGAAGCACGAGGCGTGAGGCTGTGACAGAGATGTCCTGATGAAGTGAATGATGGCAGATGAGCTGCTGCACCCCCCTCTCCGAGCTGTTCTCTCCTCACAGACCATTCTGTAGATCATTTGCTCTCTGGCTAATGGCTCCTGGCAGGTAGCACAAGAGCCTGTTTTTATTTCATGAGTGCTCCGAGGCTGCTGCCTGGGCTCCTGGGCTCTGTTCTGCCAGGAACACAACTTTTCACTTTTCTTCCATCAGCTGCTGCTGCAAGTGCATTACAGACCCTGCGCTGCTTTGCGTTACCCCTCAGCATCTCGTTCGTGGGTACAAGCAGTCGGGGAGTGAAACGCAGCCTCCACCGAGCCATCCCTGCAGTGTCAGGAGATGGAGCCCATCCCAGCCAGCCTCGCTGCTGGGAGCTCCTGACTAAAGAGCTGCTGTTCTGTTATTAATACCCCCTACATCTACATATTCAGACATTAGCAACCTGCTCCTCACAGCTCTTCTCAGGTCTTGTCCCACAGCTGTGAAACATCTTGTTCCACGAGCCCAAGTCTGCAGATGTAACAGGCCCAGCTGTGGGGTGAGGGGAGCTCGGCTGCCTCGTGCCACTGGAGACCCATGTGGCAGCCACAGCACTGCTCTCGCTCCCCAGCCCAACACTCGCCCAAAGGGACTGCCAGGATGGGGGCCGAAACAGCGCCCAGGTGCCTTCAGAGCTGCACCTTGTACCCCGGCCCTCATCTCCCCCATAAAGCCTGTTCTGCTCCCCCTCTGCCCTCAGCTTCAGCAAATCTATCCCAGACAAAGCCAGGGCTACAGAGTCCCTGGCAAGCAAGAAGCTTTTCCAAGCCCCATTATGTGTTCAGAGGCGCTGGACATCAGAAGGGCTGCGTGTCCCTTTCATTGCATAGCAACTAATCCTGCCAAAATTATGATGATGATTGCTACAATTTCAGAGCTGTGGGTGTCTCCCCTGGAACAGCAGCACAGCAGAGAAGCAAACAGACCAGACTGTGCCACCAGGGACAGGTCAGTGGTTCCTTCACGGGATGTCTGGTCTGTGTGCCAACACATCCGAGGGATCCATTCACCTTTGATCTCTGTTTTCTTTAACTTCTCATCTCGTGAGCAGAGATTCTGGTCTGGGTGTTCTGGCAGCCTTTGCCTCGGTGACACACCGTGCCCTCAGCGTAGGGGTTTGTACACGGGCAGCCCCAGCAGGGATGGCACCTCAATGGCTGCACTCCCTTTTTCTTCCATTTACATTGGGGGTCCAAAGCATGGCAGGGTTCAAAGGACCCCCAGTGTCACGGCAGCACGCTATCATCTCTGGGAGCGTGATTATAGCCAGTACTGAAAATTGCACAAAATACCTCCCCAATGATGAAGATTGCAGGGAGGCTGGAAAATTACCTTTTTCATTATGTCTTAAAAACACTGCAATCTCAGCCTGTGTCTGAGATTCCAGGAACTGGTGTGTTGTTCAGAACAGCGCTGCTGGAATGGGCTTGCAGAGAGCAAAGCAAATGGAGCCTTCTCTCAGCCAGGTACATCAGGACCCCTGTGACTGCTGGTTTTAAATCCCAATACTCTGAATTTTCCATGGTTGTTGAAAGCTTTCTGCAGCTCCCACTGAACGGCAGGAAATGCTGGAGGAGGTTTAAAAGAAGAGAAATTGGATCCCAACAGATGCTTTTGCTGGCTCTCAGAGGTGCTCCACTAACCCAGGGCTGGGGCTGGAGAGGACCCAGGAGGCAGGACTCCATTGGAGAAAGCAGAGGGAAGAGTCTCACAGCTGGTGGCTCCTTGCTGGGTCCGTGTCCCCTCCGGGGTGCAGAGCATAGGGAATCATGCAGAGTGGTGGGATCATGCAGCAGTTCCTCCAGCAGTGCAGATGAAAGGACCCATAATTCCCATTAGCAAAAACCATCTTGTGCCAAGCGGCAGGAGGACACACACTGAGGTGAGAGCACTGCGCTGCCAGCTCCGTGCACCGTCCCTGTTCCCCTGAGTCAGGATCTGGCAGCAGCTCTGCCAGCTGCCTCCTCCCCATCCACAGGGCTGCCTGCTCCACGGGTATGGGGCAGATGTGCTCTGTGGACTCCATCCAGGCACGGGCAGAGCACGGATGTGGGTTGATCAGACACCCGCGAGCATGGACACAGCTCAATCCCAGTCTGGCTAAAGGAAGAACCTGCTCAAAACTGTCTGGATAAGGTGCTTCAAAGCCACAGAGACACCTACTTCTTTGTGCCAGCCAAAGAGCATCTCTCTACTGCCCTGAGCTGCGTTTGGGCTCTGGAGTGAAGGATAGGCACACGAGGAAAAGACCTTGCCCACAGGGAGTTGGAAGCCCCCTTCCCTGCAGTGTAGCACCCAGGTTCTGTTGTTTAAACATCGCCGCGTCACTGCAGAGGCTCCGGGGGCTGAAATGCAGCTCATCAGGCTGGTGAATCTTTCTAAGTAACTTTCTGGTCCTGCACAGCTGCTCACACAGCACTGGCACCACAGCCCCAGCCAGCAGCTCCCGGGACACTGCGGCCCCCTCAGCTTCAGGGAATGTACCAGAATATGGAGATAAATTTTCTTCAGCAAATCAGAGAGGAAGAGAGCTTTGGCTAGGAGCCCTCCCTGGCTCATGGCTGAATGGGAGCCAGCAATGAAATTAAAAGGCAGAAACAAACCACAAAAAGCATTGTTGAGGAAAAGGAAAAGTAGCAAATTGGTAACAATAAAGATAAATGAGAAGTAAAAAATTGATAACATCTAAAGGCATCCTGATAGAATATCCATGGTCAGCTATGCAGAGGAGAATAGGTGAAACCCTATGAAACATTACTGAACTGATGGGACATTATTAGAGGAATATGATGTACTTGTTACCAGTGCAGAGGGAACCAGAAGAATATTCAAACAGATTTCCTGATCTTTACTTGGAAAGAAAAGTGGCATCTAGTGGCACTGAGGGAAGCTGAAGTGCATTTCTCCCTGTGGGTATTGGAGAGAGAGCCCAGACTGCGGCTTAAAGGAGAGACTAAAAACCCAGCAGCTGCCCCGAGGCCTGGGTGATGGCCAGGAGCAGCTCTGGGTGCAAGGGCTGATTCCAACAAAATATATAAGATCTGGGGAGCTCAAGGAGTTGGGAGAGTGCGGTGTGAAGGAGAGGAGAGCAGGATGAACCCGTTAATGTAGGCTTGGCAGAGCTGATGGGAAAGTCAATTACTGAAGCGTTTAGCAGTAGTGTAATGCTGCTCCACACATTTCCACGGAAAGCAGTTGTCAAATAAATCTGACTTCGCTCTGTGATGAGGTTTGGGAATGGGTGATACAGCCTCTCTTATCCAGTGTTGGAGTTTAGTGTTAGAATGAGCCTGGAGCAGGCGAGTGGCATAAATTAGTGTGAGGAGCCGTTTGGGAGGATGGTGAAAGGCACAGAAACTGGTGAGGTGCACCTGGAGGAGCCTGTAGGGCCAGGCCAGGGGTCTGAAGGGGCAGTATGGCATTTCTTGCTTTCCTGTCTAATTTTAGGGGGAAAAAAAAAAAAAATCACTCTACGATTAACTCTGAAGCCTCTTTAGAAATGACATCACCTTGGAGGGCTCCATGGTACGGGTGGAGAGTTCGCACAGTTCTGGGAGCAAGGGATGACGTCTCTGGTTTTTAGAGTGGGAAGAAAGTGCCAGCACCAACCACGGCTTTGGACAGCAGAATGAGAAATTGTATTCTGGAAGAAAAGGCACTCAAGGGCTATTTCTTCTCCACTTTATGTGGTTTAATCATTCTTCCCCCACCCCAACCGTTCCCATCGCTGGGAAGTAACACGTCCTACGCGTCCCGGCACCGAGAACTCCGAACAATGTGCCGTCTCTAGCAGACTGCGAACAAAACAGGAGCAGCACATTCATGAAGCACTTACTGGTGCTTCTATAAAAAGCACTTCCCATGAAGTGTGCTAGTGTGGCACAGCTGCTCGGGTCACCACTGGTGCTCCAGACACACTTCCTCTGCCTGAATCAATTTTTTGTGTCATTTTTAGCATCCAGTGAATCTTATTTCTTGCAACAGTATAATAGTAGGGCACTAAATAATCGCATTAGGGGAGGTGAGAACAGATGCATCTTGTTTTTGAAAACATTATTTCCAATTGAATCAGCCCGGCAAATTCATGCTCAGATATTCTGTGCTGTAGGGACACTTAATAATAAAAGTTCCTTTTACTTGCTTTTCCAGGGCACAAATCTAATACATGACTGTCAAACTCCGGTCATTATTGAATTTGCACTGGCTTTTTTCCTGGCTATCAAAAGCAACAAAAGTGGCCCAACTTGAGTGATTCGTGGCTGTTTGGAAGAGCTGGAGTTCCCCTCTCAGCCACACACAGCCATGCACATCTGCACATAGCTTAGAAGGCTTTGTTTATAGAAGTCAAACTCTTTCAGGACAAGGGCAAGAACCCAGGAGATGGTTGCTGTCAGACCTCCCAAGGCATGAGGGTCCTGGTTGGTGGCAGGAAGGATCAGACAGCGAGGGGTGGCTCTGGGCTGGGCAGCACCGAGCGGGACCGGACACTGCTCACCAGGCTGCCCACTGGGCTTCTGCTGGCTGGGACCAGTCTCAGTCCCTGCAGGGCAAAGTGGTTTCTCCTTCTGTCAGAATGAAGTAAATACCGTCCCCCTGGCTGAAGGCACGAGCGGAAAGGCCCGTCTCAGACTAACACGCATAAAAAGCCTTTTTTAGCCGAGTTTCTGAAGACGCGGCATTTGAAGTCAGCGTCTCCGATTAGTCCCGTGGCAGCTGAGCACCTGCGATTACGTGTTTTCATTAGATTTTTGTGTTAATTGAAAATGCTTTTGAAAGCCATGGAGTGTTGTTGTGCTGCAGCCTCAGTGACCTCAGCGAGGTCTGAAAAAAGGAGCTGTTTCCTTTGAAGCACCCAGGGAAGAGAAGTCTGGCGCCAAGATGCTCAGAAAATTTGTTCTATTATTATTTTAGAAGTAGAACAAACAGATTTGGCATCGGCAGCAGAGAGCCTGGCCTAGGTCAGTGTTTCTTGCCTGGGCTTTTTCCATTCCCACAGGATCCTGCACAGGTGTCTCCCAGCACTGCCAAATGCTGAGGGGCTCCAGGTACCCAGAGAGGCACCACAGCTGCCTCAGTTCAGGACAAGTTCTGACTGGAGCTGAAAGGACTTTAGAAAGGAGATGTCCTCCCTCATTTCCCCCGGCTGGAGAGATGCAGTGAGTTAAGCTTGCTGAGAGTGATTCAAGGCTGGGTTTTTACCCTCTCAAACACCTGCATTTCCTTCTTATTTAGCAGGATCCATCCAAAAAGTACTCGACAAAGACACGGGGTTTCATGCAGAAATCAAGTAAAAGCTATCATACAATTTTTCTCTGATGGGAGGCAAATACAGAGTAATTTGGGCTGAATTTTCCTTTAAGTTTCTTCAGAAATGAAACCTGAAATGGCAAGGAGCATGAGGGAAATTGCTCCTCTGTATCCCTGGGAGCTGAAATTGCTGAGTACTGCAGAGTTTCACCAAATCTCCTTATTCAGGACACACTCTTGCAGCATTGGTAGATGGGACAGGGCTGAGATTTGAGAATGTCACAAGCTGCATGATGAGCAGGCAGGGGCTCTTTTCTATCCACCATGTGCATAACAACCGTGGTAGGCATGACATTTTCAAATATTCTCAATGTAAAACTTTTTTTTTAATGAATCCATTTGCCATGCATATGCCGTGCAGAGAGACAAGGGATAATATGTTCAACACAAGGTAATTCTTCATCATATGAGCGCCTATATTCACAGAAAACCTGCAGCTGAGCAAATTAAGTCTGTGCAGGCCCCAGAAATACCTATTTGGTCATTCAGTAGAGCAGAGAACACACACTGGGCAACTTCCAAAGAGTTCAGCCTTCTGTATGTCATGAGATGACACAATCAGGGGTTGGTGACCATTTCTTCAGCACATTTCCACACTGTCTAGCAGAAAGCTATCTGACTGAGTCAGCACAACAAAGTTTCTCCTTCCTTGAGATGAGCGCCTGAGCACCAGCAGGGAGTGGGAAGGCTGTGGTAGATAACTGGCATGCTTTCTCCAGGTCAAGAAACCTTGAGGCGGGATCTACGTCTCTGATAGGGTTGGGAAGCAAAGCTCTTCTGGCCTTTGGTCACTGCTGACTGCACTTCTGTCCTAGGGCAGAAGGTCCCTCAAACACACCATACACAACATGCATCTGCAGGGCATTTTAAAAAATGCACTTTAAAAATTAAGACACAAAAGTGCCTGCAAATCTAAGATACCCCATACCACGCACATGTCGGAGTTTGAGAACAGGCTCGATAAATAATGGAGCATCTGTTTGCAAAAAGCAGACAAAGGGAATAATCAGGCCTGTGCTTATTTTTATATCATAATTCACTGCTGGAGTGCGAGTGTCTGTGGCTGGACTCCTGATAAGCAGCAGACAGGCAGGACATGGTGACCAGCTGGTGCTGCTGGCACGGCTGCCTGCACTGCAGCAGGGCTGGAGCCCGGCAGGACGGAGCGGGACAGGAGGGAAAACCACAGCAGTTCCATGGGAGAGGAGGGAAGGGGCAGGCACTGAGTCACGGCCCTGGAGCACAACTAGTGATCACCGTGCCACTGTGACACTCTGCGGGTGGTGGTGGACCCGCAGTGCTGCACCCGACACTGCTGCACCCCACGGTGATGTACCCCGCAGTGCTGCACCCCACGGTGATGTACCCCACAGTGCTGTACCCCACAGTGCTGTACCCCACGGTGATGTACCCCACAGTGCTGCACCCCACGGTGATGTACCCCACAGTGCTGTACCCCGCAGTGCTGTACCCGACACTGCTGCACCCCACACTGCTGCACCCCACAGTGCTGTACCCCACAGTGCTGTACCC
>VZTA01019652.1:639630-692308 GCA_013398855.1 Mohoua ochrocephala
ACCCCACGGTGATGTACCTCGCAGTGCTGTACCCCGCAGTGCTGTACCCCACGGTGTTGTACCCTGCACAGCTGTACCCCACACTGCTGTACCCCACACTGCTGTACTCCACACCGCTGTACCCCACACTGCTGCACCCCACACCGCTGTACCCCACAGTGCTGTACCCCACGGTGATGTACCTCGCAGTGCTGTACCCCACACGGCTGTACCCTGCAGTGCTGTACCCCACATGGCTGTACCCCACACTGCTGCCCCCACACTGCTGTACCCCACACTGCTGTACTTCACACTGCTGTGCCCTACACAGCTGTACCCCACACCACCGTACCCCACAGTGCTGTGCCCCACTGTACCCCACACTGCTGCCCCCCACACTGCTGTACCCCACACTGCTGTACCCCACAATGGGGCCGCTGTGTCCTGCCCCGAGCTGTGCCAAGGCTCACGGCCCCTCCACACTGAGGGCTGGTGGGAAGGCACACAGGGAAACTAAAGAACCAGAAAAGCAAAGTACTGCCAGAGAGAAGAAAAACGACCCAAATATAAGTGACAAGTAGTGTTTGAATAGGAAACAGTGTCTCGCTGAACTCTGCACATAAAATGAGTGGAGAGAGTGGAAAATGTCTAAAGCAATTTGCAGGAGTTTATTGAATCCCCACAGGGAGCTCCAGATGGTTTGTGTGGCCAGCGTGGCTTTTGTTGCTCATGGAAAAGCTGCCCTGAGTTTTCAGGAGCGTTTGTGATGGCAACAGTGCTTGCTTTCCTCTCTCCCTCCCCCCACAGACACGGGGATTCTCTCCCCACGGGAGCCCTGCGGGGGCCCCTCTGTCCTCCCCGCTGTCACCACCGGCACTGGACAAGCGGGACGTGTTGTCCCTGTGCTGCACATTGGTGTTTCTCCCCCGTTTCCATGTTCTTTGGGAGTCAGAGGCTCGTCCTCAGACCTGCACTTCTGTTTTTTACGATGCTTAAAGATGTTTTTGTGGGCTCTATAATGAGACAATCTGTTGTCATCAGGCTGTTCCAACGGGTTTGTAGGCACGTTAATGCTCTGGCACAGCATTTCCGTGGGGGATGAGATCCATAGGGCTGCTCCTGACTCCTGCCACAGCTTCCTGTGACAACACCACTACAGGTACAAGCCTCCATCCTGTCCCCAGTGTCCAGTTGCGTCTCCCACGAGTTTAAAAGCATCAGGTTTAAACCTACAAGATTCCCACACAGTCCTGTCACATACAGTACAGCCATCCCCTGCAAACCCTTCCCTGGGCTCCATTGCCATGGTCTCTCAACCTCAGGTTAGAGCACCAGATCCAGACATTCAGCTGGTGGAGAGCAAATTACTTCCAAGACGGGGGGAAGCAGCAGCTCTGGGGCAGCCTGTGACTTTGCAAACCACCTCTGAGGCAGAGAGAAGCCCTGAATCAATTATACATCCCAGCTATTCTTTCCTTCCAGTTTCTGATCAGCCCCCGCCCCCGCCATATGCTGTGCTCTCACTGCATACTACCTAAAGTAGGAAGAAAAGTATTTGAGGTTTGTTTTTTTTCAGTCGTGCATTTTTAATTGGACTATAAATTCCACTTTGTTGTGTTCTAGAATGTTATTTTTATTTTCCAATAGAACTGTCTCTTCTTTGATGAGGACAGAGATTTATTACCCAATTTCCAGCTTTATGTCTCCCTTTTGGTCTGTTGTTTTAGCTGCTTCCTAGTTATATGGACAATCCCTTTTCCCCATCTTTTTATAGTTGAATTTCCTCAAGTCCTTGTTTCTGTACTACTCATTAATACCCACTTCTTTTTACCCAGTTTCCTCAGGAGTCATCCTGGATCCATCCACAGACCTACATTGCCATTTTTTTATCTTCTTGAGGATGTCTCTGAGCTTTCCATAATTAGAGAAGCTATTGTCATTGAGCAGTGCGATGTTACAGTGATTTTATGGCCATGTTTATGCTCTGTCCTCCTGCCCAAAGCCTGCACAGAATTACTGAAAGGCCATTGCATGTGTTTTTTATACACCCATGGAGAATGTCACATCACAAGCTTCAGTCCAGCTTCTGGTTGTTGGTGGGTGAAGCCACAGCCTCTTGCCCAGGACCCTGTCAGGAAGCTGCACCAGTAACTGGTGTTTTAACTGAGTTTGTGTAACAGACGGAAAATAGAGGCGAAGTTAATTTCAGCACAAATACCTTGTAACCTGCTATTTAAACCAACTCCCCGGCGCTCTGCCCTAAAATGCCTCCTCGTTAATAGGCACAGGCAGCACGGCAGTAGGGACACAAGTAGGACACAGCTGTGCCCTGGCAGAGGGGTCTCCTGCCTTGGACCCTCCCGCCCCAGCGTGGGGCGGGCATGGAGACCCGAGTACCTGCTCTGCACACCTGGAGTGCTGAACTGCCTGAGTGCCATGGGCACGGCTCTGCCTGGTCCCAAAGAGCCACAGCAAAACCCAACCAGGGGCAAAGCCCAGCAGATATTGGGTGCTGGCCACGCTGTAGCCAAAATGCAGCCCAGGGCTGGCCTGGTGTGGTGAGGTGGCTCTGAGAGGGCAATTCGGGTTTTAATTCCAACCCCTGCGCTGGCTGCGGGGCTCAGTTTCTGACCTTTCTGCGCGCGATTGCCATGTTTATCTAAGCAAAGCCTTTTTTGCTTCTAAACTAAAGAACCAACCCACATCCTTCACTATTATTTTAGTCTATTTATATAAAGTGTAGCTCTGTGCAGACTTGAAAGGTCACAGGAAAACCCAGGGAGTGAATTGGCCCCATCAGTTCTAATACTGCTTTGACACTGGGAAGATTCCTTGTATTAAGCCAGGAAAAGGCGCAGTTATTAGTATCTGATTCCACTTCAAAAATGAAAATTTGTAGAAAGATTCAGAAAAGTCTCCCCCCCTTCCTCTGGAAAAGTGTTTCCAGTGGGGGTGGGTGAGCAGCAAGAGGAGGAGAGGAGTTTAGAAAGGCATTTGTGTTTATCCCTTTAACTCCACAGACAACCCCCATATTCTTCTGTGACCTTTCACTTACACTCCTCCCGCAGAGCCAGACCTTTGTGTATATTTGTTTCAGCATTTCAAAGCAGGAATTATTCGAAGAACACCCAAGGAAAAATTGAGTTTCTTATATTCATGCAATACACCCTGTAAGAATATGTTTCAAATTTGCCAGCAAAATATACTTGAGCAAGATCAACAATCCCTGCTTGGATGAGTTCTGGGAGGGAAAGCTAAAAATAACATTATTAACAGTAAAATCTGCGAAGGACAAAGCAACACCTCAGCACACACATGGCTGCACTGATGACTGTGGCCCTTCCTCAGCTCACGCCCCATCACCGTGACTGCCCACCCCTCTGAGCAGAGCCACCGGCCCATGGGGACACGTCTTGGCGTCCCCAGCAGAGCCATGAGTGGGGCAGGGGAGCCACAACATCCTCGGCAGCCAAAGCCACGTGTGGCACAGGAGCTGTGGCATCCTTGGCGGCCAAAGCCACCTGCCCCCTGTACCGCCAAGGTGAGCTTTGAACTGTGAGTGCTGCCAGTCATCCCTTCACTAAGGGATAAAGGAATGAGGGTGGGGTTATCATCTCTGACCAACTCCAATATTCACCCTTCCAGTGGATTCTATTGACCAGCTGCAATTGCCACAGAGAAGAACCTGGCTGCTCCTGGGATCTGTGTCTGGATTACTCTACTGGAGGAAATAAAGAGTTGTCAGTTTCCTTGGGTGAGGGGAGAAGGGAGAGATGAAACTCACGTCTGAAACCCATTCAGTTGTTTTAGCAGCATGGTAATGAATGAAGTTCAGAGCAGCTCTTGCGAGCAAAGGAAGCCCAGTTGGAATAAACTGTTCCGCACGCTAATCCAGTCAGGGTTTCTGTCTTCATCTCCGAGGGGTCTGCGGGATTATTACTGCATTAATGCTCAGCTAAACAAAGCAGGAGGAACAGAGGTTGAAGCTGTGGGGTTTTTGGTTTCATCAAGCCTGACATCTCTTAGATAACACATCATTTTCATCTCCATTTGAAAGCATTAATAAAAATGTGTTAGTTCAGCATGAATGCTTTGGGAAGAACCTCCCAAATCCACAAAACTGAACAGAGAGCTCAAATGCACTGAAATTAACTCCTGTTTATTGGGGTAGAGGCATTTTATTACTGCAAGATGGGAAAGGATCACGCCTGTAGCTCCAGCCAGCACTTCCTCCCTCATACCTGCCAGGAGGGAGAGGATCCCCATTGATCCAGGGCACCCAAACTCACTGCTGATCTTGAGCAAAGAATCATCTTCCTGGGCCTTAATCCTACCGCCTGCAAGCTCTAAAAGTCACGTCCCTTCTCCCCTTGCCTTCTAGCTGGTGTCTGTTTTTTCTCTTTGCACTATAAAGCTGGAGAATTCTCTTTCTACTACAAAGCCGAGCGAAGCACTAAGCGGGTTAGGTTATCCCAACTCATTGTCTGGTGAGATGTGACTTAGGTCAGGCCTTGAAGTATTTCCATAAACAGTATTTAAGAAGTAAAATAATTCACACTGCATTTCTTGCAAGTATTTGCCTGAGAGGGACCTGAGCAAAGCCTGGAGAGCCACAGTGCTCCGGGCTCCGGGGAAGGCAAGGTCACCTCCACGGCTGGGGCACCCCCGTAGCTGCCGCTCTCCTGCTCCAAAGACAAGGGCAGCAGTGAGGGGTGCAAGGACAGACCCAATCTCACTTTATGGTTTACTTTCAGATCTTTTCTGCATTGTTTCTATATTTCAGCAGCAAGGCCCACCGCAGGAGCAGGAATATCACCACTGATTCCCAGTGCTGCCTCATATACCCTCATTATTACAGCCCCAAGGTGTTAGCTGAGGGAATCCCACAAAGCAAGGGAACTGCATGCACTCACCCTGGCAGAGTAGCCGAGGTCAATAACAGCTGTAGGAGAGCACAGCTCAGGGCAAGACGATGCAGCTTGAAACCCCTGTGCCCCCTGTCCAGCCCCCTTGCTGGGATTTTACTGGGGCTCACGTGTTTGCAGCAGCTTAATTCTGGATTTTGCAGAGGACAAATGGCAGTGACCCGACACTTCATCTAATCAGATTCACGTGCTGCTGCCCAGCACAGTCCCACTTACTGCTGGGCCAGAAGATGCTAGAAGCATCTTTTCCAAATAGCCTTTAATATATTACACGCCTCAAGAAGAAAGTGCTGCATAAACCAGCGGCTCGGCACTGCAGCAGGGGGTGTCTGCAGCATCCTCTCCACATTTGCTTTCACATGGACTGTTCTACTTATTAATCTTGGGTTTTGTCACTTAACTCTGAAACTGAAGATATTACTCAAGTTCTGCAGCAGTTACCTGTAAATGAGAGGAAAAGTCAGGGGCGCTCCCTGATTCCAATCCCTGTCCAGGCATGGAGCAGTGACCCCCATGGGGCTGTTCCCTGGCTGCTCATCCCACATACGGGAGGAAGAGGAGGAGGATTGTTTTGCCCAACTTCATGTGGTTTCCCCCCAGACAATCTGCTTACTGTACAGCCCTTGTGAGAGGAGGATGCCAACTCGTGTTCACTGATTTATAAATAGGGTGGGAAATAGGAACCTTTCACTCCTCAGTTTTCCTGTCAGAAATCTCTTCCTTCAATATGCTTGTTAATTAAAGTAAAATTCAGCTCAACTGCATGCTCAGCTCCTTTTGCATCTCCTACTCACCAGTATCCCTTTTCCCCAAGCTTCTTCAAACCATTTTTCCATTGAATTCATGCTACTCCCAGTTTGCACCATTACAAAGGAGATACTGACACACCTAAAATGTAAGAAATAGCAGAAAAAAAACCCTATTTCAGAAAAAAAAAAAGAAGTTTCACTTCAGTCAGTAGATCCATTAACCCTTCCAGAGATCTGCCTGCTCCCTGGAGCAGTTTGCTCATTGGTGCTAACGAGGCATGAGTTATTGCTCATGTTTATGATAGGGTGATGTATCCCATTAATTAGCTCTGCATGAATCAATGGAAGCCACTGAACACATAATCCTTGGTAATTCATAACAGTGGAGCAGAGGAAACACTGTCCTTAGCGTTAAATAAACAGTGATCATGATGATGAATCTCAGAATTCCACAAAACATCAAGGCTCCGGGCTTGGTGTGAGCAGTTACAGGGTCAGGTCAGTGCTGAGCTGCCAGTGGCACAGGGACATCCACTGTCACGAGTGACAAAGGGGTGTGCGAAGCAGTAACACTCAGTTTTAACTGGCTTTGGATCTCTTAATAAAGTTTTCCTCTTCTACCTCCTGTAGAATTGGAATGTTTTTCTAATTCTCCCTTTTCTGATCTACCAATTAATAATTTACCCATTTTAATTTGTGACTCACTGTGTTTAGTCATAATAATGAATATTCAGCTTCATTAGCAGATACTTGGTTCAGTTCCTGCTGAGACACTCAGCTCTGTCAGTGTGGCAGTGGGATCACTGGCAGTGGATCGTTCTGGCAGTGGATCCCTTTGGCAGTGGGATCACTGGCAGTGGATCCCTCTGGCAGCGGATCCCTTTGGCAGTGGGATCATTGGCAGTGAAATCCTTCTGGCAGTGGGATCATTGGCAATGGGATCCCTCTGGCAGTGGATCCCTTTGGCAGTGGGATCATTGGCAGTAGATCCCTCTGACAGTGGGGTCACCCTTTGGAGTAGTGGCCCCCAGTTCTGTGCAGGAACACGGTGCCCGTGGCACCGACGCGGTGCCCGTGGCACTCGGTGCTCGTCACCTCTCCGGAGCAGGGTGCCCACAGCGGGGTCCTGCCCTCCCCAGAGCTCAGCATGGGGCAGCTGGAGCCCCGGATGGTGTTTGGGTCAGGTCCCCTCCCACGGCACAATCCAAAGTCCTTTTCCCATGGGAGCAGAGCTCAGCAGAGATGGGATCAGGACCCCGTTCTGCTGTGAACACCCAGCTCTGCAAGGGCATGTGCCAAGCCCTGACCCTGGGCAAAGAGTCAGGAGCAGGATAAATCCACACCCAGGGCAGGCTGGCAGCATGGCTGGGAGCAGGCAGGGCACCCACCACGGTGGCAGGGACCCCTGGCCACACTCCCCAAGCCCAGTGCAGCGACATACTCAGCCCATGGTGCCAGCGCAGCCCCACGCCAGCTGCTCCTCCATGGGCAGCCTGTTCCTCTACAAGACAGAATAGGTTTGTAATAGCTGGTTTTGATCATTTAGGGAATGTGGAATTCCTTTGGAGCCGTGCTGCCGGGCAGGTCCAGCACGTCCCTTCGCATCCCCTGCTCTGTGTGTGGCTGTTTGTAAACCAAGAGTACAGATGACAGGAAAATAATGAAAGCATTTTTCAGAGCAGATCCTTTTGTCGTTCCCTTTTTTTCTTTCATTCTCTGGAATAAAGTGCTGCTTTTAAGCCAGCAAATCTTTCAGCTTTAATTACCCTGGGCATTCAGAATTGAAAATTAAGAAATGGGAGGGAGGGTTAAAACAAAGGGAGGGAAAATAACCATTCATAAAATATATTGAAGATTGTAGGTTTACAAAATGCCCTCCCCAGACAGATCTTTCCCACCATAAAAGATATCAGTTAAGGCAGATTGGGAAGGAATCTGTAAAAAATTGTGAGCTTTTATTCTCAACAAATCCCAGTGTAGGCCCCTGTGCTGCCCCTACCTCCTGTGCCCAGCAAGTGCCACGTCCTGGCAAAGTCTGGTTTTTCCCTCTGCTTAACAACATTAAAGCATTAAAATAGGAAGAGGAAAAGGCAAAATCGGTGTCTGAATCTCCCAATTACACCTTTGGCTGCCCCAAGCACCAGCAGCAGGGGCAGGTCAAGCCCGCAGAGCCCCACGCTCCCTCTGCATCCCGCACTTCCTGGAGACCTGTTGAAATCTATTACAGACCTTTGATCTCTTTCTACAAAAAAGGATTTTCTGAGGAGAGGAGATGGGATTAAGCAGAAACAATTTTCCCAGGGCACTCTGTGGGGTTTTTTTCCTTCTCTGCTTTCTTTTAAACAGAAGATGCCAACAGCAAAGATCCTGACAAGGCTTTGGGACTGTCAGCTCCTGAATGGAATCCATTCCATCAGTCAAATTTAGCATCTATCAGGAGCAAATACTCAGCATGTGGCACAAAAATCTTGTAAAATGGAACTGTTAAATATTTAGGGCAGATGACAAACAATATGTCATAATATTTGCAGAACTGCATTTGCCATTCAATGCATCCTCTTAGTCAAGGCTCCAATTTTTGGAAGCATCAACGCAAGAGTGAGAAACAAGCAGTTGACTGTCGGTGTTTGGCTACACTGTGGATGGAGAACAGCATTTAATGTAGGTTTCTCAAGTCTAATATATGCTACATGCCAGGTGGGTATTAACATTTATTAGCTGGGTCTTAGCAATGAATATTGGAGAAGAATTTAATTAACATGCAATAATTGGCATTTTAATTCAGTTTGGCAGGTCTGTATGCGACCAATGGGCTCTCCCAGTGCAGAGCTCAGAGATTTGCAAAACCCAGTTTACCTGGGAAGGCAATTTTTTTTCCCCAAAAGAAGTGGTTTTGTATTCAGTTTACAGTGAATTTTCACAAATGAACCAGTCGGACCCAGTTTGCACTGGGATAAATGGGAAAAACAGTCACCTGCTCAGTGGGAGGTCTGCTGGGTGGGGAGCCCCAAACTGGGGAGTGTGTGCAGGGGGACAGGGGGCCAGCCCTCAGCTCTCCAGCACAGAGTAAAGAGAAATCCAGAGTATTTTATCACCCTGCAGGCTTTGTTAGAAGCCTGGTCAGTCCTGGCACAAGCTGGGATTTATGTTTCAGTGTGGCCTCACTCCCTGCTCCGTACCTCGCCCGAGCTGTGCCCCGATGGACACCCCAGATCCCTCCACAGGGCAGTAAAACACCACAGAAAATAGACTTCCAGCTGCGTCACCTCAGCCCTGTAGTACAGATCTGCAATAATGTGAAGCTTTCAAAGCCTTTTTTCCCCCATATATTACAGTGTAACACGTGATCTCAGCCCAAAGCACTGCCACAGAAGTGACGTTTGAGTGTGCCTGATTTATCCAGCCATCAGTGATTCCCAGCACACATCTGCTGAGTTTAGACTGGTTCAGTGAGGTTTGGGGTGGGGAGCCCATCACTCAGAGCAGGAGGGCAGGGATGGGCATCAGGGAGACTGGTGCTGATGGCACAATCTAATCCAGCTGCCCCTCCCTGGCAGTGAGGTGGCAGAGAGTGGAGTCTGGAATTGACACCGCAGCTTAATTCTGTGCCTGTGGCATTTGTTCACACACAAATGTGAACTGGTAAATAATCCCAGGGAGCCCAGATACCTGGTGAGGTGTCCCATAGTGATAACAAGACAAGCACAAGTAGCCCAAAGCTGCCAGATCTCCCTTTTGCAGAGAAATGAACTACTCAGAGCCCGTGGGAGCCTTTCCCAGCCAGTGCCGAGGGCAATGGTGGGACTGGGTGTCACTGGGAGATCAGCCCCTACAGGAGGTCTCAGGCTGCCACTCAGTTTGGGAGATTTGCAGTTCCTGAGCTGAATATTGGGCAAATTAAAAGTTTCGTGGCATTTTCCTTGCCTTTATCTTGATGGGAATCTGTTCCTCTGAGAGTATGATGCTGCTTTCTTTTTTTAAATTAATTGAGCCTGCTTAAAAAAAAAAGCCCATTTCATTTTAATCATGTATTATGCAAATTAGAAATTTAAATATCATTAAGAAATCTGTTGCTAACTTAATTTATTTCTGCTGTAGCACCACTGAAGGCTTTTGATCTCAGATTAGCGCTTTGATCCGCTCCCTTGGTCGGGGTTACGCTCTGCCGCTGCGGTAAACGCTCTTCCTCAGATGTCAAACGTGCAACACCAGAACAGCTTGTTCAAAGCATGGCAGAGGAAATGCTGCCAATTAGGCCAAACGAGGAGGGTTTGCGATGAGGAGAAGTTTGCTTCTAGGAGTCACAGCCTGTTCTGCCATGCCCTGGCCATGCCCTGGCCACGCCCTGGCCCATGGGGACGAGCAGTGCCAGCATCCAGCCGAGGACGCAACAGGTCATCCCTAGGAGCAGTGACAAACCTTTCCAGACCTTCCCTATCTACTGTTCATTAAAAACACAACCCGCCATGTTTCATTAATTCCTCGTTTAGTGTGAGTAAAGTGCTGATACATACATTTTAGCTCCAGTGGTTTTAATCAGTTAATTTAACCAGAAGCATTAATAATGTATTGCTTTGCCACTTGACTGCTCATCTGTTAAGCAGCTTATACATAGAAGAATGTCACCCCCTGTGACATGAAGTGCCTAATTCAGAGCAAATGAAATAGGATTTTGCATATTCAATACCAAAATGAGAAAAGAAGGAGACACCGTCTCCTGGGAATAGATCAACCTGCTGTGATGGGATTTCTGTCCTGGCAGGCGGGAAATCCCTCCTCGCGGGACACACTTGCACTTTGCGTATCTGATTTTCTGGTTGAATTCACTTTCTTGGCATTACTCAGCAAGTACCTGGCTCTTCCTCCTGCTGCACCATGTGGTGGAATCAGAGGCACTGGGAATGCATCCCTGTCCATCAGCTCCTCTACGAGCCACTGTGGGGTCCTAGGGACACCCCCAGAGTGACCAGTGTGGTGAGCTGTGGCAGGGAGGTGACAGCGGGACTGTTCCCACTCAGGTTTGGCCCCACGATGCAGAGTCACAGCAGCTGAAATAGAAATGTCCTTGATCATGTTTGAGGGTGTTTGGGCACAGTGAGCTCCTGGACATTGGGGGGATCGGCCACCCCACTGTGCCTGTCCCTCCTCTGATCTCATGGGGGATTCAAGCTCCGCGTCCTGCCTCTTGCGAAGGACGTTGGGGAGCAAATCCAGTCAGGTGTGCTGGGGAGCTCAGGAACGCCCAAACCCAAGCCCACAGGGCCTGCCCTCAGCCCCTGCTTGGCTCCATCTCTCTGTAGGGTATCATGGAAACAGGGAAAGCTCGTGGATGGGCAGGTATGTCATGGGCTTCATCAGCCCATGGAGGCAGCATGAAACTGGGGTCCTCAGGAAAAAGCAGGAAATGCCTTGGACCTGAGAGCCAAGGAAGCTGCCAGGGTGGGAGCAGCTCAGGGACAGGCTGGTGCCTTTGTAATTTATACAAAAGAGACACACAATGAACGCAGGCAGAGTGTGAGCGTAAGTGATCCAGACACACCGGCTCTGAGGTTAATCCTCTCCCTGTGTTCCAGGCAGATCCTGCTCCTGGGATTTTAGCAATCAGCATCCAGAGCGAGGAGCTCCCGTGGGCAGGGCCAGCTCAGCCCCCGGGCCGCGGAGCCCTGCACAGGGGCTCTCTTGCGTGATGCGTGTTGATGAAGCCTGAAATTGCTTTGGATCCGTGGCTGTGCTGCATCACATTAAGCAGTGCCATGCTGAAGTGACAGGGCCAGTGCATGATCAGCAGCAGTTGACGGGGACAGGGACTCAGATCCTGCCGCTCTGTCAAAACCAAAAACCCACTGACAGACCACGGGAATTATTTTCAGCTCCTTCCCAGAAGGTTTGTTTCAATCAGTTTGCAAGTTGTGCTTACTGCCTTGGCATGGAGCGGCTCCGTGGTCCTGCTGCAGGGCACATCCCGGGATGCTGCCATCTGGCACGTAGGGCTGGATGGGAGCCTGTGGAGGGCTGGGGCAGGGGGATCCACTGCACCCCTCTGTCAGCAAGGGCTTCCCAGGAGTAACAAGGGCTCTGGTAGGGTAGGAGCCCCCAGCGCTCCTGGCACTGCTTTCCTCACTCATCAGTTTGTAGGGTGGGTTTGTTTCTGTTTGGGGACCAGCTGGCATCGACACCAGACATGGGGGCTCCGCTCCCTGCCGGGCTGAGCACAGGACCAGCTCCTTGGAGCATACTCGTAGAGCATTTCACAGTAGCAGCTCCTTGGGGGAAGGTGCAAGGAGAGACTTCTTGTGAATAAATCTGTCATTGCTTTGGCTTTTTGTTTTGCTGACATTTATTGCCTTCTGGATTTTGCTGCTCTCACTGCATCCTTATTATTGCACCTGAGACTGCTACAGTCCCCCAGGATGGGCAGGCTCTGGGAGTTGAAGCCCCATTCCCAGTCACAACCTTGTGCTCCAGGGAGCGCTCCCAGCAGTGTTATCTCATTTCTCTATATAATGCTGCTGTATAAACAGCAGCTCTCGGGGGACTTGGGCCATGACAGCGAGATTCTCCCCACTGGACTTGTCAGCCAAGCGGCCAAGCCTTCCTGGGGAGGCAGGTCTGTGAGGAAGACTCTCCACAGACTCTCCATTCTCTGCCTCAGGGACCTGTCGAGCAGCATCCTGCAGAAACAGGCACTAAATTCTGTGTACCTGTCCTGATCGGCCCATTTGCTAATACTGTCCCCAAAACAGAGTTATTTGTCCTCAGAAGAGGAGAAATCCCATGCCTCAGAAGGCAACAGGAAAAACATTTTATAACCTCAGAGAAAAAAAACCACAAAAAATACAGCTCTGGGCATGGAAGGGCTGTGAGAGGGAACGGGAGCTCCCGTGTCCCTGAGGAGCTCCGCTGGCTCCATCCTCAGTAAGAGCTGTCTCAAACCAGGTATTTCTTCCCGGATGTTACACGGAAAGAGGCTGTCAGAGCTGTCTAAATGTGTGAACAACACTGTCAGCGGGGGAGAGAAAAGTGTTATCAGAAATAGTTGTTCTTCAAAGCTAAATAACTCCGTGATTTATAAGGAGTAGAAGATAAGAGATCACACCACACGCTGAGGGCTGCTGGAATTTTCTTTCTGAGAATGAAGCTGTTTGTTTTGGTAAAAAGCAAAAGAGGGGAGAAATGAAAACCTAAAATACTTTGACTTCCTTGACTTAGCTCTTGACAAAGCTGAAAATAACTGCACTGGCACTGAGCCCATGCAGCCACGTCCTGGGATCACTGGAGTAGTGGAGGATGGTTCCCAGCTCATTGTCCAGGTGTCTTTCCAGCTCCGTCCTGGGGCCATTCCCAAGGTCTTCCAGCACCATCCCTGGGGAAAGAGGAATGCAGTGCAGTTTTGCTGGATGCAGACAGACCTGGGCCTGTTTTGACTGCCACCAAAGGGATTTTAGGTGTTCTGCGGGACCCAGGTTTTACCATGAAGAGAGGCTCAAGTTCCGCTACTCCGAGTGAGACCCTCCGTGGTTTTCAGCCAAACTTCCCCTTGTGCCAGGCCAGGCTCCTTCTGCAAGCCTGGCCCCACTATTGCTCCTCTGGTCTAGATCCAAAGGGAGTTTCAGGCATTTGCTCTGGAGTCTCATTTCAGATTTTGAAAACTCCTCACCTTAGCAGCAATGTCGAGGTCATCAAATAAATAACATAAAACAGTCAGACACGAAGTTGATTGTAATTAGTGTGTTTTCCCATACGCCGGCTGACACTCTCCAGAGAGCAATTAGTCTGCTTTAAGAGTAAAAGACAACTGAATAATTATTTAACCTGCCTGGGATTGATTTTAAAATCCAAGAAGTCAGATATAATAATGGATGACTTCATAAAAAAATATGTAAAAGTAAGTGATAAGGGTTGAAAGCCTTCATCAACAGCTTGTGTGAGGCATCTCCTACAAGGCTGACTCCCAGCCCCAGATCCCACTGCACCAAAGGCCCTACAAACATGGCATAAAAAGAAGGCTTCCAGGGAAAAATATCTGTGCAAACAAAGTCAGCCTGAATTGATAAACTTCAGCGTGGGTTGAACAGCACATGGCGCTGCAGTGGGGAGTCCACGGGCTCTATTGACTGGTCAAGGAACAGCACAGATGAATCAGGCAGCAAATCCTCTCACGAACCTCAGGAGGATGTCACAAAGCATGACAGACCTTGTCACGGCCATCTTTTATCTCTCTGCCAAGCCACGGGAGGGAAAGAAAGAGGGAATGAGAAGCTGAGATCTGCACAGACAGGAAATAGTTGGAAAGGCCATGAGCACCACAGAGCATCCAGTGATCTCCGAGACACTGGAACTAGCTTCCAAAATAGGGCAGAGGTTTAGAGAGAGCCGGAAACACCAAAGGAGCTTTAGTTTTACTCTCTCGGGTGGGATTTGTTGATAGGTGGTGTATAAAAGTGGAGACTGTTTCGTTGTGGACTTTTCACACCCATTGACTCTCGTTTGTGAGCGTGAAGCCGGATGAGGTTTCTGCCCAAGGCCCATGTGGGATCACTTGCAGTGGAGCTGCCCACAACTGTCCAGCCCTCAGCAGCAGATTGCCCAGCCCTGCTCCTTCATCTCTCCTGCTGAGGGTTGCAGGGGACCCCTGGGGTCCCCCAGCCTGGCCATCAGCCAGCTGATGTCACATCCCTCGTGCTCTCAGTGCCACGAGCTGAGCATCTCCATTTTGCTCAAATGGAAGAACTGCAACAATTATTTTCATAATTAGCTGGCTTTGCAAATTAATGCCAGTTATGCTGTGTAATCATGATGAAGATTATGCATTAATCAGCTGTTTCAAGCCAGTTATTAGGCTCTTTAAATAATGATGGGAATGAACGTCTCTGAAGGAGCGGTGCAGCAGCCAAGAGGGACGGGAGTGTGGGACGTGAGGATCCAACGGGATGCGCCGTGCCAGCGGTGCAGAGCTGACATCAGCTGCTCCCAGTCTCCCCACTTCTGGAACAAAGACCAGGCTGGGGCATGTGGTGGCTGCCCTCAGCACCTCGGCAACTGTGGGAGATTCCCAATGTCCCGGTGTATTCCCGGTGTGTTCCCAGCAATGGGAAATACAGAGAAAGGCATCCCTTCTGCCTGTCAGCTCTCTCATCGTCTGGCCCTGAACTCAAGGTACTGGGTGGCTGCACAGAAAATTCTTTCCTGTCAAAAAGCCTATTATATCCACTTGGATGTCTGGAACGGGAATTTATTTAGGATCAAGCACCAATAATCCACATACCCAGCCCTTCTATATTCTCTCATAATACGACATGCTCCAACGCAACCCTGAAAAGTGCTGGGCTGGGAGAAAGCCTAATGCTGGCTAGTGGATAATCAATGTAACATGAACCAGTTATCACTTCAGGACGATGCTAGAAAACAAAAAATCCCTTGCTAAACAGTCTGGACAGCGAAGCTTTGAACAGAAAGACAGGGGTGAATCTCACACTCACTTTAGTTTTGTTTATTGTGTCTGATGTATACGAACCTTCTGCTGCCCTAAGAAACTTAAATTGAGCTGCCAGCATGTGCAAGCTTTGATGTGGATGAATAATTTTTCCTTGCACCAGTCAAAACCCAAACGTTTTGGCACAATCCAGTGAGAATGAGGCACGTGGACAATTCTGCTACACTCCTGCCTACGCTGCTCAGCATTCTGGATTGAAAACCTGCCCATGAGTGACTGGCTGAAAATCACGTCAGACTGAAATGATGCTCCAGAATGAGCATTCGGCCTCTTTTTCTTTATTCTTCTGCCTATTACCAAAATTAGCACCGAGTTCAGTGGTTTTTTCTAGCAGAGACATGCAGGGAACAGCTCAAACTTTTTTTCATGTCTATGAATGTAAATTAATTCCCACACTCAGTTCACAACTGGGGACATGGATGCACGAAGACTGCAGAGGAAGAGGAGGAAAGGGACTTGTCACGATCAAGGGGAGCAGAAAGTCAGAGGCCTTTTGCAAGTCCTTCTGCTTCCTTGCTGAGAACATCTCTAACCGTCACTCCTGTGCTCCATCCAGCCCATGGCTCTGGTCACATTCCTGGGAGGACACCCAGAGCACGGCCGTCAGCGAAGTTGTCAGCGTGGCTCTGGCCAAACTGGCACTCCTGGCTAACACCAAACTGCCACAAAACTATAGAAAATGTGCTCCGGCTGCTGGAGAAGGATTCATGGCATTGCCTGAAAGCCAGGAGGGCTGATCAGACATCTGTTGTCTACAACAAAACATTTGAAGACTATCTTAAATTGAAGAGGAAGATTTTCCTTCTGCTAATGAACCCCGAGACCATCTGTTACCAATTGTGCTTGCTTATCTCGCTCATCCATTAATTATTTTCGTTTACTTTTGAATAAGATAGAGTAGGGTTTGTGTCTTTCCGGGTTCTGCGAGGGGCGCGGGATGGCTCCTGCATCTGAGAGACAAGGACACATCGTTACATAACCCACGCCCGCACCAAGTCACTCCAATTAGCCTGGCTGTCAGCGGGAACTGAGGACAAGAGTCACAGACACGGAGCCAAGAAACCCAGCGATGCTGCGACAAGAGCTTGTTGCCCTTGGGGAGGTGTAATGGCATTAACAACTTTTGGACACAGGAAAGCTGCATCCAAGATGTGCGTTCCTGAGCAGAGGAGCTGTAGGGTAGGCAAATCCAGAAGTCTCTGCTGGTCTGAATTAAGAACGTGGAGAACTAAACATGAGGAACAATAAAAAAGGAGAAGGGGACTGAAAATGGCACTAAAAATAGCCATCAGCAGCACCGCCCTGCCTGTCTCCTGTGCAAGGACCAGAGGTGGGTGATGAGGCAGGAGGATTTCAAGAGGAGGGCAGTGCCAGTTTTGTACCCAGTAACTCCTCAGAGCAGAGACCTGGAGCCTCCCTGCAGCTGGGCAATAAGCCTGTCCACTTCCCAAGGTCTGGTCCTAAAGTTTTATGGGAAGCCACTTATCTGGCTCATAAAAATATTCCAAGACTTTAAACTGCCTCTTATTGCCCCACAAAGCTGCCACCCTGAACATTCTCAGATAGATCAGGATATAAGAAAAACCCAAGTCTTCATGTCTTCATTTCAGTACAGGACAGGTCCTCAGGCAAGCCCTGCTCTGCCTGCAAACGTTCCAAGTGTTTTCTCTTCCTTGCTGCATAAGTTTATGAAACAAACTGTGGCTCAAAGGCGGATTTTTTGGTCTTGCAGGAGGAATCTTTGAGTACGCAGACGGCCCCAACCCGCAGGTGATGAGTGCCGAGGAACATGCCTTCCGATTCTCCGCCAACATCATTAACAGGAACAGAACTTTGTTGCCCAACACAACCCTAACCTATGACATCCAGAGGATACACTTCCACGACAGCTTTGAAGCAACTAAGAAAGGTAAGAGCAGAGCAAACTTCTGAGCAGCTTTGTGGCCATTTATTCAGCATAAGAAAGGTCTGGTTTCCAGACCAGCAGCTTGTTCTGTCCTGCTCTCACCAGTGATCTGGATGAGAACTCCTGCTGGAGCTGACCTTCCAGAGGCATTTTAATACAAGGGGAACAACTACCTTTTTTCCCTCTGAAAACCTCGCAAAACTCCTTTCAGCGTTTGCTCTAATCCTGAGCGAAGGTCTGGAGGCCATGCCTGTGTTTGTGTCACTGTATCCCTGGCAGTGTTCACATCCATCGCATGGATGTTCTGTTCTCTTAATAGCAGTCACTTTTGACTACTGGATAACAGCAGCACACTTGAATTGCTGAAGGGGAGGGACTGCACAGCAAAGGCTGCGAGCTGGCAACCTGCAGGCTCGTGGAGTTTGATTCTTGTTGAGGAGAAAGGAAACCTGCTGCCTGAGCTGGCTGCTGTTGGAAAGACATCACCAGGAGGGAGCTATCTGCTCCCAGCCAGCCCAGTGACCCCCTGTCCCTTTTCAGATGGTTTTGTGGTGAAGGCTCCCTCAGAGGAGCTTGGGACTCCCCTCTGCCTCTACCCACTGGTCCAGACCCACCTGGCATAACTCCTCCTCTCTCTCTCTCGTGCCTCATCACTGCTGTAATTACCCAATATCAGTGCTGGGTCAGTGCCCAGAAGTGTCTGTCTATCCACTGCCCCAGCCCAGGGCAGGCAGCAGGGCTGTGCCCAGGGCTGCCTCACACTCAGCCCCCCAAGGCTTTGCTGACAACTTCCCTCCCTTCCCCCTCCAGCCTGTGACCAGCTCGCTTTGGGGGTCGTTGCAATATTTGGACCTTCCCAAGGCTCCTGCACCAACGCTGTCCAGTCTATCTGCAACGCCCTGGAAGTCCCCCACATACAGCTCCGATGGAAGCACCACCCTTTGGATAACAAGGACACTTTCTACGTCAACCTGTATCCTGACTATGCTTCCCTGAGTCACGCCATCCTGGACCTTGTGCAGTATCTGAAATGGAGGTCAGCCACAGTGGTGTACGACGACAGCACAGGTGGGTAAAGGAGGGGCTTAAAGAAGGAATCCTGGAGATTTTCTTTTCTGGGTCTCTTTGGGAACTTTTCCAATGAACCCTCCTGGGAGCCAAACGATGCCCTGTGCAGTGATGGGTTCCCAGGAGTTCTGAATGGTGCTGTGGGAGGCCCTGGGATCTTTCTAAGCATTTCATTCACAAAGCTCTCAGCAAGTGAGGAACCCCTGGCCCCATGAGCTGGCAAAGGGTCATGGCAGGGTTCATTGACATGGGGTGTCCATCTCAGCCTGGCTCTTTTGGGACTGTGGTGCCCCTCTGCACCAGAAAAGCCCCTGTCTGCAGCTGCCATGGAGGGAGCAGTTCCCAGCTAAAACCAAAAGCAGTTCTGGAAGGTTTGTCGTTTTCTGGATAATTCCATAACACAGAGCTGGCAAAGTTCTTCATGTAAGGAAAGCTGTTGATGGTTAAACAAAGCAAAGCACTGCACAGCGCTAGATATAGACCCCCCAAAAAACAAAAGCCACATTGGATAGCCTGTCCAACCTAATTTCACTAAACCAAATGGTTTCTTTAGGGGAGGGCTGATGAGAACACAGTTTGACATTCCTGTTTTGCAAATGTGGGTCACAGTATGTTCCCTTCGTGGCATATTCTAATGTGTTTCTTCTACTACGCAGAGGGACACGCTTCTCTCTTCCCCTTTGCAATAGGCATCTGCTGAAATCCTCTTTGCAACACCAGATTCCAATAATTCCTGCTCAGCTGCATCCGCCGTGGCTCTTTGCCTTGTGCAGGAAACAGAAATGAATTCTGAGGGTAGTAGGAAGTTACGAGTTGTGATTAAGTGACCGTTACGATCTACGCAACTCATAAATCCAAGCGCATATTTATTTTTTCCTTTTGCTGCTGTGCATGGTAAATATGCAGATTTTAATTTGTTGTGTAGCTGATTATCACATCCTGTCCTTTCTCAAGGGCACATCTGCTTAAGAAAATTTTTTTGTGATCCCAGAGGTGTCAGAGGTTAGGACCAACCTGCTGTTCTCCCCTTCCTACCTAGTGCAGGGACCCCATCCAGCTCTACTGGCTGCAGCAGTGGCAGGGAACCACCAGGAAAAGCCATTCTGTCCTAGAACAGCTGCTCTGGGGTTAATGGTTGACATGTGACACCTTGGCTGTGATACCCTTTAGCAATGGCCATTTGAGGGAGGGATGGATGGAGGGAGGGAGGTCCTGGTCTCAATTCCCTGGGGAACAGAGGAAGCACTGAGCTGCTGTGGCCCAGCCTGCGGGGAAGGCAGACTTGTAACACTGTGGGTTTGTCTCCATGTGACACCCGAAGGCCTCATACGGCTGCAGGAGCTCATCATGGCCCCGTCCCGCTACAACATCCGCCTGAAGATCCGCCAGCTCCCGCTGGACACCGACGACGCCCGGCCGCTGCTCAAGGAGATGAAGCGGGGCAGGGAATTTCGCATCATCTTCGACTGCAGCCACCTGATGGCAGCTCAGATCCTCAAGCAGGTGAGCGGGGGGCGAGGGGGAAAGCAGAGTGGCTGCTGAGGAGCCCATGGGTGTGGGGTGGCCTTACTGCAGAGTGACCCCACACTGGTGTGCAGCTTTCCCTTGGGCCACAATCCACAGCCACGCTAAAAGCTACAGCATGTCCATCCTTCAAAGACACTGTCGGATTTGTACAGAAAATGGAGTTTTCACTGAAAAACTGGAAGTACCAAACAGTGGCTGTGGGTAAGAACGAGCAAATGTTACAGGAGGAGAAGGGGCCGTGCCGAATGCAGCGTCAGGCCCAGGCTGGTGCCGGACAATTCTGTGGCTTTCTCTGCAGCTGCACGGCCTCAGCCTTCTTCCCTCTTCCCTCTTCCCCCTCCATCCAGACCGGCACCTGTGGCTCTCCCAGCCAGGCCCAGCCAGGAGGGATGGCATCCTCTGTCCCTTCCCCAGCACCGTCTGCAATTCTTGGACTTTAAGCCAGATGTCAGTGATTTTCCATTCATGTAGGCTCCCTCCTTTCTTCTTCCACAAGTTCCTCCACTGGCATTCTTGCTGCTCACCCCAGCTCCTCCTCATTCCCGAGTGCCTTTGGGTTTCAGGGTCAATATGAGGAAAAGGCTCTCACACAGAGGCTAAAAACCAGCCAGTGGAACCGTTGCTCCTATCAGCCCAGCACGGCACCACCACACATATTAAATAAATCCCCAAAGGGATGAGAAAGCGAGCACAAGGCAAGAGCCTTCTCCTGCAGCCTGCTTGATGCAAAATGAAGGGAAGTGCTCAGAGAACTTGGAAAGCCTGGGCGGGATTATTATAGGAAGCAATAGAAGGGGCTCATTGTCTCCTGCCAGTTATTTTCCCATGCTGGTTGTGTTTGGTGCTGCTCACTTATTACGCAGTTTATTATAGTTTATTGTGCCATCTGCTCAGCTCATCACCACCAGTGCAGAGTGAGGAAGATGGAGGAGAGGGGGGACTAGGGGAGACATGTCTCTCTAAGTCTTTCTGGCTGGGTTTGTGTGTGTGTGTCGGGGTTTTGTCGGGACCTGAAGCCATGGATTTCAGCTTAGCAAGATAACACAGTGTATTTTTACTCAGGGAAATACTGTGAAGTATTTTCAGAGTCTGGGAAGTTGCACAAACCCAAACCACAGCCTGACTGGTCTCTGCATGCCTGGCCACTCTGGTGTGTAACATTGGGCAGGCTCGGAGCGGTGCACCACGACCTGCAGGTCACCTGCATCTGCTGAAGATTAGGAAGCTTAGAAACCTCATCTTTTCCTCACTTTTCTACCTGTAGCAAGAAGTGCATGCCTAGAGGTGCCACCTTCATGTGCGAAACAGCTCTTTTCCACTGAAAGTACAAGCTAGGCAAAGCCATCTCCTGGAGGAGGGGAGTCTGCTTCCCTTCGCAGTGGTAGAAGAACAATGCACAGAAGAAATAAGGGACTGCAAAAAAAAACCCCCAAAACAGGGAGGAAGGCCCAGCCTTCTGTTTATGCCAGAATCAGTAATATTCATATTTTATTGCTGTTTTGTGCCTTTTGTAACATTTTGGTCACTACACCAGTCAGCTCTGCAGACATTTGGCTGGACAGAGTCCCTGGAGTTTCTTGGCCCTGCTGCCACCCCCGTGCAGCCTCATGGATGGCAACAAGGTTCTCACAAGACTTGTGCTAAAATTTCCACTCCTTGACACTGATTTTCATTGCATATCTTCAGATAACACAGAAGGTTTGAGCACCTACAGCCTGTGCTGGCTGAGGCAGCTCTGACTGAGCAGCGCACACACCATTGTGCCAGTCAGGATCTTGCTCCCCAGGGATTCAAGGTCCCATGCTCCCACAGCACACCTCTGATCATCTGGGCAGTTCTTTTAAACTGGAGTAGTAAAAAACCTCATAGATTAGTAATCCATGAGTAACACCACATGAGCTGGCATGACCGTTCAGATGACACTGTCAACTACTGCTCCAGCCTGGGTCCCTTGGAGTGACCAGACATCAAACCATCCATTATTTTGCCCTCTTGGAAAACAAATCATTGTAGAAACCTATCAGAGAGTGAGTCTTGCTTGTGAGGCTTTCCCGTTCTACCCCAGATTCTCCAGCCTTCCTCGGTTTTGGTCCCTTGTTATCACTCCAGGTGTGTTCCCAGGCTTCCCTGCACTGTCCCAAGCAGCCAGTGTGCTCCGCAGGGCACAGCTGTGCCTGTCAGCTCTGACGGAGCTCCTGCTCTCATCCTGGCCACTGCCTGTGGCTTATCCACCTGGCTGATCATTTATTCATTTCCCCACAAACCCAGATGCATCCTGCCCCAGGCTGCCAATGCTGGGAAGCTGGAGCTTCCTTCTGACAGTGTGTCTGGGCTCCTCAGCTTTGGCCAGAATGATCCAGCTGTAGAACCTGAACTGCGATCTCACTATTTGTTCCAGATTGGCTTCCCATCGCTAACTGGTGCTTCCCATCCTGAGGTACCATTCCCTGCTCCAGCTCTTTGAACCAGGGTGTGCAGGAGGGAGTGAGCTACACTGCAGCTCCCCGGATCCACTGACCAGGCAGGGACTGGGGAACAGGATGGTGAATGGCCACAGGGACAGCCCCCAGACTTTCTAAAAGCTACTTCCAGAGCAGGAAACCTGGGATGAAATCACACTCCAGAGTCACAATATCTAGGCTTGCAATCCAGATCCTTTCCTTTTCCCTTGTTTTTTGACATCTCACTTCTTTTCAGGCTGTCACTTCCTTCCTCGGAGGTAAATTCCGCCCTAGTAATTTTAGCAAAAAACCAAGGGAAGCAAACATTTCCTGGGGGGACTTGAAGTCGCTTTCCCATCAGTGGGGATTTTAAAGTGCTCTTGCATGTGTTCTCTCCAGAAAACATGCTCACACAGTCAGCATCCCAGCCAAACCCACGGGAATCTTCCTGTCACCAGCCACCAGCTTCAAGGTGACCTTTCTCATGCACTGAAATGTGCTCCCCCCATGTTGTGTGGGGCCTGGACATGGTCATCCAGCCAAGACCCCTTCAGCCCATGGCTGTCCTCTGAAAGAGCTTCCAGGACAGTCTGTTCTCTCCAGTGCTCAGTTATGCAGATCCCAGCAATCTGCAGGAGCCATCCTCAGTGCAGGGGCTGGCAGGGAATCTCAAGCTGTGCTGGCCAAGGGCCCTCTGGACCATGATCACCAAAAGCTGAGGGACGGATCCTTGTGCCTACACCTTCACTGACCCACGTCTAAACCAGGCCCTAAGTTAGGGTCTGACTGTTGTGCTCAGGAAGGAGGGACAGGGGCAGGAGCTCCATGTACTCACTGCACAAATGGGACCAAAGGTGGGGATGCAGAGCCCCAGAATAACACGTGTCAGAAATCTAAACCCTTTCAGCTGGCTTCTTAGCCACTACACGGATGTGTAACCATCAGAACAGGCTATTTATGGTCAATCTGCACAGGTTTATGTGAAGTTGCTCATTTGGTACTGGAGAAGGAAAGGTGACCCCCTTTCCCACAGCCGTGCCAGCAGAGCCTGTGGCCCTGGAGGAACCCGCATCCATGAGCTTAGAGAAGTGCCACAGTGTCCTGGCACACCCAGGGACACCCAGTGTCACCCAGAAATGCCGCCAGCCCTCACGAGAGCTGGATACTGAGGCTTTGCCACCGTTTCAGAACAGTTTGAGGGCCACAGCGCAGCTCAGCTCAGCACTTGAGCATGCGCCTCTTGCTGACTGAGCATGGCTTAACTGTTCCACAAGATCAATCCTGAATCCAGCCCCAGTGTTTCCAGGTCTCTCCTGCCACATTTACCTCTGAGCTCTGAGTTTTATGTTGCATGGCTGTTGTTACATTCTTGTATCCACTTTACTAACCTCTTTTCCCTCCTCCCCTGAAGGCTATGGCAATGGGGATGATGACGGAATATTACCACTTCATCTTCACCACTCTGGTAAAGTATCTGTCTGTGCACACACCTTGTACACTCGCAGATGGGGGGTGGCATGTGAGGGGGCAGCTGGAGCGGGAGGGTGGGATGGGTGTCTGATCCTGGCGTGCACTGCACTGTGATGGGGTGGGAAATGCAAGGAAATGGGAGATCTGGGACCCTTTTCAGAAGGAGAGAGCAGGGCTGGACTTTGCTGCAGGTCAGGGTCAGACCTCAGTGACCTGGCTCTAACTCCTCTGCTCTGCAGCATTGCCCAGGTGCTCAGCCTGAGAGACATCCTTCCCTTCCTTCCCCTGCCCTTGGATGGGTCACTCCTTTGGAGTGCACAGATGTGGGTTCTGGTTTTATTTTCCCTCCCACTCATTTTGATTTCAGTGCAGCTCCCCACGCACTGACAACGAGCAGAGGGAGAGTGCAAGGCTGCAGCCTCCACCCAGGATTTGGTGGAACCCCAGTTCAGCAGGAGCTGGGGATGAGCACCCAGGACCCCCTCTGCAGCCAGGAGCAGCCCTGTTGTGGTCCAAGCCTCAGTCCTGAAGGTTTATTTTGCGGGAGGGGAACTCAGCCTGACATTAACTCCCCTCTGTTAAACACAGGCCAGTTTCTCTCCGACTCTGGGAGGCGTTTGGCTTTCCTGGCAGGGTCACTTTTGTCTCCATTTAAGATGCTATTGTCTAGTCTACTGTTGAATTTTGTGTGATTTTGAAAATCCAGTTTATCTCTTTGCCTTTAGGAAAGAAACAGACTAAACTAACCCTTAAAAACTACAAAATTTATTTTTCAAATGCAAAAGACATTTTAATTACCCCTGCTGCCATTATCTATTCCAGGCAGCTTTAAGCATTTCCCAGATAACCTCCTATTAATCAGCCCCAGCTGAGCCTGGAGTACATTTCATGTGTAGGTACAGCCTGGAGGTGGGAAAAGAGGAATTATAATAAATTAATAGATAAGCAATCACAATTAATGCCACTTTCCTGAAATAACAGTTATATCATGGGAAAGATATTTTAATCTGTCATTCCTTAAGGCAATGTTTTCCTAGCTTGCAATGCCTGTGCTTCAGCTTCCCCAGTATGAGACCCATGGGGTGCTAATGAATTAGTCTATTATGTTATACTGAATGTTTCTAAAAGGTCCCCAGTCAATACTGAGCACAGTGTATCAACACTTGGCATGAAATGCTTCAACATTTTGCTAGGCAGCACGACTACAGTTCACTGACTCCAGCATGAAGAGCCCCATCAGCCTTTCCCACCACAGGAGGAGGAGGGGGAGGAGCAGGAGGAGGATCTCTGATGAGCCCCGGTCTCTGTCACATGCAGATTTTACATCCAAAGCCCCTGCAGGGAGAACCTCAGAACTCCACTCTTCTAGGGGTGTCTCAGCAGTCTGTAAAATGGGGCTGTGCAGACATGGCCAATGCCCCCCTGCCAGACCCCAGGGCAGAGCTGTGGGGACACCTCACCCACGGGCAGCAACAGGGATGCCCTTCCTGGACACCCGCCTTCCCAGCTTCCCGCTGAGGACGTGGGATGCACTGAGGATCAGCCCTCAGCACTGCTGCCACCACCGAGGAGCCCGAGCCGGGCGAACTGGGGATGGGGGAGAGCGTCACAGAAACACTGAGAGTAAAATAAAGGGTGGAGGGGAGAATTAATCTGCAGTACAGAAAATAATGAGTGAAAGGGAATGTAGATGAGGTGGAAAATAGAACCAGATGTTTCAATTTGTGGCTGTGCAGGAGCAGAAAATCCAGAAGAAGCTGATCTGATGATTCCCATCCACACCTCCCCACGTCCTGACACTCAGCTGGTATTCTGAATTATCCTCTGATTCCAGGAGGTGATAAATCAGGCTGCAGCTGAGATTTAAACTGGAAGCAAGGAGGGACCTGATGGGAGGTTGGTTTCTATAGGAACTTGGTGAAAGGAAGGGTCGGTGGGGAGCAGCAGGGCAGGGACAGCACCCAAAATACCGGTGGGATCTGAGAGGTGGCCAGGGCTGGTGGTTTGACAGATGGGCAACAGAGACCATGGGGTGTGGAGCTTGGGGGATCTGATTTGTCATATGTGGTCACATTCTGAGGGGGAAATCATCTGCTTTTGCAACCAAGAATTATTTCCTCACAACAATTTCTGGAATACAAACTGAAGTGTCTGATTAAAAATGAATCTTGAAAAAATAGATCCGTTACAGCAGGTCAGGCATAGAACTGCTGTCCCCCCTCACAGCCAGAGACATGAGCACCTGTCTGAGGTCAAACCACTGTATTTGCCCTTAGCTCCCTTAAGTCATTTAAAAGTCAACATTGTGGCCTGGTTTTCCCAATGCCCTTTAACAGAACGTGCAGGTTTGCACTTGCAATTTTTCAGGGGAAAAAAACAACCCAAAAACCCAAGCCCCGACCTCCGTTGTAGGGTGATTAATGATTTGGTCCCTGCTGCACCTGCAGATTTGAGCGCTGCATCCATCAGCAGTGAGGCCTGGGGCTGCAGAGGCTGGGGCCAGGCTTACAGAAAAGATCAAACCCCCAAAGCTTATTAAACCAAAACAGCCGTAAGAACCCTCACTCCCCCACGGAGAATGATGTCTCAGTTGCTGGCAAGTGCTGCTGTTGTTCTGCTTTGCTTCGGGCAGCATGTGTGGACTTCACCAGCCTCCTGTGGGCGGATGGGTGCTGTAGCTGGGTGGCCCCACAGTGTAGCTGTGTCCCACCAGCACAGCCCCATCACACAGCACAGAACAGCCCCAGCACAGCCACAGCCACAGCATCTCATACCATATTGAACCTCCTTTTGATAAGCCCTTGTGAGAGCAATGAATGTCACATATTCACCCCACGCTCTGTTGCAGAAGACTTGTGGTGTCGCCTTTCCGCCTCCCCACATTTATACTGCCATGAAACACTTGCAGAAATTGTTCAGGATAAACGCTGATTAAATACGTCCCATCCAACAAATGATTCCCACTAACCAAGCCACTGCCCTGACTGCCATCTCACCACACTTCCTCACTCACCTCCTTGGATGAGCTGCCTGGCTTTGGGGAGCAGATCAGCTGCCACATGCTCCTGACATGCTGTCTAACCCCAAACTACTCAGACTCGTTCCTGAGCACCGAAGCTGGTATTCAGACACGTGGAAAGCCAAGAGCTGCACCACAGCAGTGCTCCCCCAGTGCCCCCCGGTACCCCCCGTGCCCCTCACTGTCTGCTAAGTGATGCTCGCAGGCTGGCAGCCAGCAGAGCTGAGCACTGCCTGGCTCTGGTTTTTACATCGTATAAAGGGCACCCTCATTCATCTGCAGACTGTGTAGGCTGGTCGGAATGTCAAGAAATGCGTCTTAGTTCCTCTTTGATAGTCTGCAAATTGGTGTTTTGCATTCAGAGTGACTCTGTCATCCGCAGCACCCTGTGGGCCTCAGCACTCCCAGCAAATCCTCCGTGGAAAGGCCCATGGGAGCTTCAGATACAGAAACTCTGCCTTGTCCCCTCTCCCTGGGTTGCAAGTCTCTTTTTTCAGGGTCACAGGCAGTGATTCTGGTTTTCTCCTCATAATCCGCTCTCCTCTTTCGTGCAGAGAACAAGTTCTGTGGCTCTTTGGTAGGAGTTCCCTTCTGCTGCGTGTGGGGGAACCTGCACATACGGCACCCAAATTCCGCCAACACCTACAGACCTCTGCAAGCAGCGACTGACGGCAACAGACAGCACAGTCCTCTGAATTCCTGAGGGATATGTCCTCCCTCCCACCTTCTGCGGGCTCTGCTGTCTCACTCCAAACACAGACATGAACCGATGCAGAAAACTCAAACAAAACAAAGCTAAACAAAATGTTTAAACCGGTTTCTCTCTTTTAAGGATCTTTATGCATTAGACCTAGAACCATATCGCTACTCTGGGGTGAACCTGACCGGCTTCCGGATCCTCAACGTGGAGAACCCATACGTGTCCTCCATCATTGAGAAATGGTCCATGGAGCGGCTGCAGTCGGCACCCAAGGCGGAGCTGGGGCTTCTCGATGGTGTGATGATGGTATGGGCAGTTCAAACAGGGCACAGGGGGCTGGGAAGCAGAGCAGGGTGGTAAGGAAGGCAGGAACAGCCCTTAAGGCCTAAATGTTGCTTTTATTGGTTCTTGTACTAGTAACAACTCATCCCCGGTATCTGCCCTGAGGTATTTTCTTGCATTCTTTAGTAACTGTCTCTCAAAGTCTGGGGTGAAGCCCGCACCCCACTGCTGTAGTAATGCTCCTGCTCAGTCCCAGCTGCCAACAGATTTGCCACCAGACAAGGCAGGTAGCCAGGACCTGTCCCAAAGGGCTCTCGCTGCCCCTGAGAGCAGTGGGACACCAACTCCCTGGGCTGGGAGCACAGCACATGGCCAGGCTGGGCCAGGCACTTTGCTGAGATTGATGCAGGGGGAAAGCGCCAAAGCGATGCCCAAAGATGGGCTGTGCTGCAGCTTTGATGACTCCTTTTAGGGGCTGATGGCAGCTCTGCTCTGCTGAGTTACTGCTCGGAAGGTACAGCACCTGCTTGCCCATCTGTCTTCCCTGCGAGGCTGTCTCCGACCCCCGGAATTGCTGACTGGCTCCCTCCTTCCCTCTCCCTTTAGATCTGCCAGAACCAGCCCTGCAAAGTGGCAAAGCCTCCCAGACTTTCACCTTGAAATGGCTCCTCAGAGTCCTCCTGTCGTTTTAGTTGTTAGAGGAGAGACCCCCATTCTCCTGCAGGCTTCTGCCTCTCCCCAGGCTGAGCCCTCCTGTGTCCGCAGCAGGGCTTGGTCCCCAACGCTGCCTCTGCTCCCAGCCCCTCTTTGCTTTCTCAGAGGGATCCTGCCTTTGATTCCTGTTTGCCAGGTGTCTATCCAGTGGGGCCCTGGACTCAGCTGGGCATTACAGTCTGTAATTCACCATGAAATTGCTTGGACATATCCTCGCCTCCCCTTTCCCCCAGCCCCAAACTCACAAACCTGTCCCTGCTGCGGTCCATACCCGCCCACGGATGCAGGTGGGGCTCCTGCTCTTCATGCTTGGTTGCCGAGGGAAGGGAAGGTCACAGGGATGGCTGCCAACGCTGGAGGATTTTCTCCATGGCTACGTCCTGTTAGATGTTTGCTCAGTTATTTGCTGTATTATTTTGTTTTATTGTGGTTTATTACACTGCTGCTACACTCGCATCTGTTTCGTGGCTCTGTGAAGCCAGCAAATAATGTATTTTCACTAGGAGGTCTTACCACATCAGAGCGAAAGATAAATCCAATTCTTTTGATCAGTGTTTGGAGGTGAGATGGGGCATCTCAAATTGAATCTAAAATCATCACATTATATGGGGAAAAAAAAGTTCTCCCTAGTTCAGATCACTGAAATGCTGGAATATGTTACAAAGCCATGAGGTCCTGATTTTGGTGACAGTTTGGGTCATTTTTGGAAAATTGTGTGCCCACAAACATCTCTGTTTCTTATTTTCCCATGTATAAAATAGTGTGGAAAATATGTTCTCATGTAGTTTTTTTTTTTACACTCAGACAAAACAGACTCAACAAGAAAACTCTGTTACTACCTTCTACATTTAGAAGTCGCTGCCTCTCTCTTTGACACCGCAGCAGGAAATGTGCAAGAAACAACCCGAATAGTTGCTCACAGACAAATGACACTTCCAGAATCGCTGATTTTAGACAGAACCCCGAGCTTTTGGTCTAAAGAGCCAAGGGATGATCAGCAGGGAACACGGACAGAGAAATCCTGGGGCTGGCAGGGGGTAACTCGGAGGGGGTTCCACCTTTTCCTGCGACACCCCACGGCCACCAATGCTGTTCCCCTTCCCTTTAGACAGACGCTGCCCTGTTGTACGACGCGGTGCACGTGGTGTCCGTCTGCTACCAGCGTGCGCCGCAGATGACCGTGAACTCCCTGCAGTGCCACCGGCACAAGGCCTGGAGGTTCGGCGCCCGCTTCATGAACTTCATAAAAGAGGTAAAAGCGTGATTTTTTTGACCGTAAGTGTTCCCCAGGAGGAGCGGCACAGCTGGGAGGTGCCAGGGGCGGGTGGTGGAGGCTTGGCAGGTCCAGAGTTAGAAAACATACCCTTGCACAGGTAGGTACAACTGGACGGAAGCACAGACACACACCAGGCTGCCGAGTGCACCCAGAAAGGAAAAATCCCGCCTTTGTCTTCAAAATAACACCTGTGCAGCCATGCCAAAACATCCCCGAGGAGCTGAAACCTCCCATGTGTCCCCGACACTGGCTCTGGCCTCTCCAAGCAGCTGGACCACTCTGTCCAAGGTCATTCCATGCCTGAGCAACAGCCATTTGTCTTCTATTGAAGCAGTTTTTGGGGTCCGCAAAGGGCATTCTGTGCCTCTGAACCCCAGGGCCGAGCTGGGGTTGTCCCTGCCTGAGTGCCAGGGAATGGCATTGGCCGAGGGCGAGTTCAGCAGGTGGGGGCCAGGGAGGGAGGGGGCAGGTTCTCTCCCTCTCTGATTTCAGGCATTACCATTTCTCTGTTCAGCCCATGGAATTGTTTGTTGGTTTAATGCCCCGAGCTGGCTCGGAGCAGGGTGTCAGGAGCAGTGGGCACTCCAAAGGAGCACAGCACAGGGACCAGCCCTCCCAATGAGCCCCCAGCATACACCCCTGCACCCACACCTCGGGTTTTGGTCTGTCTGCAAAAAGGAGTCCTTGCCCGAGGAAAAATGAAAGCAGAGCTGCAGGGAGACACTACAAACCCTGCCAAAGCCGTCTTTGTGACAAACCTCTTATTTGCCCCAAGTCCCCGTGGCTCTTCCCAAGGCAAGTCATGGAATGGGCTGCCGTGTTGGTCACATGACTGGACCACGTTTAAAGGTGGGGTATAAAATCCCCGACAGTTTTCAAACAGAAGAGTAGAGCACGTTGTTAATTGTTCCTGTGGTCTGTGCTGCCGTGTCACCTGCTGACCCCAGCAGCTCCGTCCATGACGTGAGACTCTGCCCACCTGGCACTGCCCGAGCTGCACGGAGCACACGGATCCACGGGAGGAGAACGGGACAGCGATTTCCATTGCAGAGAGAGAAGGAACTTTTCCCTCAGTGTGCACTGAGGACCGAATCTCTCCCCTCTCTGCCTCTCTCTCCTTTCCCATGCTTTGTTCCCTCTGCAGAGCACCGCTCCAGCTGGTTGCCAAAACGGAGTGTAAATAATTTGTTTGGTTGGCACGTTTTGCAAATCACCCTGCGCCTCACACTCCAGCCCTGCCTGTTGTTTTCCTCTCTGGCACCGTGTCAGCCCGTTGCAGGGATCAGCTTCCTCCGTGCTGCAACCAGAGCAGAGGAATTGTTCTCTCCGAACTCCCGTAAACTCAGAGCAGCGCGGGCGGACACGCTGTGCCCCCGGGCCGGGCTCCCGCAGCCGGGGCAGCGCAGCCCCTCGGTGCTCCCAGCGCAGCCCCGCGGGAGCCCGCGGGCTCCGCACGCAGCTGTGTTTGCTCCAGCTGGGCACGTCAAACATTCCGTGTTTGCCCTGGCTCCCGGGGGGCTCCGCGGGCTGCGCGTCCCACAGGCAAACCACCTGCACGCCCAAATGAGCAAACACGAGCCTTCCCAGGACTCCGGGGTGGCGAGGCTGGGAGCAGGCTGTCACTGCTCCTCAGGAATTAATGAGGTGGAGCCAGAGGAGCGTATTTACCGGGAGAAATGCCAGTTATTCCCCCTGAGAATACATTATGCCACCTTGATCACACTGGAATATTTCAAGCTCCCCCACCCATAAAGGAAACACGTTTCCCAGTGAGCAGCCCGCACGGAGCTGCTCAGGGGAGAGACCCCGAGGCTCAGCTCCCCACTGCTGGGATGTGATTGCTGAGCAGCAAACTGTGGCAGCAGCCTGGCATTCCTACGGGAGCATCCTGCTCGGGACAATGCTACAGCACATCCAGCACCGTCCCCAGGCATCGGACGCCTCGCTGTCCCCCAGCTCCTGCTTCTGCTGACACAAAGCACCTGGCACCGGGGGCTCTATCACCTCCTAAATCAGAGAGATTTGTTCCAGGTGTGATGCAAAGTGAACAGTGGGAAAGAAACAGAATCACAGAGTAATTTTTGTGGAATTGAATTTAGGCATCTTTATGCCAAGCTCCTGCTCCTGGTGCCCGTCAGACCAGGCTGTTCAGGACCTTGGTCAGCCAAGCACTGAAAATCTCTGGGAACAGGATGTCCCCAGTCCCAGTGGGCACCTGCCTCATCCTTATGCTGCCAAAAACTGAAGCAGGGCACCAGCAGCACGTGCCCCCAGACTCCTGTGCCTGTTTCCAAACCTCAGACCTTGCTTGCACGGACACGTTCTTGGCCTCTTCTGCTCCACTTTCCATCTGGAAGGACAGAGGGAAGCGTTCCCGACATTTAAGCTTCCACACGCCTTGGAAGCACCAGCAAGTTCATGCACGAAGGGATTACTTCTGACCAGAGCTGTCCCAGACCCGGCTCCCTGCAGCCGGCGTTTATCAGCACTACAAGGATAAACGCAGCACACAAGGATGCCGTGATAAATGCAAGTCGTTTTCTACTGAGTCATCACGTCCTGCAACAGCTGGTGAACACAAAAGGTGTGAACAGAAATTGTAGCAAGGACTGCAAGAGAGTTAAGGAAATCTCCAGCTCCGTCTGCAGTCTGAGCAGTGACGGAGGGATTATTAATTAATCAGGCTCTTTAGGGAGAAAGAACCAGCATAAGGACTAATTAAAAGAACATACAGTGGAGGGCAAAAGATTATTTATGATACTAAGTAACAGCCCTGCTACTTTTTCTCCCTTCCACAGGCCCAATGGGAAGGATTAACGGGACGAATCGTCTTTAATAAAACCAGTGGTTTACGGACAGATTTTGATTTGGATATCATCAGCCTCAAAGAAGACGGCCTTGAAAAGGTAGGCAGGGTTTGTCTTATCTGCATGTGGCTGAGGATAACGCTGGTGCTCAGCAACAGAGAAATGGTTGGTGTTGTATTGACTCCAGGTTTCTGGGGTTTATATAAAAGGATATTCACTTTGTGGGATTTCTCAGATCCTTTTCCGTGCTCAGCCATGACTCACTCACCCTGAAGCCAGTGCGTGGGATTACAGATTGCAGAAGTGCTTGTGGCACTTTCCTGGGATGGTGGAGGCAAAAGAAACTTTCTGAGCATCCATTAACCCCTCCCTGCCCTAAGCAGGCAGGAATGACGCCTGTTCCACTCCCTCTTGCTGGCCTGGCTCACAAACCCTCAGTTCTTCCCCAAGGAGACCATAGCTCTAGAGATCATCATCTGGTGTCATTTCCCATTATGAAATTGCCCAAGGCTTGGGAATGGCCCCAGTTTATTACAGCCTGGATTTCGCAGGAGGATGCACTGGGTATTTTGTTTATTATCTAAGGGACAATAAGGAAAAAAGAGAAGTGTGGCCTTGCCTGGCTGGCTGAGGGTGTCATGACAGTCAAGGGCAGGAAGGCTGCAGCCTTGGGTCCTCCAAATTAGTGCAAATCTCCTCTGGGCGCAGTAAAACCATGCTGATGTGCAAATCTGATCCCGGGTGTGCCTGAGGACTTAATTTCCTTCTCTTCAATTACTTAAAAAACCCGAACTTAAAATAAAAAGGCAACATGGACAGCCTTAAAGCCCTTAGAACGCAGGTTTCGAGGTGAGATTGGTTGATGACAAACAGAGCAGTGAGTGGCTGGAACACGGGGAGCTGTGATTTCCGAGAAGTTCTGTGATTCTGACTACTCTGTGAGCAGCTCTGTGTCCCTGTTCTGCTACAGGTGTCTATCACCTGTACAGGAGGAATTTGGCAGGGCAGCAAGGCCCTTTCTAGAGCAGAGTCTGCTTTCCGACAGGTACAAGGTGCCTGTGGCAGCCGGGCACGGTGCTGGGTCTGTCCCTCTGGGCAGGGTGACAGGTTCTGAGCCCGCGGGACACCCGGCTGGCAGCGGGGAGGGATTTCAATTACCCGTGCATGGCCCGAGAGCACAGGGGACTTGTCCAGGGAATTAATCACTCGGCACAGGGAGGCAGCCCCAGGGCTGAAGGCAGCCATGGATCAGTCCTCCATTTGGAGGGGATGGATCCTGCACCGTGAGGCTCCCGGGACCGGCCAGCCTGTGCCCCATCCCCCCTTCCTCACCATTTGTCTTTCCTGGGCTTTGAAATGAATGGCTGCCACACTTCCCCACCACAGCAGCAGCTCGGTGCCTCAGGTAACACAGCTCAAGGTCACCACAGCCCTCTCCTGCTGAGGAGGTTTTGGTGTCAAATATGGAATAAAGAAAACATTTCAAATCAACCCAGTGACCTTCAGTCTGGCTGCGATTAAGAAAGGAGGCAGGATGGAGCTGGGGAAGATGCCGCCGCCTCGCAAGAACTGAGCAGGAGCTGGCCTTTGTAGCCTTATTTTTTTACAAAATATTTTGTTTAGAGAGTCTCACCCAAAAATAACAACACATCTTTTTGAAGTCCAGCAGCACTGACACGCTGCTGGAGAGCTGTGTTGGTCAGGTAATAGAAAACGTGCCAGCCTTTGATACCATGTGAATCCAAATGTTTAAGCACAGCCGCAGTATCACCTTGTCAAACCAACACCCCTCAGGTGTGCTGAGCAGAGCTGGCACCAGCTGGAGTTATTGCAGTTCTCTGTCACATCAAGCCCCCTGGAAGCTGCCAAACCTCGATGCAAACCCCATCAACTTTTGTCTCCAATAATTCAGAGATTTCACAGTTCCCACTATTATTTTTCTGAAAGCTTCGTGTCAGCTCCAGAGGGGTTTTAAAGTATCGATGTCAAATCTCTGTTGAAGCCGGAATTCTGTCAATAGTTAATCTGAACTAACAAAACGCCAAACTACAAACAAATCCCAGCCGGATTGTGCATTATGTATCACAGCTTATGTTTGTTGAGCTTTAGGATTGAACCCCTGATCCTCCTACCTCCTGGATGTTCCAGGGATTACAGGAGTATTACCAAATCCTAATTACATATAGTTTGACTATCTGACTCACACAGTTCTCTTAATGCACTTTTTCCTTTTTCTTCCTTTTTTAATATTTTAAACTGATTAATTCAGTCTTAAGTGCCATGCATTTAATTTTCTTAAAGAAAATGTAGCAAGGCAGAAGTGATTGGGGCTGCAGTGCAGCAAACTGGGGCCTCTTGGACTTGCTTTTTTCCCATCCACAATAATAATAATTTTTGACATTGCAGCTGTTGTGTGATCCAAGGCAGAGATGGGGGATTGCTTCGGTTTTACCTGAAATATTTAAAACCTTTCACAAAGTTCATGGAAACTCTTCTAGAATTTATGACAATTTTTTTGCCAGGCAGCATTGCTCATTACAAAGTCTCTTTTTGGGGATGCAGTAAAACCAAGTTCTCCCCTTGGACTGCTGAAGAGGCTGAAGAATCTTAAAAACAGCAATAAATAAAAGATGGGAAGCTGCTGGCTCCCCGGTGGATTGAGCTGGCTGCCTTTGGCTTCTCTCTGTGTCCCACCTTGCAGTTTGACCCTACAGATGGATCGTTCTGTTCCCATTTCCAGGTGGGGTTTGTTTCTTTCTCACTGTCAGGCTGGCTCCGTGGCCACCCTGCTCCATTTGCTGGCAGCACTCCCATATTCCTCCAGCTTTCCTGACATTTTATCTCTCTGTCACAGTCCTTTAGCCACTCCTGCCTTCAAAGTTTGTCCCAGAGCCTCCCCTGCACCGTGGTGATCAGGTTAACAGGCTTAGCCTCGCCCAGATGACTTCCTTAAATAGATACATGTTTTGCCATTTCTGGATCAATAGACTTCTTTAAAGTCTAATAATTTATTAAATTTGACAGCTTGAGAAAACAGAGCACCTGAAATGGAGCTGATGTACCTGTGCCATGCCTGGGAAGGGCTGCTGCCACCAACTCCTCCAGGTTTGCAGCCAGGACTGAGACCCCCCATTGCAGGGATTTCCCGAAGGGGGGCCCAGGGCCCTGCCAAGAGATGTGTTAGAAACCTCCAGCTGATTTGCCACGGCACAGAGAGCAGGAATGGTCCCTACCAGGGATCTGCAGAGCTGTTTGAGTCGTTTTTAATCCTCCCCACCAAAGCAAATTGGTGGGGAAATAGAAAAGAAAGAAAATGGACTCAGACTTGTGGTTATTTTTCTTTTGTTGTGCTTTATCCTTGCCCAGATTTGACTCTTTAGTGTGGTTTGATTGTTGCTCTGTACGATGCCTTTGCAAATTGTCCATTCATTCAGCCCCTAAATTCCAGTCCCCGCAGTCTTCATCCGCTGCAGCAGCACAGGGACCGTGGAACATGTGCCGCTGGAGTGGCCTGCAGCTGAAGGGTTAATGCAGATGACACGGTAATTCCAGTTTTGCTGCTGTTTACTGCAGACAAAAGAAGGAAGTTCCTTTTTCCAGGCCAGTAGGATGCTGGGAGCAAGTGAGGAATGCAAGGTGGGGATTAAGGAATGCAGGTAAGGAGTGAGGAGTTCGAGATGGGGGTTCACTGTGTTGGTTTGCTTCATTTCAGGTTGGAGCATGGAGCCCTTCTGATGGTTTGAACATCACGGAAATCTCCAAAGGACGAGGGCCCAACGTCACGGACTCACTGAGCAACAGATCTTTAATTGTCACCACAGTGCTGGTAGGAGACTGCCAGCCTGCCACTGTCCTTCCCCCACGAATCCCAGGGATAGCCAATGTCTCTGAAAGCTCACAGCACCCCAGCACGTATCTGCTGGAAGAGGCCCTGCACGTGGGCAGGGCTCACGGGGTACCCAATCCCAGTGTCCCTGCACAGAGGTGACCTGCAGCAGCCCCGATGCCACTGCCCCTGAGCAGGCTGCCAGCCCCCACGTGGTGGCCAGCAAGGCTGGCACAGTGGGAACCGTGGGTGCTGGTCCTGGTCCAGCTCCTCCACTTCAGCTGCCCCTGTCCCCCCTCAGGTGATTCCCCTGCCCAGGAAGCTGCTGCTCATCCTGGCTGAGCTCTTCTGCTTCCTCTGCCCAGCCAGGTCCCTGTCCCTTGTCGACCCCTGTATGCTGCAGAGTCCTCCTCTGCCCATCCCTGCATGCCAGAGGGCCCATCCCCTGCTGATTCCTGCATGCTGGAGAGTCTGTCCCTTGTCGATCCCTGCATGCCAGAGGGCACAGGGGGCTTGCACGTGCTGAGCCTCAGGACAGCCCCATGTCACCGTGCACCCAGTGCCCAGGCAGGCAGGGCCACAGCAGTGGGCACTCAGCTGGCTAGCACTGCCCACCTCAGGCAGGAGTGTTCTTGGTATTGAAGAGAATACCAAGAGCAACCGGAGCCCCTGGCTCAGCTGTCTGTCCCCCTCCTGAGCATGTACTGCTGAAGTGGGGAGGACTGACGCCTTTACCCAGCTCTGCTCCCAAGTACAGCAGTGTATTTTGTTCTCCTGCTCGCTCTTGGATCTGACAGCAGGTGTTGGATCTCAATGAGTTTTTATTGACTAGTTCATGACTCCGGTGGCATTGGCTCCTGCATGGCTGTTACACAGCATGGGCTCATGGCGTGGCACCGGGAAGCCACAAAAACCATCATCCCTTGGCCAACCTGCCCAAAACTTGGCCTGAGTTATGGGCTTGCCTAGGGAAATTATCCGGCCCTTTTGTGTTCCATGTTTTCAGGGAATGTAAAGGTGCAGATGGAGCAGAACCAGCTGGGGATGCCTTCCCCAGTCTGGAGCAGTGTAAAGCCTTGTGATGTCCTTCCCTTCCCAAAAGGATGTAACTTGATATAGTGGGGGTTTGTATCATAAAAGGAATGGGACCAAGGTGCCCAGAAGGGAACAGAGAAAAGGGACACTTGGTCTAGGGCAGAAGAAGGGCTGGAACCCAAGGTCTTGTATCCCTCAGCAAGGGGTTAGCGGGTGGAAGCAGAACATAAGCCAAAGACGGATGTTGCTGCAGCTTTCCATGCAAATCAGCCACTCCTCCTAATGAACTTCCCATCCACCACATGACATTTTTTCCCATGAAACATTTCCATGGCTGTGGAATTGTCTGGGTCCGGGTACCCACCATACCTCAAAGGCCGCGGCATAATGCAAAACGATGGAGATGGAGCCAGGAGGGGACTGTCAGCCATCTGCCTTTGACAGGCTTTTTTCGAGCAGCATTTCCATATCCTGCTCTGTGAGCACATACAAATTACATAAAGCACAGGGTGATATCAGTTCCCATTAATTGTGCCACTCCATGGGCCCGCACACGTGCCGCAGGGTTTCCACCTTGGAACCACAGCTGTCCTGGATCCCCGTGCCCGCGGGAGGAGGGAATGTGCTCAGACCTGAGTTCTGCAGTAATAGCACTGCGTATGCTGGAGTCTAAAACATAAAATACAACCTTAGATGTTATTTGCATTTGCAACACCCCTTTGTAGTCGTGCGCTGCTGTAAATGACAAGAGAAGAGCCATAGGAGGAGCCTTTAAAAGAAAAAGCATGAAAGGTTATTTTTTTCCCCTTTTGCTCATATTGCAGTGACTTGTTGGAAGAGAAATATTACCCCAGCAGCCAGCGCCGCTCTCCCCAAGCAATATGGGAACTGTGAAGTTATGAAATTGAGGGCACCTTCACTGAGAAATCGATTAGCAAACTGAGAGAGCTTGTGAATTGGATGTCTGGCCATTTTCAGTAATAAATTGTGAAATAGTCCGTGAATAAGTGGTTCACAGAGTTCAGAATTACCCCCTAGGAAATGTTTGAGACCTGGAGATACATTACTGAAGCGAGTGGCGTCCTAATGTTCAGTGCTTCGGCTGTTAAATATGTATGTAATCCCTACAGCGCTTCCCAAAATTAATAGTGCTTTATGGCTGCTCTGGAGCCGGCGTATTTATATCAAGATCCATAGATTCAGCTGATTCACAAACAAAGCACTAATTCCAGAGCAGAAAGCCGAGGAGGAGGCGGCGGGGGAGCGCAGGATTGAGCCGAGCTGCGTGTGCCAAGTTAAACTCCATGGGCGTGATGCGATCAGTTGGGCTTTAGAACTCTGTAAATGGGGCTTCATGTGCTGCCACGTCCCCTCCTGACCCTGCTGCCGGGCCAAAGGAGCACCTCCTGCCTTTCTGTGGGAGCACAGAGCCCCAGGGCAGAGCTGGGGGCTGGCAGGTGGGCGGAAACAAGCACCACCAGCCTCCAGGCTGGCACAGCCCCATGCTGGGCCCCGAGCCCCCTCCTCAGAGCACCCCCGGGCAGGGCACCCATGCCCCACCAAACCGGGCAATGTGACAGGGCTCTAATGAGGGCTCCAGACCTGCCCTCCCACCTCTTCAAGCCCCCCGTGCCTGAGCAAAATCACAGAGGGTGTTTGCCAGCACAAAGAATAGCCCTCCCTCACCCTTCCTCGCTGGCCACCCCAGGGCAAGGACAGGAGCCCTGCAGACACCCCCAATTTGAGCCAGGGACTCGCTGTAGGTACCTCACCTTCCTCTTGCCTTCCAGCTCTTCCCTGCTGCCCACCATCTTTTCCCATTTCCACCCATCCTCCACATGGTTTTCCCTTGGGCTCCCCAGTGTTCCTCGTCCTCAGTGGCTGCCCAAGCCTGAGAGGCACCAAAGGACACTGGACTTCTCTGTGTGACTTCACCTGCCAGCCCCTGCTCGAGGGGAGGGATCCACAAGTCACTGCGTTAGTTCCTCTCCCCTGTGCTGGTGCTCAGCTCTGCTCTGGTTCAGACACCCCCAGCTCTCCCAGGCAGCCAGAAGTGCAGCAGACGGCACAAAGTTTCCCTGGGCAGTAGCAGGGCCCTGTGTCCATCAGGTAGTGCCAGCACAGAGGAGTGCCAGTGAGCTGAGTGGGGAGGTTTTGGGGTGGCCCCAGCCATGCACAGCTCCCTCACCCCGAATTTCACCCACCAGCCTCCTGCTCGCTGTGGTGAATGGCAGGTATCGGGCGCAGGGCTCAGGGGTGAGTCTGTCCTCCCCCTCTTTTACTGTTTCTAACACTTTATTTTCAGAGCATGAAATGGTTATTTTTCTCCCTGAAATCCTACCAAATGGAAAACAGTTGGCTGCTCAGAAGAGACAAAATTAAATTTTGTGGGGTAAACAAGGTTGCTAATTAGCTGATGTGCTGTGCAAAGTTAATTTATTCCCAACATGTCACAGTGCCAGCCCTGCCTGGAGAGCCGGTGCCTGGCGGCTCGGGCTCACCCGCAGAGGTGGCCCTGCCTCCAGCTGACCCTGAACGGGGACTTTTTGCTTTCCCTGTGCAGGAGGAGCCCTTCGTTATGTTCCGTAAGTCCGACACAGCCCTGTTCGGGAATGACCGCTTCGAGGGCTACTGCATCGACCTCCTGAAGGAGCTGGCCATCATCCTGGGCTTCTCCTATGAGATCCGGCTGGTGGAGGACGGGAAATATGGGGCACAGGATGAGAAGGGGCAGTGGAATGGCATGATCAAGGAGCTCATCGACCACGTGAGTGAGCCCGTGGGCGGCTGCCGAGGGTTAGCTGTGCCGGGTTGTGCCCAGGCTGTCCCTGGAGCTGTCCCTGGGCTGGCCCATTAGGGTGGGACAGGTACCATTTCTCACTGGCTCGGAATACCCACAGCGAGCTCCTGACCCCGCCTGGCTCCTTGTCACGTGGGTTGTCAGAAGAATATCCCTGTGTCTGACTCTTCCAAATATTCACGTGAAATTCCTGAAAACAGCCATTCTCACAGCATAGAAATGGGCTCTGTGGCTCCAGGTGCAGCCTCTCCCCGCTGGATGCTGCCCACAGTGGGACACAGGCTGGGCATGTGGAGAGAGAAGACGCTTCCCCTGGGCCCGGGGCACACTGGCTGTCCTGGGCTGGCAGCGTGAGCTGCTCTCACCCCCGAGGACAAACATGGGCAAGGGCACAGCACCAGTGCAGCTTGGGGACCCCAGCCATGTCCCGCATGCAGCCCAGTCCAGAGGATGTATCCAGACTGCGGGAGCAGGTGTGCACTGGACAGTTTAATTTTTTATTTTCTATAAAAGCAACTTATTTTCTAAAATCTCCTGAGACATGGAGCTCCCTCTGCCACACAGCAGCTGTGCTTCTCCTTCCACGGCCACTTCCAAAAGCCCATTAAACACCAGGGAACCTGTTGCAGCAGCTTTGCTCCCGCAGCCACCAAAGCGCCACTGAGTCTGAAACCGCCACTCGTGGCCAGAGGTTGCTCAGTTTTCTAATTAGATATCTTGCCTCCAGCACATCCTGTGATCCCAGGGGCCCAGTTATGGAGGTGAGGAAAGCTGGTGTTTTTATGAATGTCTGATTCCCAGAGAAGGCCTCTGGAAGAAAAGCTAAGAACAAAAAGAATCCCTGCTCTCTGCAGCACAGGCAACACTACGGGCAGTGCACAGCGCTCTCCTCCTGAGTATCCTGCTCAAGTGGGGCAGCCCTTGACCACCTCCAGGTCCTGGCTACATTCTGAATCCACAGCCTAAGCAGCAAAGACACAAAAATAATCCCCTGTAGAGTTGTGATGCTCTTACTATTCATGGGAGAGGAATGTGTTTGCTGGGTGAGTCACTGTGGAGTGTAGAGAGTCAAGCAAGGGGCTGCTGAGTGGCTCAGGAGCTGGGCTGGTCCTCCAGATCTGCCTTCTCTGCCCCAAATGACATTGGACAAGTTGCTTCTGTGCACTGCTTCCTCCATCTGTAAAATGCAGATGATAATGATCATTTGTCCCTTATAGGGACAAAATGACGCTTAATCAGTTTGCGACAAGCGCTGCAGCCCTCGGCTGGTTCGGCCTGGGGAGCAGGAGAGCAGCAAGGGCAGGCAAGGACAGCCCTGGGGATTGGGACACTGTCTCATGGGGGAACGTACAACTAGCTCTGAAAACCTGCCTTGGTGCTTTTCCTTCTGGAAAACTCCACGCAGCTCAAAATACAGACTTTAGAGCCTCTTACACAACAGCCTTGCCGAGTTAGACAAGTGGCAGTGTCCCAGCGGAAGGCGCTGGTGCTTTGCCGCTCCAAGTGACGTGTGTGACACAGATCGGAACCGACGCGGAGCGGCGGCTGCGCCCCTTGGCAGAGCCCCCTGGGACACGGCTCCTCTGCCCGGCACCCGCTGCTGGGAGCAGGCACTGGAGCTCTCACTGCAGTGCAGGGCTTGCAAGGAGCAGGTCCCTCCAAAGGGAATAGAAGCCAGACAGTAATTTAGCCCAAACCGTGTCACTTCCAGTGTCCTGCAAGACACCACAGGGCTCTCAGGAGGCTTCAGCCATTCCTGAAACTGTGGTCAGCTAACTGAGATAGACAAGAGGGAGGTTTGGGAGGCAGCCTCATTAAATAACACAAAATTCGTGGTCAGACCTGCATTGTAGTATTTTTTGGATAATTATTTAAAAAGCAAATCAACACAGCAGCAGGAAAGGGCCAAAGCCCCTTCTTGCAAGTTGTGCTCTAACACTGAGATGCAGCTCTGCACTCTGTCCTGCATGGCTGGGCTTGTGCCTGCAGGGACTGGTGACACTGCCCAGGCCCCACATTAAGCCATTAGTTCCTTTATCTGCATGTCATTGCTTTTTATAGCAGTGTTTATGTAAAGCCTTAAAAAGTGAAATTGCAACCAGATGGGCCCTTCCTCAGCAGCATCTTCGTATGGTGTGGGGAAAGGCACAACCCATGGACACTCTGCAACAGGCAAGATCAAGCTTATTTCACGCACAGGAGGAAAAGTGTTAGAGACAGCATTCAAATCAAGTTGTAGTGATGAAAACAGGGCTGCCCACATCCAGAGTTTGGTATCTGAGCTGGCTTTCCTCTGTGTTCAGTGTCTCCTTCTCATAAACAGATTGGAATCATTCAGGTGGGAGCATAAAGCAGGCAGGATTTTGTGAGGTCCAAATACCCAGGTCAGGATTAATTCAATGCAGAAAGTCGGTGCATTGCTGAAGACCCACTTAGCTCAGGAGATGGAGCCCCCCAGACTGCTGTGACACAGGTGGGCAGAGCTGCTGTGGGCTCCCTGAATGCAGAGCAGGGGGTGCTCCTGGGGTGAAGCGATAGGCTAAAATGGTGATTATTGTTGCTCAGAGGGCCTGGGAACTGTGGAAGCGGCAGATTCTGCGTACCAGGAATTGGCCAACTCTGCCTGAGCTGAGGCTGAAATTTGGAGAGGAGGAGATGGGCAAAGCACGGGGCGCCTGTCCCTCGGGATGGCCTTCACTGGGCTGGAGATGCACCTCAGAGGAGCTGGGCGAGGGTGGCCCAGGTGGGTGGATGACAGCAGTGTCTGGGGGACAAAGGTGCTCAAGGGGTAAATCGTGGCACCCCAAAGGTAAATCACGTGCCGGGAGAGGTATTTACAGAGTGAGCACTCTGGGCTTGATGCAGTCACGCATCCTCCCTCTCCCCTCTCTCTGATCCAGACGTGCCTGGCCACAGGCAGGGATGCCTCAGGCTATGATCCTTTGTAAAATCCCTGTGTTTCTAGTCTGGCCTTAAGCATAAACAGGAAAAGCAACAGCAATCAGAGCAGCCACAGCACGACCCTGTCCGACAGGTCCCCAGTAGCAGATCCAGAGACAACAGCCTCATGCAGCTGAATGCAACAGCCCTGCCCCGCTGCCTTTCATCTGCTGCTCATCCTCAGCATGAAAAGTCCCTGTTTTGAGGAGTTCAGTCCATTCCCTGGAGAAGTAGCTTCTCTCCTCACCACAGTCTGCTGCTTATTGTCACCTCTGGCCATTCCCGCAGAGGAGCCTTAATCAGAAGGGCCATGAGAGCTGAACTCAGGTATTGAGGGAGGTCTGGGGCACCCAGGTGATGCAGAGAAGCTCCTGAGCCCTTTATTCATAACAAACAGGGAACCTGACGACTACCAAACCTCCTCCTTTCAGCAACAGTGAACTGCTATTGATGTTTATTCATAGAAATTATTACTGATACAAGCAAAGCTCCACTGCACACTGTGGCCCATCCGTTCTGATTTATAAATTCCAGTTGTCTGGCAAAGCAACGCCTGCAAATCTTCCCTATTGTTTGTGGGCAGAATCCCATAAAACCAGCAGAATGAGTTGTTCTGGACATTTTGCACAAACTTGTTCACAAATAAAACTTGTCTTCTGCTGCAACAGTGCACATCAAATTGCCATTCAGTCTGAAACTTCAGGTGGGAATAAAACAGATGCGGCAAATACTAGGGTTTCTAATGGAAATCCCTGCCATTGTAACTGTAGAGGAGTTGTAATATCCATCCTTAGGGACGATTCCTGACAGTTGATTTAACACTTTCACAATAAGTGGACATTTATTGACAGTAAATTCTGGCAGAAATACATATTGCACCACATTGCCAGCTCCCCATTAATGCTCCTGCACCGGTGGATGTTTTATCTCAAGTGTCATGAACTGGGGCTTCATTTGGATGTCGCTGGGCCAGGAATAGGGAAAAAACCAATTTCATTGGATCAAGTGTTCTCCACCTTTTGTTTAGACACTGCAGGACCTCAGTGTTAGGGATGGGATGGAAATAAGCCAGAAAAGGTTTTCCTTTTGTGCTCAGGTCGTTACTTGGGTGGATTCATAACTGAGTCATACTCGGGGATCCAGGTGAAGGATCTTTATGTTGGGAGCACGGAGTTCTCTGTGTGCCTCAGCAGGTGTCCCTGCCCCTCGCTGGCTGGTTCACCTGCCAGGAATCCATAGGATAGGGCTTGTCTCTCACAGTGGTGCCATTCTCACCGGGATCCTCCAGCCTTCACATCCCTCAGGTACAGTTAATGGCAGTTCCAGCTCTGAAGAACTTCCTTAAAGTGAAGATTGTAAAAGCCCCAACAGGCCCTCATGGCCCTCATTCCTCCTCTTCAGCTCACAGACAGGTTTTTCCTGCTGACATCTGTTCTTAATTCACCGCTGATACTGAATAAATCCATTGACAAAAATTATGCCTAAATTAGGACTGAGATTGCAAGAGCAGCCGTTAAGAGCTGGAGTCAGACGGTTAACACTGACCCTGCTCTCCTTGAGCATCCCTGCTCCCAGCGAGTGCTTCCCTGTCCTTTGGCAGGCACGGGGCTCTCACAGAGCACTCCCCCACCTGCCCCAGCAGCAGCCCCTCGTCTCTGAGCCATGAGCTGCAGGAGAGCCCCAGCTGCCTCAGCTGTGCCTGGCCCCCTTGTGCCCCATCCCCCGGGACAGCCGGGGCTGCTCCGCTGCAGGGAAAGGTGCAGGGAGATGCAGGTGTGAGCCCAGCAGACCATGGGGCCAGGGAGCAGGAGCAGGAGCAGGAGCAGGAGCAGGAGCAGGGCACAATAGCCAAGCAAGTAGAGTAGGAAGCAGAGATAGGACCCAAGGCAGAAGTCCCAGTGCTGGCAGTGCCAAGAGAGACGGAGGGATGATAGTGTCGATGCCGCCAGACCTGGGTAACAGTTAAATCAGTAAAACACATACACTATTTCTGTCTCTCAGGCAACACACACATGATTAGTTTATGTAAATACCTAACGCAGATTGGCAAAATAAGCACAGAGGCAGCTTATTTTCTTGAATAAATATTTATCTCGGTGCTTATGCTGTTGGTGGGCTCTGCCATGACCAGCCACTGGCCACGTGTTGGCTCTGGCCGAGGTCAGGCACTGCAGGATTCCCACGGTGACCGTGGCTGCACAAGAGCTGTCCTGACCCACAGGCCACATCTCCCCGATAACTGAGAACTTGGAGATAAGACTTGGCATTTTCAGATGAAAGCCAAATATCTCCGCAGCGAATACGATCATCCCTGTGCTGAACGCCCAGTGAACTCGCAGCCGTTCCAGCCAAGTGAAGTGCTGTAAGTGGGTGAATGAGGAGATCCAAAGCCTTGGAGGTGTGTTGGAGAAGTGTCTGCATTTGATGTGTAGCTGCCTTGGCAGAATTCATCTTTTTGGCCTCAATTCAGCAGAACACTTAAGAACAGGCACAAGACTTGGAAGACGTGTGAGCTCCAGTAAAACAGAGGTGTAGGCTTAAGTGGTTTTGCTGGACAAGGGTCTTTAAGCCACTGGCACTTGCTCTAATTCCTCGTCTTTAATAAAACCCACCTGACTCTGCAACAGCACAAGAGTCAGGGCTGAGTGAAGGAAGCAGCCAGAGTCTGGTAATTGACTGCCCAGCGTAGAATGTCAGAGCACGACAAATCAAAGCTTCACCCTTAGTGGGTTTGATTTAGATCCTCTCTGTCAGCAAACCCTTAATTAGAGGCCACCTTCAGAAAAATCTGCATTGATAAAAAGGATATGGAAGTGCAGCCCTGTGCTGCCTCTGATTGCTCAGGACACACCCCAGCCCAGGCTCCTGGATCTGTGCTCTGTCCTGCCTGCGTGTGACATTCTCTGCAAGGACACAGGGCTGGGAGCACATCACAGGAGCTGCTGGAGTGACGCAGTAAAATTTTATTTCTGTGCTAAAAGCAGTTGGATCCCTGGGCATCCATGCAGATTTCTCTCTCTTCATTTTCTGTGGCAAAGCACAAACTCCAGGCCGTTCTTTAGCTCACTGTATCGTTCTGTCAAATTTGGCCAAGGATCCTTCAGCCCGGCCATTGCCAGTGAGCTCTGACCACAGAACATTTGCTTCCTCCTTCAGAAAAACCCGTAGCCAAATCCTTCAACATCTTCTTCGCTTTTCCATGGTGAGTCAGGCCACCCACACAGAAGTGATGGAGGAGGGAAAATGCTGCATTTCTTTTGCCATTTCTGCCTTGTGACTGTGGCGAGCACTAAGCCAAAATTTCCAGGTGTGCTGTAAGGTGGTGGGAGCAGCCAAGCTCCCATCCTGCCAGGATGGCCCCAAGGATGCAGAACATCCCCACCTCAGGCTGGGCAGCCGCCAATGCCGCCCATCCACTTCCAACCCCCTTCAGTTTCTCTCCATGTCACCACAACCACAGCTGGCACAATGGGCTCACTGGGAAAATATTGTTCCTGTTTTCCACAAGTTTTGACAAATGCCAGTTACTGAAATGGGCTCTTCCTGTACCAGGCTGATGTAAAAATGTATTTCCATTTGGAAGGTGGGAAGGAAAGGAAACCAACCAGGGCGCAGCTGGAGAACCACGTTAGAACAAAAATACATCATTTTTACCCTTGTTACATAATTCCTGAAGGCGTCTGTTCAGGAGCTCTGAGGCTGCACTCATTGGAGAGGGGGTCCCTTACACACACACACACACACGTAAATGGACAAAAGCTCATGCAGAGACTCTTCTTAGAGTAAAAGGCCCAGATTCTCCTATTTATAAATATTGCACTGACTTTCATCACAGATTGGCAAGGTCAAATGAAACCATTAGTACAACCTTTACCCCCAGCACAGGCCAGGGATCTGCTCTGGTTCCTACAGTGAACCCCCAGTTCCTGCTGGAGCAAAGTATGTTCCAGCCAGTATTGATTTAAAGTTCATGAATAATGGCAAATCCACTATATCTCTAGATAATTATCACTCATGGGTAATTTAGAATTTTAATTTTCAGAACCAGATGTTAAATAAATCTTGCCCGGGCTCCTGGCATGGGGGGAGGTTCTGCTCAACTTCAGAGCTGTAATTTATGTGCCTGCATTTCCTCGGAAGTTCACAATCCCAAAGAATGATTTGCAGAGCTCAAGCAAGGCAGGTGATATTGAGGAAACCTTGGATGTATTTACTTGTGGCTTTTAAGAACCTGGATGAATGTTTAGTGAGAGGAATGAACGCAGCTCTTAACCGACAGAAAGAGGGTGTATGTGGTCGCTCGCTGAATTAGCACAGAACTTATTAAATAACAGGAATAATAGAAACAAAAACAATTCATACAAGCTGTCAGGATAAAGAATATGCTCAGCTGAAATTCTTCATGGAGCTCAGACCATTCCAGCAGGGTGGGCTGGGAAGTCCATCATTAAATAGTGTTTCCTCAGAGGGTCTCACCTCCACACCTCCCTCCCTCCCACCCAGCACGCACTGAGCATTCCTGCTTGAGCCCGAGCCTCTCAAGTTGTATCATGAAATGACTGAGGGAAAAGAAATTGAACCTTTTACCTCACGCTGCCACAGTATAGCTCCCTGCAGCTCCATCCAGAGTAGCCTTCCTCCACACCCTCCTCTCCTCTTGCATCAGCGTGAAAGGCAGGACAACAACAAATGAAAGGAAGGACGACGACGACAACAACAACAACAAACCACTGCTGCCAACGGCAGGGTCTACACACAGCCTACTCACTGTTGTAGAGTCTTGTGGTGAGGAGCAAGCACAGCAAGGGTCACTGACACTTTAGAACGCTGTAAAATCTGATTTTTCTGACCATTTCAGAAGAGCTCATCGTGTTGGGGCAGAAGCTGCAGAGGCTGTAGCGTCTCCATTTGGTTGTGCTGTGTTTTACAGTGAACATTATACCCCCGACATCTGTATTTCACAGCAAATGTGTACCACATGTGCAACAGGAGGGGGGAGCCCCAGGGTTGCGCTTCGGGGGTTTTTGGCCTGTTTCGGCTGTGTGAGAGCTGTGGTGTCTCCAAGGGGATGGAAACACCTCAGTTTGTAACTCCTCCTGTCTCCCTGCCTGTGTCCCCTCCCTCTGTGCTGTTTGCAGAAAGCTGACCTGGCCGTGGCTCCTCTCACCATCACTCATGTCCGGGAGAAAGCCATCGATTTCTCCAAGCCCTTCATGACCCTGGGGGTCAGCATCCTGTACCGGAAGCCCAACGGGACCAACCCCAGCGTGTTCTCCTTCCTCAACCCTCTCTCTCCCGACATCTGGATGTACATCCTCCTCGCCTACCTGGGGGTCAGCTGTGTGCTTTTTGTCATAGCCAGGTAAGGGGACGCTGGTCCCTGGTGGGAGCTGCGCAGCATCAAACCTGTGTCACCACTGAGATCCCCTCTGGTCCATCACCGTGGGCTGGCTGCTCACTTTCACACACTTCCAGTATGAAAGAATTTAAAAATGGACTTTCTTTCATGATTTTAGAAATTTTGCAGCCTTTCCATCTCGTCAGCACCTCCTGGTATATGAAGAGCAGTTCTCCTGCTCTGTATCATTGTCCATTCATCTCCTGTTCAGTCACTGCTCACACCCTTCCCAGTCACTCCTGGGTCCTGGCACAGAGCTCCCATCTCCCACACCGTTTTCCACTTCTGTCTCTGATCCCTCCACCAGTAAAGCTCACACAAACCCTTCCCTATATCAAAAGAATGGAGAAGCCATTGCTATGGATCAGACAATGTGTCTGTTTACAAAATTAATATGCATCTAATTAGCATGTTTAAATCCTCTATGTTTAAAGGCAGAATTTGCATATATTTGCATGCCTTGTTAATTTCACAGAGCCTTTGATGAGACACAGTCCAGGGTTGCTCTCAATCCATGATCCCACCTTTTCAAATCAAAACAAAGCATTTGCCCCCTCCTGCAGGCAGCTGCCCTCCCTGGCCACGCACAGTCCTCGATGGAATATTGTGCACAAACACCATGTCCAGGAAAGATTCCTCAGCCCATTCTGCAGTTTGATGCTCATTTCTCATTATTTCCAGTTGAATTTATACCAGTGGGGATTTCAGAACCCCCCCTGCTGCCTTGATCTGGGGGTCCATGCAGACCTTCTTCCCCAAGGTCTGCTGTGCTTCCTGGGAGCATCCAGCCTCCTCCCTCATCCACTGACATTAGAGAGTCAAAGGAAAGATCAGATATGGAACTGGGGCAAGCAGACTCCATTAACCCTGATGGTACAGCAAATCTACAATTTTCAGCATCCCTCAGGTCCAGGAGGGCATTTAGAGCAGATTTCCTGCATTCACTCTGTCATATGCTAATTACACAGAGCAGCCGAGTGAGCTGGGTGTGAGTGCTGTGAGCACCTGGAATGCTCACATTAGGAGCTTATTTTTTTCCAGCTCATAATGGCCAGATCCAGCCCAAATTGTCCAGACCCCACTTGCAAAGCATGTTAAATGTGCATGGCGAGGCAGGTATGTCCTCTGGTCCCCCCTCTGCACGGGAGCAGAGCTGGACCTTGTGTTTTCCTCTCAGAGGACATGGAGGGCCCTCCCTGATCAAGATTCCAGCTGCAATTGCCCTCCTCCCTTGTCTTTGCCATGCCTCCTCACCCAAGGGTGTCAGAGATAACCAGGTGCTCTCAGCAGCGAAAGACTCTCCTCTGGGAAAATGGACCCAAGGTCCACGGGGAGGAAAATCCTGTGATGGCTGATAGAAAGCCCTTGGCTGTCTGTCCCTGTCATCCATGCAGGGCACAGCTGAGTGGGCTCTGCTCCCACAACGCCGCTGGCTTTAGTGGCACCAGGCACCAGACTGCTCCTATGGCCTGCAATGATAATTCAAACACAATTTTACATTTATGAGCTTATTTTTCCCAGCTCTTAATGACCAGACCCAGCCCAAATTGTCCAGATCCCACTTTCAAAGCATGTTAAATGTGCAAATTGTATCTGCACGTGAAACACTGCAGAAAGGCTGAAGGAAATGCTGGGACAGGCCCTGATGTGAAGTCCCTCAGACGCCGCTTTGCACAAACAGGGATGTCCAGATGCTCTGCCTGGCCTTGGCTTTTGGCTGGCGTTGAGGGATGAAAACCTGAAGAACTGTGGCTTTGTCTCAGGTTTTATTCTGAAATGAGCCTCAGCATCTCCCTGCATCACATCAGTTACGATGTAAGAGAACAATTTTTCCCTATCAGGGTATTTTTTTGATTAAATTTAACACATAAAATATTGCAATTACAGTTTCTTTTTCATGTTTTGCTCTTGACATTTCTTCTGTCATCCTGTTCTTTAAAGAACACCAAGTATTCGGGGTAATTAAAAGTTCTGCAGGAATGGTCTTTTAACACATAGAGATGGAAAGCAAGGGATTTCACAGGGAAAATATTTATTGCATTCATAAGTAATGGAAACAATATCTGCTTTTGACCCCAGCAAGGCCTCTGAAATCCAATTCTCAGAAAAAAACTGCAATCAAAATAGAAAAGCCTTAATTCAGAGACATGAGTCTTCCGAACTAGGCACCAGAGTCTCTCTGCCCATGCCATAACCATAGGTCAATGCCACTTAAAACAGACTCAGGAACTATTTAGAGGCAGGCAAAGGATGGATTTGGTCCATCTGTCTTTTTAATCAGTCTTTCTTCGCTATTGATGGAGCCCCTGCTCCTAACCCCCAGGCCCCAGAGAGCCATCGACGCTGGCTGTTCCCAGGTCTCTGTGGGGGTGATGTGTCTGGAGGCTGTGGTGCCTGGCTGGCCTGAGCTGCCTCCCGTCCTCGGGCTCACACGGCCTCCAGATTACACCAAGCCCCTTCGGCTGCGTGGCAGGGTGGGTGGGTTTAATATCCATCCTAATTGCAGCGAGGACTGGGTCATCCATTGGAAATTTCTCTGGAGATGCAATTTAGACTCAAAAGTATTTTGTATTAGATCTTTTAAACTTCTTCGAAATGCTTCAATTTCCGTGCCAAAAGGCCAAAAGAGACAGGAGAAGGATGCTACTTTTTGATGAAATATTTCTCAGAGCCCACTGTGCACGTGAGGATGAGGGAAGCCAGCCACGGAGAATCCTGAGTTCCCCCATTGATTTGAGCTCTACGGGGTCAATAAGCTCCTCTCCCTCCTTCCTTCGTTACCTCTTGCTTCTACTAATGGATTCTCTGCTTAAGCACTGGGGGCTGTTGCTGCTTTGCAGATTTGTGAATATTTCTCTGTCATTTGAGCTGCACCAGTAGGTTTTCACTCAGACCTTGAAGTTCTCCAGCGTGTCATCTTGCCAGGCTCATTGATCTTACCCATTCCCTTTCTTTTTCATAGTCTTTCATTGGCAGCCCAAGAAAGTTTTAATCTAATTCCTGAACTCTGGCTTTATCCGACAGAAAGGACTGAGACACCATCCTTTATCCACCTCTGGTGTGAATTTATAGCAAGTTACAAGGAATAAGCAGCATATAAAGCCAGGTCTAAGTTCAGCCTGGTTCTTGTTTCCTTGCTGATTTCCTCTGCTTTAGAGAGCAGAGGAGGGTGAGCAGCAAGGACAGCTCAACCATCACCTGGATGAACAAGCAGGAATGTCAGGGTGCAGCCTGAGCAAGACCTGTGGTTCCACACCCCAAACCCAGCCTAGGGAACAGTCCCTGCCGCAGGAAGGTGAGATAACCAGGGAGGAAAGGAGAGGTCATCAGACTGTACCTTGAAGGTGAGAAACAGAAGCAAAAAGTGGCACACCTGTGCCCAGGGTAATCTTTTCTAAAGCCACAAGAGCCATGGGCTGTGCCTTGTCCATCCTCTGTGATGGTTTCCCCCACAGACCCCTCCCATGCTTGGCGCTGCTCCGGTCACCCGCCAGGACCGTGGCTCCACACTGATGTATGCCCAGGGCAGGTTTCAGTGCCAGGAGGGACCTGGCAGAGAGCTGGGGCCCTTCTCCAAACACATCCAACTGTCTGAGCGAGGGCACCCCTGGAATTGAGCCACAAACCATCTCCTTGGGTGGTGGCGCATCTGGCAGAGAATTACAGAGGGAAACATCTCCTGATACAGGCTGTGGGCTGGGCTTTGAGAAGGGGCTGTTGTGAATCTCCAGGGATTCCAGAAGGAAGCGGAGATGATAATTAATGCCTGGTTCAAAAGCAATTATACCAATTATGTTTTTAATTTAATCTCTGCAAAATTTGGGACTCTCAGAAAATGTAAATAAACAGCTCTAAAAATATTAACATCTCTCCTGTTGAGCATCCTCCCCAGATCCTGGCTAAACGAGCTCGTTCCCAGCGGTGCTTGCCTGCCAGTCTTGGGCAGAATTTGCAGAGATATGCCTAGGAAATTCCCTCAGTCTTGCTCAAGAACTACAAGGCTATCCATGGAAATACATCCCCACAGGGAATAAGGTTCTCCCACTACCCACCACAGGGCCAAGTGACACAGCAACCCAGAGTGAACTGTCACCACATTCCAGTGTTCTGCCAGTGCCATGACTGGGCCAAATTCCTGCTTGTCAGGATGGTGGAAAGTTCTACTTCTCAGTGGCCTAAATGCCACCCTGATTCCCATGCGCATTGGTGGGAGAATCTCCTGAAATACCACTTTGTCCCTGCTGTTGCTGCAGAATGACTGAGGCTTCTCCCCTCAGTCAATCAAAAATGCCATTTTTTCCCATGTTTTCGAACTGCTACATA
>VZTA01019652.1:692444-703653 GCA_013398855.1 Mohoua ochrocephala
TCCCATCCCATCCCATCTCATCCCATCCCATCCCGTCCCATCCCATCCCACCCCATCCCATCCCATCCCACCCCCTCCCACCATCACGTGCTCCGGGTGCTCTTGTAGGACACGGTATTTATCCAAAGTGACCAAAGGTTCTGGGGAAGCTGCCTGAGACACCTCAGGAGGACTTGGCTTGCCAGGTCTCTCTGCTCTCCAGAATGCAGGACACAGACTTATGGCCATGTGGGTGACTTGGGCTGAATTTGCCTTTTTCTCTATAAAGCTGCGCACCAGAGGGTTGGCAGCCCCTGCACAGCAGCACCAGAGGCATTGACACTCCTTTTTCCCAGTTCCTTTAGGGTCTCGTCCTGCCACATCCCGACTAATAAACTCTCGTTTCCATGTGTGCCCAGGTTCAGCCCCTATGAGTGGTACGACGCCCACCCCTGCAACCCGGGCTCGGACATTGTGGAGAACAACTTCACCCTCTTGAACAGCTTCTGGTTCGGGATGGGAGCGCTGATGCAGCAAGGTAGGGCAGAACCCACCTGCCCTTAGGGGTTTTTAAATTTAAAATTTGTTTCAGTTGCAACCTCCTGGCACTTCCTGGCCCCTGCAGTGCTGAGCACACACCCACCGTGCTCCGAGGAGGAACGCTGCCTTCATCTCCCTCACCTGCTTCCTTCACCCACATCCCAGAGACTCTGAATTCCTATTTCTGTTAATTCAAACCATTTGTTCAGTTTCAGGATCTCTGTTCTAAATCAACTTTTCCAGCAGACAGGGTGTCTTTCCTTCTGCTCCATCCCCATTTTTCCCCTCCCCTGGTCATTCTGAGCAGTGTGAGATGCCCTGAAGCTCCCCCAGCCCAGGGCAGAGGCGAGGAGCTGCCCTGGGAGCCTCTGCCCAGCAGCCCCTCAGAAGTGCTGTCAGTGGCACTGGTGAGCCACCACGATGACAGGGACCTCAAAAATGGGATATGGATGGGATTACATTCCTGTGTGTGAATGGAATAGAGAGATGGAATGAATAGAATAAATCTGTTCAGAAGGCAGCAGGGGGGGAGCTTGGGAGCAGCTCTGAATAAGGAACGAAATTCAGCTGTGATCTAATTGCAGAAAATCCAGGAATAGAAATAAGTGGAAAATGTCAAACATTTGTCACACTTTAATTTACCGTGTATCAGTGGTTATATCCAGAGAGCAAAAGAAGCACAGCCTCGGCTCAGTGGCAGGCACAGAGCTCCTGCTCCGAGCTCCACTGCCACCGCTGCCGCCTGTAATAGAGATTCCTCCTGGATCTCGGCTGCCCTCATGGACAGTGACAGTTCCCAGCGAGATGGTTTAGCAGGATGAATCATCCCTCTTATCAGATGCTGATAAATGAAAAGAGCTATATTCTTTTTAACTCAATTCCGCATCTAAGAAGAAGAATATTTCAAAGCCAGACTGATGTCACAGCATCCAATGCATCAAAGGGCCGGAGATGGAAGAGGGAAGAAGCAGGATCTTGAGGAGAACCAAAGTACCCTCAATATCCAGTACCCCTCCTCTTCCTGGTGCCTCCTTGCTGCACTCTTAAGGGAGCAAAACTACACCCTATGCTCTGCTTTGATGCCACGCTGCCTAAAATTGCTTTGCAAAGCCCAGTCTTTGTTGCACATTCCAGGCTGATAAATCCTCTGCGCACAGCTGTTTCAAACCCAAAGCTCTTGCCTGGCTTTAAAAGGTGTTTTGGGTGATTACAAAAATAGCACAACCCATTTAGCCCTTCATGTCTGCTCAATAAAAGTCATTCCAGACCCACTACACCTTTTATGCTGTACCATCTCCTTCTTCCCCACTTCTAACTGGCATTCAAAGCCCTGGACCCTGATAGTTCCTTTCTCTTGCTGTTTGATTTTTTTAAAACCTTGTGTATTTGAACACACTCCCCAGAGTGAATCTTTTGAAAATAATCTGTTTAAAAGCAAAGCCCTTTTTAAATGGCAGAACAAAACACTTATAAAAGTTCATAAATAGCTTGCTATTTAAATCTCATAAAAGCAGCCCAGTTAATTACTTCAGTTTGGATGTTTCCTGTAAATTGGGCACTGTACCCAAGGTCAGTAATCAAGGGAGAGGGTTTTTCTGCAAATGCTACAAAAACCCCACTGATGTCCTCGCATGCAAGATGTCCGGATAATTTGCCTCAAAACCAGTTGGTTTTAATTGCATAGCTCGAACAGTTTTGACAGCGAAATCTGATCTCATATAGAGAGATATATATATGAGATATACATTTTATATACATATATATATGTATATAAAATGTACATATGGGTATATAAAATGGGTCCTTTCCCTCTATTTCCTCTCCCCTCCTTCCCCTCTCCCACCCCAGGCTCGGAGCTGATGCCCAAAGCCCTGTCGACACGGATCATTGGTGGCATATGGTGGTTCTTCACCCTAATTATCATCTCGTCCTACACGGCCAACCTTGCAGCCTTCCTGACAGTGGAGAGGATGGAATCCCCCATCGACTCGGCAGATGACTTGGCAAAGCAGACAAAAATAGAGTATGGAGCAGTGAAGGATGGAGCTACCATGACCTTCTTCAAGGTGAGACCGGGCAGAGGCTTTCTACCTTCCGGGCAGAGATGCAACACGCTGAGGCCAACAGGAGCCAGAACAAAGGTCCAAAGACAGAAAGCTTCCCAAGCCACCCCTGCTGCTCCTTCCACACAGCTTCTTTCAGTCTCACATCTTGCCCAGACTGAGAGTGTCGCTTACCTGAGTCCCACCAAGGCTAAATTCCCCCTTCCTATTGTTAACTGAATTCACAGTTACAAAATTAAACTGATTGTACAGTTTTGGAGGCTCTACCCAATGTTGGCTCAGACACCCTAAAACGTAGCACATACCAAAGTGTAGCTTGCATTAAAGCCTTACAGAATAATGTTACATTCCCTAAAGCATCTACCCAGTTTCCACATCTGACCCATCCAGCTCCTTCCTTGCCTCTGCCAGCACAGCCCCATGGAGCCCCCAAAGTGATCTAGCCAGCCTTCAGGGACAGAGGAGAGCCCAAATGGAACCCACAGCTGGACAGATGTTGCAAAGTGCCCTTCCTGACCAGTATTTTTTATAGCTGAAATATCTTTCTTGCCCTTCAGATATTCATATCAATGTAATCCAGTTTTATTAACCTCTGAGATCCAGGGCAAGGTAACACTACCAGTGCATCACAATCCAATTGCATTAACTTCTTCTATTTAAAGCATAATTAAATTCAGAAGTCAGTCAGATTCTACCGTTGCCTCAAAAATAGAAAGAAACTGAGAGATGTAAAATGACCTTTAAAACCACTGCTGGCCTGTAAAAACCCAGTTTAAAAAGAGAGAGAATAAAGGGATAGAAACAAGATGTGATTAAGGAATTATTGCCCTGGCAAGGAAAGAGGCCCACAGGCAGATCCCAGGCTTTGGCTCAGGAATGGGGGCTGGCTCCCCCGCACCTCTGGCTCCTTCCCCCTCCGCCACCCTAATGCAGAAGGAAATACATGTGACACAGTTCAGGCTTTACCAAGCAGGTTGTGCCCGGTGCTGCAATATTTGAGCAGGCACGGGGTGATGGCAGCTTGACGAGGCCTCAGCAGTTTAATTGCCAAGATTCATTAAAGGAAATCAATATGCCGGATTTTAATAATAGAGAGAGCATTGTTCCTGTGCAACTTCTCTTGGCTCTGCTCTGGCTGAGAAGCCACTCTCCTCCCTGAATCTGTGTCCTGACTCCGACAGGGAGCGGCAGAGGTTGATAAAGAACCATGGAGGGGTTGGTTTGATCTTTAATGATTCTGGGAATGCCCAGTTGCTGCTGTGGGCCCATTTGCCTGCTGCGGTGGAGCTGGTCCATGCAGTTCTGTCCATGGCACAGCCAGATGCGTGGTGGTATCTTCCAAAGCCATAAAAACCTGGAACAGTCAGCAGGGAAAGGCAGGCTGTAACTGTGTGCTTTAACTGCGCTTTCCAATATGAGTTTTATATGGGAATAAAAGGAAACTGTCTCTTTTAACAATCATCAGGACACAGTATATTTATTGCTTCATATCATTATCCATCAGAATCATACTTCAGGCTTCTAACGGCCTTGGCATGGTTTATTGATGCAGCATATTTTCCTTTTCCTTTTTATTATCGTTGCTGTATGGAGATGAATTCTCAGGAATGTCCCTTCTGACAAGCGTTTCCATTACTGGAGCAGTGGGAGTGCCCATGTGGGATGCTCTGTTCACTCGTCCTTCGAGTACAGAGGGACATGGGAGAGACGGGATTTCTCCCAGCCCCCAGCAAGGTCTTTGTCCTCGACTGGGTAATTCCTGCAGTGGTTTTGGTTCAGCTGCTCTGTCAGTGCCGCCTCCATGGGGACACCTGTCACAGCACAGAGCTCCGGGCACTGGGTGTCAGCTGAGGATCCACGCTCCCTCAGATGGGTGGCACTGGAGGAGCAGCACATGGCTTCCCTCCCCTTCCTCTGCTCTGCTCCAGGGGTCACCGGCAGAGACAGCCCACACCAGCCAGGGGTCCAAGAGCACTCCTGGAGATCCAGAGCCTGAGCACTCCAGCAGCTCTGAACAGACCGTCACTGCTGGGACAAAAGGCTGATGGCAGCACACAAATGAGGATCTCACCTGCTCCGTGGATTGCCTGCTATGCTTGGCCCAATTCGCTGCCTGGCTCCTTGTACGGCCGTTCCCCAAAGTCATTCCCCTCACAGCAGGAACTCGCTCCTTCATTTCTCTGTGTTAAATCAGCTGCAAACTGCACACACCAACCCTGAGCACACCCGGGCCCTGCAGCCCCTCTGTCAGTGCCCATCACAGTCCATGCTGGATACCCCCCAGGAATGCAGGAGGAGAGCACCATCCTGGGAGCTGATCTTAGGGAGCAATGGACAACGGGAGGAAGATGAAGGCAGATGCCTTGCACGCTGTTCCATGAGATGGTTCCCAAAGCATTGACCAGTTCTACCTGTGTTCAGGCTGCCCAAGAGCTCGTGCAGAGCTCACCAGGGACACTGCAGAAGGTCCTAAAGGAACCAAGACACCTCTGGGGCAGCCGCGCAGTGAGGGATGCAGCTCCCACAAAATTTGGCCCCCTGCAGCCGAGCGAACCAGCCACGGCAAATGGGAAGAAGAGAGAGTTTTACGAACCAGATTGGCCGATTTTGACTTCATGAAAAGAACTTTTGAGAAGCTCTTTACTCCCTGGCAATGCAGATTGAGTTACAGGAATAAACACAGATCAATTAATGTAGGAACAGCATCTAGAGTTCATTATAACTCATGCCAGAAATCCTTCCCATCCCGCAGAGGATGCTGCCTCTCTGAATGGAAGGCCAGGTCTCACATGCAGTTCAGAGTCCGGGTGTGAGTGTGTGTATGTGTGTACACGGATACTCACTCAAACAGAAATGTTAAATCCTCAAGACTAAGTATCTTCAGTTGGTGAAAATCAATTTATTTTTTCATACAGGCTGGAATTGAAAATCTTAAGCCTGAAAGTTCCTTTCTTGCCAATTTGGCTGATAAAAAAGCGTATATGTCTTGGCAAGATGCCTCGTAGGGGCTCCTCTAAACGATTCCATTAATTGATTTGGGTGACTGGCCCTGCAGAACTGCTTATTAAAGGTGGCTTCTGAGCTGTGACTCTGAAGAATGAACTCGGAGGCGTTCTCGGTGTCGCTGCGATCGCTGCGTTCGGCGGGGCTGGCACTCGGCTTTCACACACACATCTCATTTAGCACTAACATGGGGTGATTAAGATGCAGAGCACAGCAGACCAGATTCTGGTGTTATTTATCCTGAACAAATCAGGGAGAAGCTCCACTCATATGAGTCGGAGGGAGAGATGTGAGCAGGAGTGAGACTTGACCCCCCCGCGTGAGCCACGGCTGCAGCACCAGCCCTTGATAATTAGTAATATCTACCAGCCCTTGATAATTAGTAATATCTCCATCATTCCTAACGCCCCAGAGCTCCTGACACGAGAACTTCTCTGCCAGGAAGAAGCCCGTGTCAGAGCATTTATCTTAATGCTTCAGAGCACCCAAGCAGTTCCTCCTCACCTACCTTTGGCAGCAAAGTTGTCACCGAGGGGGACCTGGGGACCCTCCAGATAATGTAGGGGCACAGGAGGGTCTCTTTACCCACAACCAACTGAGATAGGCTTCTTTTAAGAAGCCTATAAAAGTAAATGGTGAATCTCTCGAGAAGAAATTAGCACCCAGCCACAGCACAGCAAATACCAGATCAGACCAGTAACTAACCCCAGCAAGGATTTTTTAAGGTAAACTATGGTAAAATCAGGGATCCAGAAAAATAAAATGTACACACAAATAAAGAACGCAGAAAAAACATCAGCAAAATAAACACAATTTAAGGCATTCTTTATTACTAAATTACTACTAAGATGGTTTTGCTTATTTCCATGGTGTGGTCCTGGCTGACGACATCCAAATTCCCATCAATAAGCAACGCCTTTGCAGTGTGACCCAAGTATTTGAGAGGAGGAAGGGGAGAAATGAACTTTTCCCTCAACTACAAAATATGTTCCGTGGCTTAATTGGGTGTGAGCTGGAGCAGGGACGCTCCTGCCCTCGCTGCTCCCGTGATTTGGGATTGATGACTGGCATCACTCTCACAATGACTGACAGCTGCTTCTAGGATTTTAGCAAACTATCAACCTGTGAGGGCTGTGCTGGGAATTACAGCTGGGGAGGTTTTCCTTGGAAAAGTAGTGTTCCTATTAGGTTTTAGAGCCTGAGATTGCCCTGACCAGGGCTGTGTGTGAGCTGCCCTGCCAGCACCAATGGCCTGATCTCCCTCCTGGAGGGACTCCCCAGCTCATCTTCCCTGCCAGGGTCTCGGCCCTGTGCCCGGATCTCTGTTCCAGCTGTTCATTAGGCACAAGTGAGCAGTGACCAGCAGCTCCATTCTTGTGGCCAGCCCTTACCCAGGCGTGCCCCAGCTGGAGGAGTGCTCGACCCCTGGCACGGCCGGAGCTGGGCTCAAAGCAGTGCAGCCAGCACTGAGAAATCTGGGCTCTTCCTGGCATCCCAAACACAATTAAATCCTTTCAAGCTGGTCAGGAGCAGTGATTTAAGAGAAGAAGAGAAAAGTGGTTTTTCTCTTCCAGGGAACCCTGTCTCATGTAATTTCGGTTGCCTGAAGAGGTCCAGTGCCTCATGCAAGTCCCATTTGCTTCACTAAATGCAGCCTATTGATTTTTTGCCAGTTTATTTTGCTCTGTGCTCTAAACTGGGAGAACACTGATGTTAAAAGCTCTGTGTCAACACCCAAGGAGCATTAAATGCAGAAAGAGAAGAAGAGAGAGGGAGAGCGAAGGAACCCAGAGGCCTCTGATGTGAACTATATAAATGTTAAACAAGTCCTTATCAGCCAGCCGAGCACACGATTCATTTCAATTACCCATTGTAATGTACAGATATTTAATAATCCTTTTGGAGGCTACATTTCTTGCTGCTCTTTGAGGTTTGATAGATGCCACAAATCTACCTTACAGGCACTGGTCCAGATTTTCAAGCGAGGGAGATTATCCTGCCTCTTGAATGAAGTTTGCTCCGGCACATCCACTGCTGCGCATTCATCAAGTGGATTATAACAAGCATGAGCTTTAATGGAGAAGAAATGAATCCCTGGCTATTTCAGTCAGGAGAAGGGGCCCACAGGGTTAAAGGCAGAGGAACAGCCTTTGTTTGAACAGCACTGCACTACCCAGCTTTGGGGTGATGAGCTTTTGTTTAACTTTTGCTAAACGTGCTGGAATAAAGGAGGTGGATGGGCAAAGCATTTGGAATATGAAGCATTACGAGGGACTTTTAGCTACCTCACCTTTATTTATTACGGTTTTATCAGAAGAACCTATGCTGGCACATTTTGGGTGATACTGAAAAAAATGAGGGGGAGCTGTGGCAGCGGCAGTTGGGCTGGGCTGGGGCTCCATCTCCTGCTTTCTCTTGGAAGGACAGAGACCTGTAGAGAGATAAACGACGGCTGAAGTCACAGCTCTGCGGCAGCGATTCCCCGCGCAGCGGCTGCTGAGCGGCTGCCCTTATTCCAGGCAAAGCACAGGGACTTATCAGCCCTCTGACTTATCAGCCAGCTCCAGGCTCGCTGAGGAGCACAGTGGAGGAGGAGGTTTGGCTGACTAAGCTGCCTCTTGTGAAATAAGAAGGCAAAAACAGATCTAGGAGAAACAAGAAATTGGGCAGAAGAGAAGAACGGTGCATAAAGGAGCCGGCAGCAGTGGGAACACAAGCCTCAATATCCAAGTGCTGTTCCAGAGCCCACGGGAGGCACAGGGCTGGTCTGAGGGAGAAGCACTGACCCACGGGAGCCCTGGGACCAGCGAAGGGGCAAGAGGATACTGCTCTGCCTGTCTGGGAAATCTTCCTAAGCTAAAGCCAGTTCTGACCAGCAGTCTGGTCCCGTGGAAGGTGTCCCAGCCCACGGCAGGGGGTGGAACTCGATGAGCTTTAAGGTCCCTTCCAACCCAAACCATTCTGGGACTCTGTGATTCTGTGACTTTTGTGATGACTGACAGAGACAACTCAGAGGGTGCTCGTAGATAAATGGTACATTTCAAATGTTATGGCAAGACGTAAAATAACCATATTTCTTCTCACTCAACATATTTTCTAGAAGAAAAAAACCCCATTCACATGAATAGCAAGCTAGAAAACATATTCCTTCCTTTGCAACAGAATGTCTGCTGATAGTGAAAGAATATCCATGTTTATTTTTAGCCGTAAGACAATCTTCTTTAATATCTCTGTGCTTCTGTTTACGTGGATACGTTAAATCTGTTTGGCGGTTGCACATATCTCAGAGGAGACATGTTTCCTTGCCGTGCTTGAGGAAAGACAAAAATATCATAGAGTGTGTGTAGAGAAAACCACGTCCTCCAAAACCCTCCCTGTTCTCTCTGCATGCAGAAACATTACAGGGTAAACAAATCCTGGTTAGGAAATGAACACATTTAAGCAGATCTAACGATGGCCTGTGAGACAAGGGGGCCTGCAGGGCATTGGGCAGGGTCTCAGTTCCACCTCAGAACCTGAAGCACATGCACAGTGGGATGTTTGCTGCAACCTATGTCTCCCTTTATGGCAACATAAATCCAAACAATGCTGGGCAGTGAAGGCAGAGACGTATTTAAAACAAAGTCAAATTCACGGTTGCTCCATTGTGTAGTCTGTTCTCAACTATTATTATTATTTACTGAAAAGATACCAGCTTTAAGCAAATGGAAAATTCATTCTTATTTTGGGGCTGGGGGATATCATTTTTCCAGAAATCCAAAATTTCCACATTTGAAAAAATGTGGGCTTTCATGAGCAGCAAACCCACGGCACTGGTTAAAAACAACGAGGAGGGGATCCAGCGAACCCTGACGGCCGATTACGCGCTGCTGATGGAGTCCACCACCATCGAGTACATCACCCAGAGGAACTGCAACCTCACCCAGATTGGGGGGCTCATCGACACCAAAGGCTATGGGATTGGGACACCCATGGGTAAGTGACAGCTCTGCAGGTACCCCGAGGGGGGCTGGTTACCGCAAACACCACAGAAGTGATTAAGATAATCCACTCCCGGCAGCAAAATTCCAAATACCAAACTTTACACTGTCTGCCTGCTGAAGAGAGGCCTGAACTGCTCTGCTTAACACAGACACCTTCCCTACTTGGTGGGATTTTAGTCCCACTTTCCTTCTGTGCATAATGGTGTTCCCATCCCCAGGGTCACCGTACAGGGACAAGATCACCATCGCCATCCTGCAGCTCCAGGAGGAGGACAAGCTCCATGTCATGAAGGAGAAGTGGTGGCGGGGGAATGGCTGCCCTGAGGATGAGAACAAGGAGGCCAGTGCTCTGGGCATCCAGAACATCGGAGGGATCTTCATCGTCCTGGCAGCAGGCCTGGTGCTGTCCGTTTTCGTGGCCATGGTGGAGTTCATCTACAAGCTGCGCAAAACGGCGGAGCGCGAGCAGGTACCGATTCCCTCTGATGCCCTGCACGCCCCTTAGCCCGGCCGTGGAGGGGTTTGCATGCTGACCCCAGAGACAGGCAGGGAGGAGGCAGAGGGATCCAGCCTGGCACCCCTAAAACACCATCCCCAGGGGCTCACTGGTCTGCCCCTCTGACAGCCTCCACTCGGGGGAAAGTCATGTCTGCTCTGATCAGGGTCATCTGCTGCTGCAGCAGCCAGACCAGGACACATTGGTAGGGTAGTTTAGAGCAAGCTGAAAAATAAATCATTAAAATATAGGCAGAAGTCCCTAGGAGGGGTCCTTCTCAGCTGTTGCATCCACTTGAAATCACCTTGCGCGTTGCAGGTATGACGATACATGCCTTCTCCCCACTCCCATTCAAAGAGGAACAAGTCAGGGCACACAAGGAAGCCTCACGCTGTCTTATCAGCTCTTCGCCACACTCACAGACGCAGCCCATCGGTGGCTGATCAGTGTTCAGGAAACAACAGAACTGCTTTTATGTTCTTCCTCTTCCGTGGGTGTCCCGATGCAAGTGGAACGTGCATTTGTGTGCGTGACCAGAAATCAAAGCGAGCTGCCCTCCTGATGGACTAGCTAGAGAAAGGAAAGCTGCCCAGTAGCAGGCGGGTCAGACCCGTCCCGGCCCCCCCGCAGGGATCACACAGCGCCAGACCTCCAGCAGCCGCCTGCAGCTCTGCTTTGTGCAGGATTTAGCATGTCAAAAGTACGGTCCTTGCCAAGGTGCCCACGCAGCCCCGCGGTCCCGCAGAGCGCAGCCGATGCCTGAAACAGCCCCAAACCTCGTGCTCGCCCTCCGCTGAGCCCTTCCAGCCCCCCTGCTCGCAGAGGGGGGAGCAGAACATTGCAGCAGTAACGGAGCGTTTTGTCCCCGCTGTCCCCAGCGCTCCTTCTGCAGCGCCATGGCCGACGAGATCCGGCTGTCGCTCACCTGCCAGCGCCGGGTCAAGCACAAGCCCCAGCCCCCCGTGATGGTGAAGACGGACGCGGTGATCAACATGCACACCTTCAACGACCGACGGCTGCCCGGCAAGGACAACATGACCTGCAACACTGGATTGGCACCTGTGTTTCCCTAGGGAGTGGGAGTGGGGGGGTGGGAGGGAAGGAATTGTGGCAGACAAGGCTGGACGCACCCTTAACTAGGGAGG
>VZTA01019652.1:703692-773925 GCA_013398855.1 Mohoua ochrocephala
AAAAAAAAAAAAAAGAAAAAAAGGAAAAAAAAAAAAGCCTGGTTTGTTCATTTCAAGAACAAGGCCTTTGCAACCCAGCTGCATCCATCACCGCAGAGGAGCCAGAACTTCCAAGCACGGACAGTAACGTGGGTCTTGGGGCTTTTTGCGCTGGTTTTGTTACTTTTCATTCCTTTTTTTTAATGCTTCGATCCTCCAGGCCTCATGGAGTCCAACCACCACCCAGGAGTCTGATGTTTACACATTGAAAACGCGCGGAGGTGAAGCAGAATTGAGCCAACCCCGAGTGGGTGAGGAGGAGCCTCGAGTGTGGCTCCATCAGCACGGCAATAAACAGGAACACTCGGTCAGGTGTGAACACCTGATCCACACCAACACACAGAGCACATTTTGGATACACTGTCCGGGAAAGGGAGAGGCATCTGGGAAGCACCGGGATGGTCGAGGCTGTGCCTGCCCTCAAAGCAGCTCGCGGTGGCCCCTCACCTCGCGGCTGTGCTGGCCGCAGCCATCCGGAGCGAGACATCCACCTGGGGACACAGTGGCAGAAGGTGACACGCGTTCCTCAGCAGATCCAGGGTAGCCGACTGGGAAGGGGAGAGAGAGCCTGAATGGACCCGAGCTCCGGGCCAGGGAGAGCACAACGTGGCATGCACAGGACCTTCTGCACCTCCGAGTGACATCACCCACACTCCTCATGCCAAGCTCCAGCCCAAGCCCAGGGTGACATTGTGATCTCCAGGTCTCCAGCTCCATCTCTGCTCTTCCCGCAAAGCTCAGTCTCTCCTGCAGAGAAGAATGGGAAGCAACCGGGTCCACGGGCTCCAGCAGCAGCAGGAGCAGAGCTGCTTCCAAGAGCCAAAAGTACCGATTTCCATGAAATTCAGCAGCGCTGAAATGCAACTCCAGACTGGGAGGGGACTGTGGGCCTGGTTTAGGACTAAGTGCTCTCCATGGCATCAAGGACCTGAAAGATGAATCTCAGCCTGCGGGGCCAGGGCTGGCCTGGGAGGAGCAGAGCTGCTAGAGCCAAGCCTGGGGTCCCTCCTGCTCTGACCACGAACTGCCATCCCTCAGGCAGCCTCTCCATGGGATTTAAGCAAACACATACTAAAATGTTTTTAGGAAATCTTCCATGAATTGTCTTCTTATTTTCAGGTTGCTTAACCCAGAAGGTTGGTCCTGCAGATGAATTTAGGCAGAATTACCAAAGACCCCTCTGCTGACCTAAGGTAACACTCAAGTAGCGTCCCTCAGCTCCATCCCTACCAGGGGACCCGCAGGCAGCCAGTGGGACACTGTGGATTCATTCACAAAATTAAACAAATGGAAATTCCTCTGCCTGCTGTAACCCAGAGTGCCACACATGTGACGCAAAGGTGCTTAAAAGCTCTGATTTTAAACACTGGTGGTGTAGAAAACAGCAACGCCCTTCCCCTGCAGGGGTAAGAGGGACAGTGACCTGCCGCAGGACCCCGCCTGTGCCCACCTGTGTGGAGGACAGGCGGGGCAGGGATGGAGCAGCCAGTGCCCGAGCTCTGCACCCAGAGCCTCGCTCGGTGCCGTGGGTGCAGCGGGTGCTGTGGCCACTGCAGGAGCCGGCTGCTGAACTGACCCCGTTTGCCCTCCCGAGCTGCGCGGCCATTCTGGAAAGTTTATCCTCGCCCAAAGGAACAAACCCATCTGTAGCTGATTTTGGATTTTTCCCCACCCATTCCTCTCCGTGCTCGGCCAGGAAGGTTGTCTCGAGCTGAGCAGAATTAGCAAATTAGCTCAAGGGGGAAGAGCTGCTCCCCCACCCCACCATGGCACACTTTGTCCTCATTTTGCTTTTTCCGTGATGTAAAGAAACAACAGAGCGACCCCAAACAAAACCAGGTGATTTGTCATATTTTGACTCAAGTAAAGATATGCAAAGAATTTACATTCATTTTCACCTTTTCACACCAACCATGAAAAATTAGGGGTGAAAGCTGCCAATGCAATGGGTATCAGATTCTTAATGGTTTGCTGCCCAAATACCTTGAGCAGAGGACAGACTGAAGTGCGGGGCAGCTTCCAAAAGCTAATGACATGCTTTCTGTATTCCTTTGCAAATCCTTAGGCTTGTCAGAGTAGTAGATTTTATGTTTTCCTTGCAAATTTCTAAGCTCTAAAAAAAAGCAGAGATGAAAGCAAAGCCTGAAACTGGCTTTAAACGTCCAGAGAGTAAAATATCACAGAAATCAGCATTCGTTTTGCTTCTTGGCAAATTTTTCAAAAATAAATAAATATTGCAAATGCCACAAACCCCATTTATTTATTGACACCAGCCTGATTCGATTTTACTCACAAATGTGACAGATGAGCATCTGGAATTACTGGTGTACTGCCAGCCAGATCAAACCCCGCAGATGAACCTTTTCCTTCCCGCCCTATACCCCTAAATCAGCCACGAACTGCAGCCAAATTCCTGCATCCACATTACGGCTTTGTGTTGAAGTTTTGATCATTGAAACACTTGACATCCAATAAGGGAACGTTCTGCAGCGCCCAAACAATGCAGAGGAGCTGTTGAGACCCCACCCCAGTGCCGACCCTTCCCCCTGGCCCCCGCTCACTGTGACCTGAGGGGACCTGGACGATCTCAGCCCTCAGCCTTCCTGCGGGACCCGGGGGTAGCTCACCCAGGAGAGCTCCTGGAGCCGCTCCCATGCCTCTCTGTGTGCTCCTGGTCCCGGAGCCCAAAGCCATGTGTGTTCATCCCAGAGGAGGAGCAGCGAGCCCCACGCCTCGCAGCCACGTGTTGGGAGACTTGGGAAGGGACAGACCCCACGACAAAGCCTCAAAGCCTTCTGTGAGCGTGTCCGTGACCTGGCTGGGACTAGCGACAACTCACGTCTGAAATCATCTGACTTCCAACGCCGTTCAACTTGGTTCCTTTCTTTACTTGGGCAGAGGGACTGGAGAACTGAGGAGGAAATACAGAAAAAGCAGGTTTGGGTTATTAAACTGTATCTAAACTGTTGTCGTCTTGGCTCACTGTCCCCTTATCACTTGCTTTTTCCCTCCAACTCTCCCATGAGACAGAGCAGAGATAGCCAGCAGCTTCCCTGGGGTGGATTTTCTGTTTGGAGTCAACCAACAGCACGTGTCAGGTCTAATGTCGAGGGGACAGACCCACAGAGAGACGGAATATGCAAAGGGGAACCAGCTCCAGCTCTGGACACCCACCGCTCCACCTTGGTGACGGCTGCTGGGAGCGGGACTCGGCCGGGTGCTGGCACAGAGGCTCTCTGGGAAGGTCACAGCAAAGGGACATCGTGGATCCTGGTGGCTTCACCCAGCACCCAGTGACCGTGGGGTACGACAGTCCACAGAGTGCTCGGGGCTGGCAGGGCAGGAGAATTCCCAGGCATTGGCATCACGAGCCCTCTGCTCTGTACCTTACTTTGACATGTTTCTCAAAAAAAGAAAAAGAAAAAAAAAAAAATAACCAGAAAAGAGTGGGAAAAAGGAAAAAATAGTCTCCGTGACATTCAGGGGATTTTCCTTTGTGGACATGCAGAATTTCTATGAATATAGTTTTTTGTAAACATTTTGTAACAATTTTGGTTTCATAGTAACTGTGTTACTTGCTGATCATTCTAGGCTGATGTAAATACAATTTCCAAAAAATAAAAAAAAAAGAAAAAGTTCTGATTATTTTCCTTTTTAAGACACTGTGATATATCAAAGTGCACAGTTTGCTGTATGAAGTAATATGGTTTTAAATTTTAAATAAATCATTTCTAGAAAATAATGAAGTTTATGCCTGTTTATACTCAACAACTCCCTTCCCTCTTGCTCAGATTCTATCCCAAACTCACATTGTTTAACGACATCCCAACTTTATCAGCCATAAAGCCAGTAATGATAAAACCGGTTCCCAACTGAACCCAAACACCTGGGAATTGCTGCTGGTGCTGCTCACCAAGGGGGTTGTGGCACATTTGGGGCGGTGGTGATGGTCTCAAGCACAACACACGGAGAGGAAGGGAAGGTCCGAATTTTGGCCAGAGGGAGGGAAGAGACAATGAGGCTCAGACAGTGCAGCTCTCCCTGTCCTCACACACCTCCCACAGTTTGATATCAGACAGGTAATTAAGCCTGGATATTCCATGAAGAGCCATCCACAGGAGCTCTCTCCCATCGTGGTTTGCCTGGAGGCTGCCTGAGCTTTTCATCACAGAGAGGTGCCGGAGCCTGAGAGCCCCGACAAGGCTGTCGGGTTCATAAAAGCTCTGTTTGCCTCTTCCCTTCCGTGTAAGTCAAAAATCTTATTAGCCCGATAAAAGCTGAGAGCACCCTAAAGGCCAGCGTTTATTAGTCTGAAATCTTTATGACTCTGCTTTATTATATCGAGGCAGGGAGGAAACGTCTGCGGTTTCTGGGGTGGGAGCAGTGAGTGTGGTCGGAGCTGTGCCCTTCCAGCGGCGATAAAACAAACCCCAAAAGGGGAGGCACAGCCCCGGGGGTGGCTCTGGGCTTCAGTGGCACAGCCCATCCTGCACTCTGAGAAATAAAGGCAATTCCTTCTCGTTTTAATTATTTTTAAGGGTCACCCTCAAAAGTCTTTCACATCTCTATTCACTCGAGCCCCCAGAAAACCAAAGCTTTTACGCTGGCGCCGAGGGGGGATCGGCAGAGCCGAGCCCAGCCTCGCCTTTATGCTCTGAACCCTGATCAATATGCCGAGAACATGGCAAAAAGAAGAAGGAAAAAAGGTAAAAGCAACGGATGCCTTTGCAAAGCTGCTTCTGCATCACTTAGCATGAGAGACCTTCTCCGGGAACAAAATCCCTTCCCACGTGCCAAGGGAACGGCCGCTCCCAGCTGCCGAGGACAGCAGGGGCAGGACGGGGCAGCGCCGGCTGACCCTGTGTGACAAACCTCCGGCTGCACCAGGAATACCAGGAATTGTCAACATAAATCGTTATCAGCAATAACGCGAGGCAGCAATTAACCTTGTCAGTCAGCAGCTCACCCTTTACTGACTGTGACCCACCGCCTCGAAGCTGCCAATCACCACCGAATGAATAATGAATGAGACAACAGATTTCACTCATAAAACAGCAATTCGGTTCCCTTTGAGCACCAATTAATCCCTCTGGGCAAAATATGGAGAAAATCGGGAAATGGTGAGAGGCATCTTCCCACCTCCCCACCTCCCGATCCCAGCCAGACACCTTCAGACATTTTAGATTTTCAGATCAGCAGAGAACAATTTTTAACCTGGATTTCTTCCAGCAAAATCCCATTTCAAAGCAGTAATTTTACATCCAGGAGCAAGTGTTTTCCTGACCCTGGATGTCAGTGCTCTGGTGCATCCCTGTGCCCTCTCGCAGGGACAGACGGCCGACATGGGCCACCATGACCCCTCCGTGAACTCTTGCTCTCTACGAACACCAAACTCTTTCCTTCTCCCCAAAACAAACCAGACAAAATCTCTGCCACTGGGGAGGACTCAGGCAAGTTTGGACCTGAATGTTTTCACAGGTAAAATACACATGATTTCCTTAATGGAAATGTGGGGATGGAGCAGAGGGAATGATGGCAGCAGGAAATCCATTGCCTCCTCTAGTGCCTGCCAGAGTGGGTTGGGCAGGACAGTCCCTGCACTGTACAAGAACTGTGTTTGCATCACTAATACAGGGTCCAAACAACCATGGAAACAGGGAGCAGCACCTGCATGTAATAACTTTCCATTTAATAACACTGTTGTCTGTCCAGCATCGGGAGCCTTTCGGGATCTTCCTGAGGTTTTCACAAGTGGCATTATCTCATCCCAACCCAGCTTACTGAGCATGACAGGTTGATCCCAGTTCATGCCACCTCCAGCTCCAGCGCCACAGGTGAGAAATTGAAGTGACTTGCAGCACAACCAGGAGCTGTGGAGCCTCCTCCAGAGACCCCTCCATTATTCCCCCTTCCAGGAGGAACAGAATGGGAGCAGGGTCAGCTGGGCCCTGCAGAACCAGGGGGTGATGCCAGTGAGAAGTGGAGCCCAGCAGAAAGGTGAATAGCGGAAAAAGAAACCTGCCCTGAGCCTCCAGACACACAGCCTGGATCCGAACTGGATTGTGACATTTGGAAGAATTTGGTGACATTTCCCTTCAAGAATTTCTGTGCAACTTCTGCATCTGATATTTTCCACCAGAAACTGAAATATCCGACCAGCCATGGGACTGGAGTTGTGCACTAACATTATGCTTGTAACTAGAAAAAACAGAGCCTCTGGCTTAGAGAGCTGTGCTCAGGTAAACAGGAAAAGAAAGAAAGCAGAAAACACCAAAAAAAAAAAAAAAAAAGAAAGACGTTGGCCTACACAGAAGGGCAAGGAAAGGGAGGAGAGCAGGAGTCTGGTCCATCAGCAGAAGGGCCCCGTCAGCTCAGGACTGCACTGGGAAGACCCTGGGGATGCAGCTGCACTGGGTGACAGGGACAGGCTCTGTGTGGGCTCTGCACAGGCTCTGCATGCCCCAGGAGCTGCTCCTCTGCTGGAGTTGGACAGCACCGACAGCTGCAGACACATGGCCCTGGCTTTCCTTGGTAACTCCAGACGTTAAGAGCATTAAAAACACTAAAAGTGTGTCATCCTGCCCCAAACCAAGAACTGCCTTCCTGTCACAGCCCCTGTGGTGCCCAAGCACTGCTCGTGGGGAGATGGGGCACAGGAGAGCAGCAGGGATGGGTCTGGAGCAGAGCAGGATCAGGCCCTGGTGCTGGAGGGAGCAGCAGGAGCAGCTCAGCTGGAGGTGTCGGTGCCCAGGGACATTTCAGAGCTGAGAGCACTGAGCAATCTGCAGGGGCAGACAAGGTGCTGACACCTTTTATTTTAAGTAGTATCGATGGTGCTATTTAGCACACTCTGAGCACGCTGAAAGCATCAGCTTAGTAAACAAGAACTCTTTTGGCAGCGGTGAGGTAACATATGGGCTCTGGATATAATGTGCCTTGAAATGGTTGTCATAAATTAGCAAAGTGACTGTGACACAGGTAACACCTCGGAGCCCAGAGACTGCACGGGCTGAGAGGAGGAGCAGGTCTGGAGAGGTGTGTTTTCATGGGCTTGAAAGGGAGGCAGGAGGAACCGGAGCACGGTCCCCAGCAGAAGGGAAAAGGGCACCATTAGAGGAGGGAAGGGGGCACACAGCAGAGCACAGGGTTGGAGAATCACTGCGGAAAATACAAAAACGTGCTGCAGAAAGATTTCGGGCACAGACCATTCCAGCCTCTCAGGCTTTTTACCCTTCAGCACTAGTTGTCTTACTTTCATCCTCCCCTGCTGCCCAGAATCTCTCTGCCTGTTCTCCATGCATGCTGTGTGCTCACATCATGGCTTTTTTTCCATTAATGTGTTTATCTTGCTCCCTGTGCTTTGTTAGATGCACCATTCGCTGCTTCCTTATAGCAAAGTGTCTGCAGTACCTCAGGAGCCAGTTTCGCTCGGGGAACTCGAGGCTGGTACAGTGACTCTGTGTCACTGCAGGGTCATGAACCGTGGAGATTGGCACCATTTTTACAATTCCCATAGGACAGCACAAGGAATGGTAGCTCCCAGCACGCCGGGGCCTACAGCCCACACCACCCCACCTCTGGAAGGGCGACCTGCCTGGGAGCACTCACCTGTCCCCTCTCAGGACCTGAAACAGGCATGCCCTGAGCCAGGAAAAAGCCAACTGCTTTCGTTTGAACGAAGGGGAAAAGTGTTCGGCCGGAGATGTTGTGGAAAGGGAATGAGGTTTATTCCAAGTATTTCAGGAATACTGCTCTCCCTTTCTGTGGCCTTGCTAAAACAGCTCAGAGAGACATAATTGAAGTGTTTAAGAAGCATCTGTCATTATTAAAACAAAGTTGCTTTGCAATTTTACTATTTCACTGCAGTTTCATTATCTCATGCAAATGAGCTGCTCTTCCCCTCTGTGGCGGGGCTGGAGGGAGAGGAGCCCCAGTGAGGGAATTTATTACCAGTTCTCACTCTTGAGATTATCAATTGCAAATGAAGGAGCATAAATACATCTTCTTTAGCTGCTTATGCCACATTAAGGAATGTGCTCCAAGCTAATGGCTTTGCCACTCTTGTCTCCTCAGACAGGAGCAGAGCATGGGGACACACACGACTCCTTTGGTTCACAGCAGCATTAGAGAGGCTGGAGGAGCCGGAGCTTGCTCAGCAGGTTGTTACTACAACGCTAATCCAAATCCATCCTGCAGATTGTGCAGCTGCAATAGGTAGTACAACTGGGATGGCTTGTCTTCTAGCAGGAATTCTGGTCCCCTGATGATCAGCAACATAACCACCCCTCCAGCCCTGCTCACACTTCAGGCTTCACAGTCTGTCCATACACACATGTCTAATTTCCAGTTTCCCTTGCTGTCCCGGTGCTTCCATGGCTCAGAACTCACGTTGTCTCTACCCCCAAACATCCCTGAAGCTGTCCCTGGCTGCTCCTGGATGGGGAGAGGTTCCCAAGCCCACGGAGCGAGCCCGTGGGTAGCCTCTGTGGCTGGAGCATAGAGGGGCCCTGCTCCCCTCCTGGCTGGACATCCAGTGGGAACATGAGCAGGGTCCCTGTGTCTGTGGGGCTGGCAGAGTCCAGCAGCTCTGGCCAGGGCTCCTCAGACACTCGAGCCCCAGGGACCATCACCAGGCTGCTTCTGGGCTGAGCAGCCCTGGGGAAGCTGGAACAAAGAGGTGTGGCTGCTGCAGTCTTTCCCCCACACAGGGCTGGGGAGCACCAATTACCCACGTTATGGATGCTTCACCAGCACTAGGACGGGGCTCAGGTACAACGTGGGAGGGCCACCACCTACACTCACATCTACAAACCACAGCCACTACTTGTCATCCACCTCCCCAGCCTCACCCTGGAGAACCAGGTGGGGAACAGCCTCTGAGGTGCTTCACAAGCCATTACAGGTGCCCCTGTTCCTGTCACCACAGCTCCAGCAGTGCCTGACTCCAGCAATCCCCACGGAACACCAGCAAAGAGACAATTCCTGAGTGGCCTGGCACAGACGTGCAGCGGAACACTGTCACCAGTGAGTGTTTGGCCAGGCTGCCACTGCCCAGGGCCCACAGGCACTAAGGGGGTGCCAGGCTGTCCTCGTCCCCAGCATCGCTGTGGGGTCCTTCCACGTGCACAAGTCTCCACCAGTGCTGGAATTACATTTTCTTCAGAGCATTTCTATCAGAGAGAAATAGTAGCTGATCCTGTGCAATCCAAAGCTGGCAGCCTGCACACAGCCATCCATCAGGAGTGGGTAATTGATGCTATCAAGGGCCAGTTTATTCCAATCCATGCAGCACTCGGCACATCGGCATTCACCGCAGCCCGCTCCCCTGCCAGAGGGTGAGAAAACGTTATTATCTAGACAAACCCCTAATTCCAACAAATTCGATTACCCAGGCAAATGAAAATAACACAAACAAAACCGTCTGAGGTTCTGAGGGCTGAATCAGTTGTTTGTGGGCTCAGTTATTTATTTCCAAGAGGATTTACAGCACCCTGTGGACTGGGCTAGGGGCAGTTTGGACAGAGTAGCCTCTGGCACCCTCTCACCCAAACGCAAGCCCTAATCATCCTAAAGCCTGTGCTCCAAATGCTCCTCGGAGGACCTGGCTCTTCCAGACTGGCTGCACAAGGCTTTTCCTCTCACTCTCATCTCCTCCAGCTCAGCTGCAAAGACAGGGCTGTTCTGCGGGTCTGAGTGCTCCAGCTGGGACCTAAAGAACTATTAAAATGATTATGAATGTGAAATACAAGATTCGGAAACCTTTTGAGTTTATTCTTACTCCTTTGATGCTTTTTTCCCAGGAGATGCTGATCACTAGAAAGGCCCTGTAAACAAGTGCAATCCTGAATGTTTTCCATCACAGTGTGATTGAGGTGGATGCTGCAGAACAGTCTCAGAAAATAAAGGTGGAATTTTTATTCCCCTGAAAATCGAGGTCTGATGAGACAGTCTGGACCAGCTCACCGATGGACACAGGCCAGGTGACTTCTGTAGACAAGGACAAGAACTGAAATTTCAATTTTCACACCCAAGCAAGCAGTCAGGGCACTCCTATGAAATGAGCTCCCGAGCAAGGATGATGGATGAAGTAAACAACAGAGCTGTGTGGAAAGGGCAATGTTCTTGCTTGGGGGAGAATAATTTTCATTACAAACCCTCCAAAGAAAATTTCAAAACAATCTCAAATTGTTTAGATTTTCTCCCAATGTAGTAGTGAGAGAAACGCCACTTTCCCTGGCAGGGCTGCGGGGACCCACAGCTCAGCCTCTCAACGCAATCTCCTATCCCAAAAAGACACAGATCCCACAGAAAGCCATGGAACAGCCAGCCAGCCAGCCAGCCGGGGCTCGGCACACCGCCCTTGCCCTCTGGCTTTCCCTGCACTCGCCAGTCCCATCTCCCCAGGCTCCCTGTCTGAGCTTCTGCAATCCCAGCTATCAATCCCAGCCACCGGGGCTCCCAGCCTCTAAGCAGGATCATCTGGAAATGCCCGGTTTATGTTCCACACTGGGATATGTACAAAGTCCCTCCTGGGCCAGTGGCAGTGCTCTAATGAGCCCATCAATAAACCAGAGCAGCTGCTCTGAAAGAATTCAGCTGTTCCAAGATGGAAAAGTCCATTAAGTTTATTGCATGAAATGCTGGACAAGGTTTAGACAGAGAATCGCTGCCAGATTATATAAACTCCCAAAGACCTGCCAAATGCAGGAAGTGGAGGCAGGACAGGGAGTTTCAAATCATCATTACCCCCAGAGGGAAGGGAACATCCTTTTATCTCCAGTTGCTACCAAGAAGCAACAAGTTTGTTGAGATTTGTGGAGCCAGTGCTGCTATTCTTTGGCTGGGTTACAAGAATGGAGCTTTGAGGGGAGAAGGGCTGGAGTAAAGACTTCTTAAAAGGTCACCCGTGTGGGCAAAGGGACCTCAGAGAGAAGCCTCACAGGGAGCACGGCTCAGAAAATGCTCAGAGAAAAATATGGAAATTGGAGTTAATTTGTCGTATTACAGAAAATCCATGAAGTAAAGCAGGACTAGAAAACCAACATACAGTTACCTCGTACCACAGGGATATCAATTAATTACTGACTACTTTGGTAACTGGGAAGTTTGAAATGTGATGATATAACAAGCCACACAAAAGCTAAAATGTTCTCAAGGCGTCGATGAGGGAAAGTTCTACTTCATCTGCTCATAATCATGAGAAACCATACAGAGGATTAATTAGCAGCAATTAGCAATTAATGAGTTCCTCTGTTAATGCTTCAGGAAAGGAACATGTGCGTTTAAAGGATCTCAGCCCATGGCTGGGTTGGAGTGGAACAGCCCAAACCACAATCCCAGGAATAATTCCCATGATCTGCCTCGATGCCTCAATCCTTCAGGAGACCAGTGAGCAGGAGACATGCTGAGAGATGCTCGATTAAATAAAAAACAAGTGGAAAACTCAGTGGGAAAGTTGATGCACATTCCAAGCTCGGAGACAGAGCCCAGCACGGAGCTGACCCAGCAGTGGGGAGCACCCAGACACCCCCAAAATGGATCTGGCCGGGAGCAGGAGCCCAGCATGCGCTGGACCATGCCTGCTCACACCTCCAGCCTCCCCAACCTCACCGAGGCACGGGTGGCAATTCCTAGAGACCGCCTGCTCCCTGAAATCTGGCATCCCAGGGAATAGGGAGCAGGGAGTCGAGAGAGCACTTGGGGCAAGGAGCCTTGGGAGGAAGAGGAGGAGGAGGAGGCAGAGGGTAAAAAGGAGGAGAGTGAGGAGGAGGTTGTTCCAGCCACCGAGGCACATCATCCATCTGCAGGAACAGACGAGCAGCTCTGTGGGACTGCCTGGATGCCGCAGGGATCCGAAGGCACGGCACCGGCAATGGAACAGCAGCTGCAGGGAAGTACCCGAGCACAAGACTCGGCTGCCCCAGCAGCTGCTCGATGATGCCATAAAGGCAGGAATAAAGGAAAAAAAACTTGAAACGCCTCAAAGAAGTCCTATTTTTAGGAAAAGCTGAGCGCTCGCCCTTGGAGCTGCCTGCCTGGCGATGCTGGTGGCTGGGCACTCAGACCACCGGGTGTTTCAGCTCCAGAACAGCCCTTCCTGTGCTGGGAAACCGGCCCTGCACTGGCAGCTCCAGCACCACTGCAGGAAGGAGCCGGACGTTTTCAGCAACTACTTTTTATAACTAGCAAGATTCATCCACGGGGTAAAGATTCCCATCAAAACTAATAAATAAAAATCAAGCCTACATCTTATCAAAAAATCCTTTTCTTTCCGCTCTGGGCCTGTAAATTCCCACAAAGCCAAGAAAAGAGAGAGCAATTTTTAAATGCTGCTCTGGCAATAAAATCCTGATCTCTCGCAAATGGAATTCGGAACACACAACATGGGGCCATACATTATCCTGACCGAAAACTCCCTCAGGGGAAATGAGGTTATCAAAATTTGGAGAACCTAATGCAAACGCTGATCCTTCTCCAGTGCAAATGAACACCACGGCAGGTATTGGAATGGTATTTTCCTCTGCTGCAAGGAGGTTGGCTGGAATTTGAACTTGCTGAAATAGCCCCATCGCCTCTGATTTTTCATTCCTGCTGCAGGTGCTCCCCAGCACTCAGCATTTATTTATGGAAAGGTTCTTTCCATGCCATGCTGCCCTTCCCATTACAATACAAATTACTACAGAGTTCACGGGCAAGGTTCACAGAAACACTCGACTTAAATTTGAAAATAATTCAAAATACTGCAGGGAATTGGGAAGGATAATCCAAAACCTGAAGACTTGCAAATGAAATTCCCTCTCAAGGGGGGTTGTGTTTTCAGGAGCACGGCGGGGAGGGCACGTGGCAGCGTGGGGATGCCCTGGATCCCTATCCAACGGAGGACGAGCTGGCATCGCAAGGGCAGGACGCTCTCAAGAGCCACAGCCAGTCCAGACGGCATTGCGAAGTAACAACTTCATATATTTTAGAATTAGAATTTAGAATTATGCTTCTTCTGCAGGTTTTTATCAGGTTTCCCACTGGAGGCTGACCTTAGTCTGACCAGAGTCTCTCCAGAGGACACCCAAGCCCTGTCACGTACCATCACTCCTGCCTCTGCCCGTGCAGCCGCTGACCCTCCACATTTCCATGTCTCCAGTGGCTGCCGGGACCACACCAGGACTGTCTTTATCCAGCTGTATTTTCAATTAGGGTCTGTTTTGCTTCTCCCTGCTCAGATGTCTGCTGGAAATGCCATGTCTCTCTCCGGGGTGCCACAGCAGACTGACACAGCGCCGGAGTATTTATTTTCATCAGCCGAGACACGATTTTACCACATTCAGCAAGAGGAAACTCGGAGAAACAAAACTGAATGAGCAGAAGCGGAGCTGTAATTCGAGAAGGAGGTTTCACCTCACTACCCAGCCGGGTGCACTCAGGGTTTCACTGACAGAGGCTGCTGGATTTGCACTAAATCACTTCAGAACCTCCCTGAGCTCTGCCTTGTGCAAAGGGAAAGACCCAGCAATCAGAGGTGCTTATTCTCAGATAATTGTCATGGAAATCATCAGTTATAAGACACTCAATTATTTTTCTTTTTCCATTAAGAAATGCTGAGAAGAAAATTTGAGAATGCTGGAAACACTAGAAAAATGAGAAAGAATGAAAAATACTTATCAAAGGAAATTATTAAATCCTTGCGTTCTGCAGCAAAAGGAATTGTTTGATATGACATTTCTAGACTGAAACATTATCAGGATGTTTCCCAGGCTCAAAGACTGATTTCAGCATTAAGCCTGTCTGGATTTAATCAGAGAAAACTGAGAAACCTGCATAAACAGGTTCCCTGTAAGTGAAGGGGTTCAGTAACTCCTCCACCCCCAGGAATGACTTATTCTGTAGATTGACTTGTCAACAGTTTGTAACTCAACCAAAAACTCAGAGAGTATTTACAAGGCTTCCCTTCCCCAGAACCTCGTGAAAGAGATTTTATAGACATACTAAATATCTGCTTTAAATTATTATGAAGTGCAGTAAAGCACCATAAAACCATCATTCACCAGCGGGAAATGAATTAAATTAAAGCTGGTTACGATTTACAGTCCAAGTTCCTGTCCAGCTGTTTAGGGTTTGTTGTATCCCAAAATTAACTGTGGAGGAAAGCCAAATTTCAGGTGTGAGAGAAGAAATACCAGTAGCACCGATTTCTTGAGCAACAGAAACAGCACAGGGGAGTCCCCACGGTAGTGCCAGGGGGAAAAAAAAAGAAGATGAGGGAGGGTTGTAAGGATCCTGGTTAAAAGCCAGTCCATTCCTAAACCTTTCTTGAATTTACTTTGGCCAGGAAACATACACAGGTTTTTTTTCAGAGCCCCATGAAAACACTCATGAAAATCTGTGTTCCAGAAGAAATTAATAGCAAATTACATTTGTCAGGTTTTACTTCTTCTTCTTGTTCACAATTAATGAGGCCTCATGTTAGCCCTAAAATGTAGAATGATTTCTTCTGAGATCTCATGAGACACATGAGACTTTCGGAATATCAATTCAATTCATGCCTTCCTGAGACTTTAAATTAATCACACTGATTATAGCTTTATTTACTCACCGAGGCCTGCTTAGTCTCTCCTTTGTTGCTGTAAAAAGCTTGTTACTCTCTTTAATTGAGCTGCTTTAGTAAACCACGAGCATTCACACTAATTATTTTCCTTGATGAGAGTGGAGTTCCTAATTACTAAAGCTCCCCGAAATCTGTCATCTGACAAGGAACATTACAGTGGAACGTGGGACAGTTCTGGGGTAGGAGACATGGAGCAGATGGTGGAGATGGGAACGAGGAGCCGGCCCGGAGCCACGCGAAACCAGGAACAAGAACTCCACCAAACCCCGCATTTCCAGAATACACAAATGTGAATGTTATTATATTTATAGTCTTCAAACGAAAGATTAATTTGATAAAGTGTTTCATGTACATCAAAATTATTTAATCGTTCGTGTTGCTTTGTTGCAGACATTTGCCTTTTAAATTTAAATTCAGAGTAAAAACTTTTTCAATTAACATTTTTTATTTCAGCGAGATACTTTTGAGCTTATTTCTCGCAATCCAATTCCGATGCAGCATTAAAAGAAAAATCAGAAACATTTGTTTTAACTAATAGAAACTAAAGTACCATTTGGTCAAAAAGTCTGGGTTGTCATTTGGGCTCAAAATAAGTGGTTTCAGTGGAGCATTCCGAGCGGATACACATAGTTTTTAAGTTCAACCAGTAAAATATAAACACTTATTTGCATGAAAATAATTGTATTAAAAACAGAATAAACAGGAATCTGTTTCCTGTTGGACATCCCACAGCCCAAGAAGGAGGTAGTGGGCAGACAGAAGGACATTGGGAAGAAGCCTGGGCATGGAACTCTCCTCAGTCTGGAGGCACAAAATACTCCCAGATTGTTTGCAAATCAAACCGGTAACAACTAAATCCAGGGAGCAGAGGGAAGGTGCACTGGGGCCTGAAATGACAGCGATACAGGCAGGGCAAGAGTTGGGAGTACTGGGAGCTCCTGGATTTCTCATCCAGGTACAGACTCAGCCCAGTCTTGTTTAACTCAGGAGAACAGGCAAGTTCCCGGTTTGCAGCGACTCCGACACACTGTCAGGAGCTGTAAATATGTTGTAGTTGCTTGTTCACATTATTTGTGTGTTTATTCTTCTTCCTGGCAGTTACACGGGTTTTGGGTCAGTCGGAGTGCTGTAAGTGCTTGGTGAATGGGATAAAACAGCTTCTGTTGCTAGTCACATGCATAAAGTACCAATATCTCATCTTTAGCTGAACACATTACCCAGGTCTCTCACAGAATGCATCTGCTAACCAGATTAGATGCCATTTGAAATCTCTGGAGAGCACTCCTAAATACATTACAGGATTTGCATAACAACAGCCAGTTTAAGTAGCACACAGAAGGAACAGATGATGATCCACAAAACAAATCTGCATGTCTGAAAACTCCCTGCTCGATGGTATTCATCCTGCACAGCATCACCCTCGGTGCGTATTCATCCTGCACAACGCCGTCCCACATCCCAGCAAGCCAACGGCATCCTCTGACTTCATCTCAGTGGTGCAACAATAATCTTAAATAATGTCTCTTCCAGATTAATCAGCAGGGATGGGAGCCCCCACCTCCTCTCCAGCCCAGGCTGACACCATGAGCGTGTGCAGTGTTTGGTGATGGACAAGGAGGTGGGACCCATCAGCATGACACATTGCCCTGTGCTGATGGAGAGGGCAGGGGTGCAGACAACAGCAGAACAGCACAGCTGGTGGGTGACTCTGAAGAGCTGATGCCTTTGGATGATCCTGGGACAGTTGACACGATCAGGCTGTAACAGCCTGGAGACTCAGGAGGAACTCATTATGCCCTGTGCAAGAGAGGCAGAGAAGCGTCAGGGTTTCCATCAGCTCTGGTCCCTTCTACATCTCCTCTCAGTGTTGAATGTTTTTAAGAGACTTATGGAAGGTTTATTTTGTTGGTTCAGAGAAAGCTGTGATCCCCTGACAGTCACTTAAACAAACCTTCTGTTGTTTCTGCAGGCACATCCTGAGCTGCCATTAGCGTTGTGCCATGGACAAGTGCCAGGGTGCAGAAGGTCCTGAGCCAGCAGCAGGTCCCAGCACAGAGCAGCGGGTGAGCAGCAGATCTGGGCACAGGCACAGCTGGAAAATGCATGGGGAAAACAAGGGTCAGGCACGAGACAGTGGCGAGGGGCCCCAGAGCAGCTGCACGGGTGTGCCAGGCCGAGAATGAGCAGAATTGGAACAGAGCTGTGGAAAGTGCCCCAGATTTTATCTGAGCGCCGCTCAGTTCCACAAACACTACAATTATCTCCTCAGCCAAAGGTACAGTCTTCTTTTCAAGGATAATCGTACTGGAAGACAGTTTCACTGTGACAAATGACCATTTGCATGCAATTACACATCTGCCCCTTTCCAGATGTGGCTGGAAAATTATACACTCAGCTCAGGGGCACAGCTGGGTGCCATCTCCAGCCCCACGTCCTCCAGGACTAACGAGAGCTGTGAAGAGTGAGGCTTTGATAGCTCAGCACATCCGACAAAGAGGCTCAGGTCATGCCTACAGCCGGGAACATTTAAATGAGACGACTCCCGTTTCAGTACACGGCTGCCTAAGTGGAGAGTTGCTATTTTGGGTAGACCCAGAGGAGTCCCTGGTGTATTGAGAGCTTTAAGAGGACTGTCGTGACGGGCAGTTCTAACGAAGCCTCAGCTGCAGAGCTCTTTACACAGCTGTTTCACCAGCACAGAGAACTGCAGGCTCCACATCAGGACCTTCTGATGGATCCAGGCCCAATTATCTGCCAAATGTTCTTCAGCTTTCCTCTGACTAGCACTAATGGACCCACTTACAGCTACACATAAAAACTGGTCAGCGTTAAATTGGAAAAAATACTTCTCGGTGCATTCATGGGTGGGGGCAGGGCTGGGCTGGAATAGCAGAGGAACAAAAGGAGCAGCAGGACTCGGCTGGATTGGCAGAGCATAAAGGAATGAAATGTGAGAACACTGCAAAAGCCCCACTTGAAGTGACTATCAAATCGTGTTTACCAGGAAAACTGTGCAAGGGCTCTGGAACGCCCTTCTCCAACAAGCACCCACGCAGTGCTGCAGGCGAACAAAGCAGAGACAGAAAACAGATGGAGAAATCAGCAATGAAAGGGAACGTTTCCATCTCCCCTCCCAGTCTGAATAAGCACGTACAGGGACACGGTTCTTTGTGCCAAACAGCCCAAACCGAAGCTAACGCCTGCTAGTGCTCTCTGTGGTTATTCTAACACTGCCTCGGGCTAGAACAGCGAGCAGAGTTGTTGGATGACGTGGGATGCATTCACAGCCCTCTGCGGGAAGTTTCCTGCCGGCAGCTTGGATCTCACTGCTCACAGGTATTTGCACTCACTTCCAGGGCTGGCGTAGAAAACACCACATCCGCCCACACATCACAGTCCGGAGTGCAGGCCCCTGACTGAATCTTTATTTTTCTTTCTCTGAATTTTGTTTGGGATCTTCTTTGTGAATATTTTGTTCAGTTCTGATTTTACACAAACTGGTTCATTGTTTTCTGTTCCACCTCTGTTTCTCCCCTCACCTGGGCACAGGGGCTCGGCCATTCCCTTTCCGGTGCCGCACTTCTTTGCATCCAACCCTTTGCTCTCGCACAGCGTTCTGGAGTTTCAGATTTCCCTGTTTGCCTCCTCATTCACATGACTGGAACGCTTCCATGACAGTACGTCAAACTCTACAAAATCCTCAGGATTTTGCGCACGTTGTTTCTCTAGTGCCGGGCCCAGAGGGGCCAAGTCTGTACCAGCCCCTGCAGGAGCTGTAATGGTGAGGAAAGAGGCTGCTAAAGAGAAAGCGCTTGTTCTGACAGTGCTTTAGACAACTGCCTCCTGCCAAATAATCCCACGTTGTTTTCCTGAAGTGCTTTTAAAACTGAAATAGCATTGAGTTAGAAAGCTCGCAAATGGTATTTGAGACGTAAGGGGATGAAAATTAGCAGCTGATATGAATTTCCTGCAAGCAGTTCACAGAATCAGGTTTGACAGAACTTCTAATTCGTAAGATAAGTGTGTTCATGAACATTTCAGCTGCCAGGTCATGTCACGGCAGAGAAAAAGGAATGCAGCAGGGTTTGAAATGAGCCAACTTTTGTTCGGGAGTCGGGGCAAGTGCAATAAGCAGACAGAGCTGAGTGAATAATGAATCATTTACTCAGGAACTGTCAGTTCGCTTTCTTCTCCAAATTGTCCTGGCTTCCTCCAGTTTATTCCTTACCAGAAAAACGTGTGTGATGAAGTATCAGCTGTAATTCACTGGAGAGCCGTCCTCTGATGTCACAAACAGCTGCAGTTGGGTCCAAAGGCCACGAGATCCATCACGTCTCTGGCTGAACGAACACAACCTCGTGGCCCTTGGTTTGAAGCCCGGGAGTCGTCCTCCGCTCTGGGTGGGAGGAGGATCTCACTCGTGGGACCCCTCATCACATATCTGGAGCCCAAATCCCCGGGGGGCAGGGGAAGCAGAGGAACCCAGTGAGCCACCCCCTCAAAAAGCCAATTCACCACCACTCTCCCGTGCATGGGAATCACAGAATCCCAGAATCACTGAGGCTGGAAAAGACCTCCAGGATCATTGAGTCCAACCTGTGCCTGATGCCTGCCTTGTCACTCAGCCCAGAGCACTGAGTGCCATGTCCAGTCATTCCTTGGACACCTCCAGGGATGGGGACTCCAAACCTCCCTGGGCAATCCATTCCAATGCCCGACCACCCTTTCTGTGAAGAAATGCTGGTGGAAGCCTCTCAGCGGAAGTGATCCACCAGTAACAGTCTTGGTCCAGCACTCAACCACAGCTCGGAGTCCAGAGGAACTGACCCATGGCAGCTGACCTGCCATTAACAGCAAAAGCTTTCTCCCACCACTGCTGCTGTACCTGAGGTGCTCACTGATCTGATCACTTTATTATGTCCAAGTGCCCTACGAGTGCAATGTAGAATTCCACCTCATGTATTTATAGCTGGCTAATCACAGCTTAATTACCAAGGCTCAGCAGGCTCTTGTATGAACACCGAGGCTGAGGCAGTTCCACCAGGAAACTTTTTATGAGATAAGCAGAGGCATCAAATTATTCAAGATGTGTGAGAAAAACCTATTTAGTGTTAATTGGGACAATTACCTTTTTTCCTAATTTGCATGTGTCATGAATATTAAAATCATAATAAAAAGAAACCCCTATCACTGGCTAACTGCTGCCCAAAGAGATGGGCTATGGGGAGGAGGGGACGGTGCCAGGCTGAGGGGAGGACGGAGGGGCAGTGATGGCCTTACTGCAGCTGCCAGCAGCCTCCAGCGGCCTCAGGACATCAATGCTGGGCAGGGAAAGGTGAAACTTCATGAGAAAAAAATAAACAGGGAAAACCAGCAGCACCCACAATGTGTTGGGGATGTTGACAGGACCAGAGGGTCTCTACTGGAGCAATTGGTCTAGTGGAAGGTGTCCCTGCCCACGGCAGGGGGTTAGGACAAGATGGGCTTTAAGACCCCTTCCAGCCCAAAGACCATTCTATGATTCTATCCTGTGCAGGTTCCGTGCTAGATGGAGCTCCACGAGCCCCAGCAGCTCACACAGAAAGGGACAGATGCCTTGAGAACGTGCTGCTCCTCGAGCTGCAGCCCTGCCTGGTGACCATCCCTTGCACCAGCCACAAGCTCATCCCCTGAAATTCAGCTCCCTCTTCCCTGCACAGCCCCAGTTACCCATTCTGGGTTAGCAGCCCTGCCTGTTGGGGTGGAGAGGAGAAGGAGCCGCTCACAGCCCTCACCTGCGAGCAGAGCTGGGGTGCTTCCCCAGCACTCTGCTCCTCAGCCAGGAACCCCTTCCCTGCAGAACCAGGCAGCTCCTGCACTTGCAAGAACTTGGCTGACATTCGGCAGATATTAAGTTCTGTTAAGCCAAACATCAAGCTGTATTGACCCAGAGTTAAATATTGACAGAGGCGATGCCGGCGCGATCCCACCGGCTGCAGCAGGACTTCAGGGAAAACTCTTTATCAGCTTTTGTGAGCCCTCAGATGCTGGAGTTTGCACATGTGATTGGACTGAGCAATGCTTGCCTGACCTTCAAGGAGCGATGCAGAGCAGGATTTCCTAATTCCTTCTGACTTTCAAGCAAAGAATCCTGCGATATTATTTTCTTCTTACTGATAGTGATTACTGTTGCTGCTGGAAACACAGCTGGGTTACTCCAGTAACCCCAACCCATACCTCAGGCCTTTCCAGAAAGGGGGGAGAAGGCCAGTGCTTTCCAAAGTACCTGAATACATTATAGAAAGAACTTCTCCTGCAGATAATTGCATTCAATGACATGGAAACAAATCATAAAAATGATAGGTATTTAAACAGTTTTAAAAGCCTCATTTATAAGCCTCAGTGATGTTTCTAAAAACTTGTCTTACAAAAGGAGAAGGGGAGAAGAAACATGTGAAGCACTGGCACAGGTTGTCCACAAAAGTTATGGATGCCCCCCCGCCGAGACATCTCTGTTCCCTATCCCTGTTCCAGGCCAGGTTGGACAGGGCTTGGAACAACCTGGTCTAGTAGAAAGTGTCCCTGTATGTGGCATCTGTGATTCTACTAAATTCATTCCCATGAACCCATGAACTAAGGTACCACAGAATCGTAGAATGGTTTGGGTTGGAAGGCACCTTAGAGCCCATCTCATTCCAGCCCCCTGCCATGGGCAGGGACACCTTCCACTATCCCAGGTTGCTCCAAGCCCTGTCCAACCTGGCCTTGGGCACTTCCAGGGATCCAGGGGCAGCCACAGTTTCTCTGGGCACCCTGTGCCAGGGCCTCACCACCCTCACAGGGAAGAATTTGTTCCCAATGTCCCCTCTAACCCTGCCCTCTGGCAGTGGGAAGACATTCCCCCTGTTCTGTCACACACTCCTGTCAGCTCCCTCAGGACCAGGTGGGCTGGCCGGGCTAGTGGGGCTCTGGGCTGCAAACCAGCCCACCCCACTGTCCCCCCACCCTGTGTCATAATTCACTGCTACTAAAGAATCATAACAGAGCTATTTACAGCAGCCATTAAATAAGACAATATTTCAGCATTGATTTTGTGTCCTTCCCACTAGTGCACACAGCTTTTGATAACTCAAACCTTATGGATTTTTCTATAAACAAAAAATTATCCCCTGCAGCAGGCGCGAGCGTTGGCTGGTTACAGCAGGGACAGGCCCTGCCCACGGGGCTCGGTGGGGCAGGACAGACACAACTCCTGCACTTGTGGCTTCTCCGTCTGGGGATTAACAAGAAGCCAGAAACGGATGTTTGAGAACCAGCAATGATACACTGTGATCTCTGCCGACCTTTCAGCTGCGCATGAAACACTCTTTGTTTACTTTATTTATTTCTATTAATTTTTTTTACAAGAGAATGTAGTGACAGGACGAGGGGGAATGGCTTCACACTGAGAGAGAACAGGTTTAGATGGGATATTAGGAAGAAATTCTTCCCTGTGAGGGCGGTGAGGCCCTGACACAGGGTGCCCAGAGAAGCTGTGGCTGCCCCATCCCTGGAAGTGTCCAGTGCCAGGCTGGACAGGGCTTGGAGAAACCTGGGATAGTGGAAGGTGTCCCTGCCATGGACAAAATGAGCTTTAAGGTCCTTCCAAGCCAAACCATTCCGTGATTCTGTGGTTCTGTGAAATTCTAACTCTACTCAGGAGATAGCAGCTCAGCGTCCAAGGGCCCAGGCACTCCAAGGGGCTCTGCTTGGGCAGGAGGAGCCTGTGGAAGAAGAGGGAAGCAAAGATCTTCCTTTAATGGGAAATGTCCTACCTCCCTCCATCCCTCCCCTGCTGTAAGCCACAGTGTGCCAACACCGATTTCCACAGCGTGCAAGGGTTGCAGGAGCCTTGTTCTGACTTCCTACACAAAACACTCCGGGGGTCCCCACAAATACACAACCGGAGCATGAAAAAAGGGGTTGCAAAATGAAAAACTCAAGTGCAGCCAAGGGGGGGAGGCTGTGGTTTGTAGGAGGGTCTCTGGGGCTCAGCTTTGCCATGACTCCACGTGGTGACAGACCAAACCAGTGGTGGCATCTGAAGGCACCCTCCAGCCCTGTGCATCAACCCACAATCCTTCAGCTTTTTTGCTGCATTACACCGAGAACACACATGAGAAAATGCCCTTTTCTGTGCCTAGCTGGAGTCTGCCCGTTTTAATCACCTGAGCTCCTGAACAGCATCATTCACTTCAGGGGGGCAGAAACCATCTCCCAGTCCATGGGCACTGGTGCAGGAAATTAAGATGAATTCAGTGGCCGCACACAGGGAGCGGGAAGAAAATTATACATCTTGGTCTCATCTCATGTGTCCATGGAACAATAAATAAATAAATAAATCTGAACACACACACACACCCTCCAGCCAGAAATATCAGAGAAACCCTTGATGCACAGAGCAAGGGGAGGATTGGCAGGAGGGGCAGCGATTTTGTTATGCTGGCAGTGGGCTCCTTCCCTCTCATCCCAAAGGCAGCATTCCCTAACCATCTCCTCATGGGACCCGTTATGTCTCACTCACAGTAAATCAGAGGCTTTGAGGGGTGGTTCAGCCGTGTCCAGCCCTGCAGGACCCTCAGCATCCAAGGATGTCCCCCCACCACAGGGCTGGCAGGAGAGCCGAGACACCAACACTGCACGTAAAGCATGGAGCTCTGGCCTATTAATGTTCCTGTTTGGGTGTTTGCAAACTGGTTTGGGTTTTTGGCTGGCTGGCTTGGATCACAAATCCCTGACTGTGACAGGAATGGTTGCTGAAAGAACAGTGAGATAAAATTAAGAAAACAATAGTAAATTATAAAGCAGCCTTGCTGGGCAATTTTATAAAAACAAAGAGGTCAGGGAAATGATTGTGCTGGTCACAGTAAATATTTTTCTGGGTGACGACATTTGTATACTGAATTTATTCCAAAACAAAAATTACTTTTTTTTTTTTTTTTTTAAAGCAAAGAAACCAGCTCATGGATCAGTCACCGAACGAACAAACCTTTAAACCCACTCAGACTTCCCGTTCCTTAACAAGGCCAAGTAGGGGCAATACAGGCTTCTACAGTCCCCCAAATTCAGTGTCAGTTTGTCTGATTCTTTGTCATTTTGTTTTAGTCCAAGTCCGTTAGAAGGAGCTCCAGGAGAAACAATGGGCAATATCCAGCCAAAATCTAATGGAGAAACCAGGCTGCTTCCATAGGCCAGGTGTGAGACGGGCAGTAATGGATTTCACCCCCGACTCACGTGCAGTTTGTGTCAGACTGAGGATAATTCAGTGATAACAGTTTATCAACATGAAAGGCAATGGCAACCACCAGAGCCAGGTTGTGTCTCTGTGTGCTGCTCCTGGGCATGGCACCTGCCCATTCCAGGCCATTCCAGGCCAGCCTCTCCCCGCCTTGATCCCCATCTGCGCATTCTGCTGCAGGCAGGAGTCACAGTCCTGCGTTAGCACAACACTTTTACTGCTCCACACACATGAGCCTTCTGCAATCCCCATCCCAGGAAACTGCAGGACTCAGCAGCAACGGCCCCCTATCTCAGGCAGCTTGGAAGGAAGGTTTCATACTGGCTTACTCCCAGGAAACCTCTCCAGAGAAGCATAAGTCACCCCCAGTTTCAACTGCACTCTTGATACAAATAATACAAATTTCCTTTTACACATGGAGAGGAATCTGGGAAACTGCTCAGAGATCTGCAAGACCTGTGCAGCAGTTGGATTAGCAGTTCATGCCTTTGTGAAAGGATTAGCAGGATTGCACTGAGCTGAGGGTTAATTTGAAAATAAATTTGCATCTCTAAGATGCATAATGCAAAGTCCACGATGCACACCCCACAGCTTCCCGACTCCCTCCGTCAGACGTGTGCTTCAAGCACTGCAAAACATCAGGGATTACCTCCATCAGGGCCTTGTTCCAACAATACAGAGCTCTCAAAATTACAGATTTCAATCTTCACAGCACTGTGGGCTTCAGGAAACAAAGGGATCCAGCCCAGACAGCATCAGCTGGAAAAGCTCTTCTCTGATCTCTCTCTGTGGAGCCCAGTCCTTGCCTGCTGTGACCATACTCAGTGAAAACCACCCAAAACTCGCCCTGACCAAAGCCCTTGGCAGCGGCAGTGACACATGTGACACGATGCTGTTCCTCCTGCTCACACCCATATGCAAACCCAGCAAAGTGTATAAATAAATAGCTGGTGTCACACGATTTATCTCCATTTGTCAGGAGTGACAGGATAACTCACTCGTGACTCCCCTGTTCCATCTTCTCCTCATTCATGAAGATTGATGCTCCTACAGATATTCCCCATCATAGATTTTTATAGCCAGCAGGATGCAGGAGTTCCGTGTTTGCCGGGACTGTGGCAGCTGCTGAGGACCCAGGGCAGACACGGGAGCAGCACTCACAGGGTCCCAGCTCGTGGCTCTGGGGCACTCGCCCCACCTGCACCTCTCAGGGCTTGGTTTGTTTTCCCTCTGCATTACAGCGATTTCCAGAGCTTTGCTGCAGCACATTCTCCTACATATCAGCACGCATCCAGCCTGCCTCAGCCCAGCCCCTCATCAGGGCTGGGACAGAACTGCCAGGGATGCTGAGGGCAGAGCCAGAACTCCCAAGGATGCTGAAAGCAGGGCAGAACTGCCAGGGATTGCTCAGGGCAGGACAGGGCAGGCAGGTTCCACCCAGAGCTCCCTGCCTCCTGTCCCAGCCAGGGGCACAAACCCTGTCCCAGGCCACCAGTTAACACACATGACTTCACTGGATCAAGGCCAAAAGAACCAGCACTCCCAATGCGTTCCTCGAGCTGTCCTGGCTCTGCAGGCTCCGGGGTCTCACCCTGTGTCTGCTTGGTCCAGTGGGTTTGGAAATTACTACAAAAGCTCCTTATTTCAAACACAGCCAGTGGTAAGGAAGCACATTTCAAGACTTCCTTATGGCCTGACCGAATCCCTGGGGCTTTCCGTGCCCGGAGTTGTGGTTGTCAGGGACACAATGGAATTAACACCCAGCCTGATCTAACGCACACCTGTGGAACAACAGCAGTAGGTACTAGGTGGCACAAGGGGCACAGCACCTTCCCCAGCCTCACAGGGACTCCATGGGCTCTGAATGACACCAGGCCCCCCTGATTTCCCCCAGGGCTCTGTGCCAGCCAGAACACAGAGTTCCAGTAGCACTGCTACCTGGCAAGAAACATTTGAAACTCCCTGGAGAACAGAATGATCTTAAGGCTGGCATAAAGGATAATGACAAGATTACAACTCACATAGTGAAAATAATAATGAATTAAGGTGATGGTATTTCCCAATCTTATTTCCAGCCTGAATGAATTGAATTGGTGCCAACTTCTTTCCCTGCTGCTGGGCTGGTAGATGGGATTCTGCTAGGGATGGAGAGTGCTGCCTGCAGCTCTGAAGCAGGACAAGGTGGTAATATTTATATTACTAAGCTGGATACAGGATCCTTGGAATTACAAATAAACCAAGAGTTCAAGTGTCAGTGTTGTAAATACCACCAGGAAACTCACCTAAATAGTGATTTATTCATTACATTAAAAAAACTAACCAACAGAACTTTCTTTCTCTCCCTTGAAAATTTTCTGCGTGCTTCAAAACATGGCATCATCACTTACTGTGTCCTTTTTTTTTTTTAAGGAGATAGATATTTTTAATGCCACATAATTAGGGATTGGCACAGTCATCTGACTCTTGCCAGGCCTGGTTCATGAGCTGCTCCCACCACTCAATCTGGAATTTTACCCCATCTCTGCTTCACCTTTACCTTCCTCCTCAATATTTTAGATTCAGATTTTCTCTATTGCTAGATCTGTACATACATCACGCTCGCTCTTTCTTGTAGATGATGGATTTGGATGACAGTGACGGCTACAAAGTCAGGACAACCCCCTCCAAGGGAAAACCAGGATTGGGAAAATTCACATTTCCAATAAGGTTGCTGCACCCGACCTAGGTAATAAACATCCCAGCTGCAAATAGTGGGTGCTAATTTGGCAGTGAGGATTGATGGACATTAACCCAGCCCGAAGAAGTGCTGTGAGCAGCTGGAGCTGCCACCCCGAGCTCGCTCACCCAGGTCTGGCCTCACACTCCTGCTAATAGCAAAATGCCTTACAGTGAGTTTTATTTAAAGACCACTGTGGACCAATTCAGAATCAATCTTAAACCCATGTAACAAAACGGATGATAGCTATTGATTCATCTTTACTGCAAACTTGGAGACACCCATTTCAATCCCAAAAAATAACATCCCAGGCCATGGGATCACGCGCAGTTAAAGTTCAGCGTGAACACTCAGTAACTGTGGGCATGATGAGCTATCAGATCTCTCCTCAGGGCCACAGACAACTGTCTCAAACTAGGTGAGTATTTTCCCCACCTCCTGGGCCAGGGATTCAATCCGAGCTTCCACGCCCGCGATGCCAAAGAGGACATGCTGCTCTCCCGAGCCCCCACGCAGCCTCCCCTCACACGGTCTGCGGTGGCTTCGCACTGCGATTCTTTTGCAAATGACATAATTCTCTGAACAATGGTATAATAACATTGTTCTTTATTGCCAACAGCCACCCACAAATGGAAAAGACCTTGAGCTGCGAGAGGTGGGAGGCAGTGAGAGCTCCCTCCTAAAGAAAATAAGGCATTTACCTTATAAATATAAAATGATCAAATAAAGCAATTAGTGCAGAATTGCACATATAGAGAGTGATTCACCTCTAATTGGGTTGTTCTCAAAGCAAATTAACTTTGAAATGAGGAATGTTAAAAAGATTTTAAAAAAATATGGAATCCTAATTACTGCAGAGGAAGGAGCTGGGGGAAGTTTAGCCTAACAGCAGCACAAAAGTGCAGGGAAACGGCGACACAAGGCCCACACCTTCGCTGCTTTATTGTTAAAAACAAGATGATCAGAGGGCTGGAGCACCTCTGCCATGAGGAAAGGCTGAGAGAGTTGGGATTGTTTAGCCTGGAGAAGAGAAGCTTTGGAGTGACCTAACTGTGGCCTTCCAGTGGCTGAAGGGAGCTGCAGGAAAGATGGAGAGAGACTGTGGACAAGAGCCTGGAGTGACAGGACAAGGGGGAATGGCTTCCCACTGCCAGAGGGCAGGCTTAGATGGGATACTGGGGTGAAATTCTTGGCTGTAAGGGTGGGGAGGCCCTGACACAGATTGCCCAGAGAAGCTGGGGCTGTCCCATCCCTGTGAGTGTCTAAGACCAGGCCGGACAGGGCTTGGAGCAACCTGGGATAGTGGAAGGTGTCCCTGCCCATGGCAGGGGCTGGAACTGGGTGATTTTTAAGGTGCCTTCTGACCCAAACCATTCCATGATTCTGTAGTTCTGTGAATGACTTAAAACCTACTTCTTCCTCCATGAAAATGTGCCTCATTCCCAGCTCACTGGTCTAAAGCAGTTTCTGGCACACAGTTTGAAGTTTTAAGCTGGACACCCCTTGTGCCCTGCTGGGTCCCTGTGATGTGCCAACCCAAGCTGTGCCCCTGCAGCAGCCCTGGCCCGAGTGACCCAGGACAGTCCCTCAGCGGGCACCAGGAGGGGGACACAGCTGAGATACACCACCGTGTGCTGGAAACAGGGCCGGAGGTCCCAAACCCCACCTCACCCCCAGCCCCACATCCATTCACATTCCCCAGCACCAGGGCCAGGTATTGGATTTGATCCAATCCATACCTGCAGCAATTCTGCTCCTTGACTGTGCTGATTGCAGTTTATACATCTGCTCGCTGCTGAAATTACGTTGCCTACGGCTCTTTATTGATGGACTGGTGAGCTAATTAAAAAGGAGGCTTTTCAGAAAAATCCTGTCTAAACATTGGGAGAAAAATCCATATGAATACTCTTTCAACTTGGAGAAGGACAGAGGAGAACATCCTCACAGTTACAATGATGTTCTAAAAAAATCTATTAAACTGGGTAGTGCCACATATCTGATATATTATGAATGTATTAATATGGAATCGGTTTTTTATAAATATTAATAAGAGCTAACATCTAAAGAAGGAGCCTGGGACTTACATTCTTAATTAATCCAAAATTCCCATCACCTCTAAAAATACGTATGCATTTCATTATTTTAGACCAATGCCTAAGAGCAGGTAGTTGTAAAAACACCCACCAGAAATGAAGGTACAGAGACTCCCCCACTAATTCCTTCAGTCCCTGTCTTAGCCTTTGCCATGGTCCAAAGGAGAGACACAGGCAGGTTTGGCTCTCAGGGAAAATGATTCTCAGGTGAGAAGAGGACAATTGCTCTGCTTTTGTTTAAATCATTGTCCAGATTCCTGTTTCCTTCCTTCCACTGAGGTTTTCTTCAGGTAGCTCATCCACTAACAAAGCTTGGGGAAGGTTCAAGTCTCTCTTTTCAAATATTTCCCAGACATAAAACATTCTCCTGCCAGTTGAATGCTGTCCATTGTCTAGAATTTGTGCTCATTTCTCAAGGATGCTTTTAAAAACCTCGTGAGAATGAGTTGCTCTAGATAATGCAGAAGCCCAAGGACAATGGCAAAAATTCCACCTTTAGTCACTGGCTGCAATTTAGAATTCTCCAGCTCAGAGGAGATATTCCCATTAAATCGGGGCACGGCTTCGTGTGGATATTTTATACTCTCTTTAAAATGGGATGATGTGGGCTTAACTCAGCTCAGTTGGGACCAAAAAATAAAAAGGCACTCCGTGTGTGACCAAAAGTGGAGCATCCTGCCTTCAGTGCACACTATTTTGGAACAGCTCATCCTGGCAAAGGGCTCCGGGCATTCTCCAGACTCTTTTGGGCAGGACCTTCCCTTCCCCAGCCTGAGGGGCTGGTTCAGACCCTCTGCTAACCAGCAAGTACAGCAATTAAAAATAATACTATAGAAAAAAATTTTGCTGCGTGGAAAAATTTATGGGCATGAAACAGGATGATATTTTTCCACTAACACAAAAGTGTAGCAGATGAAAGAAGACAGTGGGGCTAAGTATTATAAATTAGTGGTTTATCAACATTTATTAAACCCTCTGAGCCTTGGCTGCACACAGCTCAGCTGCTCAGGCCTGGGACTCCAGAACTGCAGCCTGTGACCAGACTGATCCACAAGGAATTCCCCTCTCATTAACATAAATCCAGTGTGGACACCTGAGAAGAAATAATAACTTCTTTGTGTCATTATTAAAAGGATTACAAAGACACTATTATTGCACAGTGTTTTACTGCTAAATGATTTTAAGACTGGCCTTACAGATCTTTCTCCATTAATCAATAAGATAAAATACTAATTACAACCACAGGACGGGGTTCGAGTGAACATGGAGCTGCTCTTGGAGGAACAGCAACATGTTAAATTATGGGCTGTTCGTGGAGAGCAAATATGCTGGGAAAGCCTTGTTCTGAATTATGTCACTTTATTCACACTTTATACAGCCCCGGAGTTACACAAAGGAGACACCAATAGCAGCTGCTTTCTCCAAGGTTTGGTATCTCACGCTTTTCATACCCACACATATATTTTTATGTTATTTCTGTGAACACGCAGGACACAAAGAACTTGAATTTATCAACTTCCCGCAGCATAAGTGCAGGTAATGTACAACTTTATCCATGCACCACCCCAACAACCAGCATCATTCAACAGCTCCTGGTTCATGGGAGTCCTGAGCTGCAGGAACAGCAGCAACACAAAGGAGTCACATCTAATCAAGACTTAAATGTTAAAAGTTATTAAATCATTATATAAGTAAATTTAATAAAAACTGAACACGGCAGAAAGAAACATAAGTATTTTTTCCTCATTTGGCCGGCTGCTGAATTCCTATATACATTTTATTTCAAGCAAATGCAGGATTTGGTGTTTAAAAATTAAATTCTCCCTCTGCATGAGTCAGTGCCTCGTTAACGGGTGACCTACTTCGCCGGCAGCCCCGCATTGTTTCGCTCTCCGGTCCCCATTGATCACATTTTTGCTGCAAGCACAATCTTCAAGACCTTCCTCCTGGGTTCACATTTAACTCATCTCCTGCATTTTTCACGGGTTATTCTAAAAGGCACTTTCACACTCTCACCCCACACAGAAACTGATGCCTTTTAGATGCCAATTGAAACGTTCTCCCCGTGCTGTCCCTGTCCTATTATGCCTAATCCAGTCCCCTGTTAGAAGTGCATTCAAAGGCATTTATGAGGCAGGAATACATAAAGATCAGTTCATCAAACCGGATGCTTGGAATTTACAGACACTTAAACATTGTACTTGCTATCAAAACCTGCCACATAATTAAACATGCACATCAGAGGTGGAACGAGCTCCACGGCAGCGTTTTAATTCATTATCTCCATAGATCCTGGCACTTCCTGAGCACTTGAAGGTGCATTTGCCTTCATACCAGATTGCCCACATCAAACAAGGTAGCAAGGAGAGCTGGAGGAACTGGGGAAAAATCCTCTTAACAAGCTTTCCTCCCAGCCAGTCAGAACATCAGCACCCGAGAACAATCCTGTGTGGGTATATTTCCCCCTGGATAGAGAGCCTGGACTCGGTCAGGGGTGGGGTGTGTTCATGCTAAAATAGTAATTTAAAAAAAACCCAAAAACAAAAACGAAGAAAAACCCCCAACAACAAAACCAGACAAAAACCCAACTAAATTCCTTTTAATACCTGTTCGGCTTCTTTACAAAAAGTTTAACAGTGAGATTATTCTGAAAGAAAATAAACAAAGCCCAGGAACCACCAAATCTCCATTCTTCCAGGAACTGCCCCATCCCTAGGAGCTCTTGGCAAGGCCAGGTTGGACAGCGGTCTCAGGAACCTTTTCTGGTGGAAGGTGTCCCTGTCCACATCGGGAGGTGGAATTACATGATCCTTAATTTTCCTTCCAACCCGGGCCATTCTACAATTCACTGATTCCACTGCAGGCAATGTCCAGCTTTTCACTCTCTCAGGAGGTGAGGAACAGGGTAGGACTCCACGTCCCCACTGAGACTGCCCAAAATTGAGCTGGGAGATACAACCTGTGGGTGTTTGCAATTCCTATTGTAACTTCAAGGAGATCACTAACTCCAGCGATCCTGCAGTGAAGAGGGATGCTTGCTTTCTGTTTCACTCCATCAACAGCTCCTTAGTAAAGTCTATTGACAAAGGAGACCTGGAACATTTCTCTGAGATTCCTCTGAAAACCATTCCTGGTGATCTTTCTGAGCCACAATTAGCGTGAAGGCCAACACTGCAGCCATCATGGGGCTGTTACATCTGCTAAATGCCACTTTCTTAAATTTTTCTAATGACCTTTTTATGTCTTTCTACCTTTCTCTCCTTGGTATTTCAACAAGATGCCCAGAGTCTCTTAGGAGAAAAGAGAACTGAATAGTTATTCTGCAGCACTTCAGAGAGGTGGTCTCCAGAACCCCTCACCTCTACACCTCTGGAGACAGAACTAAATGTCACCAAGGAATCTCTCATCTCTTGAGGCAAATTAAACAGAGGTTGGTCTCAGTTGCACAGTTGACAGCTGCCATTCAAACTTCCAAGGGATCTTTTCTCCCCAGCTTCATCTGACAGTTCATACTCTGCTGAGTTCCCCACAGGTCGATGCCACCCGCTGCTGTGACACCAACAGGCTTGGAGAGGAAATGTCCCAAACCCTAAAGGAATGTCACCATCATGCTGGGAGCAGACTCTGCATGGACAGGACTGAGGGAAGGATGCCCTGGACCTGCTGCTGCCCAGTTCATCAGGTCACAGGTGCTGATTCTTGTACAAAATTTCATTTCCATTACCACACAGTAAGTTTTCCTTCTCGTAAAATGTTCATTTCCAAAAAAATCACTTTCCAAAGCCACTGTAAAACCCATCCTTTTTGAGTTATAATTGCTATTTACAATTTCCTGACTTTGCAGGTGTTAAGACCGTTGTTTAACTCTTACTGAGCTCTTTTTCCTTCTTTTTTGCATGGAGTGGTTGCAAGGCAGAACAAGAGACACCCTCTCACCACTGAATGTGGCCTGTTCACTCTGTACTGTGCCTGTTCTTACAGAAGGAAGTTACTTCACACTTAAAGCCCTTGAAATTCAGGAAGCTCAGCCCCGAGGGGTGACTCAGTGGGCTTTTTCCTGCTTGACTTTTGCACAAGACAGCACCAAGAACACACAGCTCCTCCAACAGCTCCTCCAGCAAAACTAAGGAGGCAGCTTCATCTCCTGCCCACATTTACTCTGGAACAGAAGCTACACTTAGCACCTGATTGGCACTAATTGATAGGGCCTTGCTCTCCTGCCTACTATGATTAGGAATTATCTGTGTCCTGAATAAAGTGATTGAATTTGCCATGCTCTGTCCCACTTCTGCAATGTATCTTCATCTTTTTTAGCATTCATTTCCAAAAATTAATTTAAAGAAAAATTTAAAAACACAGCTTATACCACATTCTTCATGTCCTTCCTGTATGTCCTTACAGATCTGTTGAAATAATATCAGCAGAGGTTTTTAACCAGCTGGTTGGTAGCACCTCTGCAAAGTTAATGCCCACTGATGTTAAGTGATGTGACTGAGGCTGGAAGCTGCAGGAGCATTTCCTCTGGGCTCCGTGCTTGTCCTTGAAAACAATTTCTGTTAGGGACATTCTGTGCCTGTTAGTATACAAACCAAATTCATATATTTGCAAATGATGCAAAGGTTTCTTCTGGTGATTACTCCATCCTAGGAGTGTCCTTGGCAATATCCCCTTGCAGAATATATAGCTCAGCCTGCAAGTGCCAGGGTGACAAAGCTGGAGCTCACACTAATGTGGCAGATCAATCACTTGACTGAAAGATACACAGACACAGAAAAGGTGGTTTATATCTGTCATATTCAAGGGTAAACTTGCAGCACTTGAGAAGGCTGCTCAGATAACTCTGCACAGCAGACAGTGTTGCTGGCCTCAGTGTCTAATCAAAAGAAAAATATGTTGTCTGTTTAACAATACCAACAGTTTTGAGACTCCTCAGAGCAGTTAACCCATGGGCAGCGATCAAAGGCATTTGAAGTTTGGCTAAGAACTAACTCAGATGATTGAAACCCCACGATGTAAATTTTAGTCATTGAAAAGTCAAGCTGAGCCATCAAACAAAAAATAGTGTCTCTATCCTGACATATCAGGGAATAGACATTGTACTTTCCAGGTGATAAACTACTGGGGAGCACAAGCCTCCGAGCAGGAGAAACCTTCAGGCTTTATCCTGCAGCCTGCATATATCAATGGGAAAGTTCAGACAAACTTTATTTCAGGGTGTTCAGAGTTTAAGGTCATGCTGCATTTCACCAGGATGAAAAATTCTTATTTCTCCTGGAAAGCTCCCAAATAACATCTTGTGAGCGATGCTGCAATTGTCTACCCTGAAATAAAGACACAACACAGAGCTGATCTGAGCACCCACTTCTACCAGCAAGGACTAAGAATCTGTTGAACAGAAACCAATGGAAATGGCTCCATCAGCATCTTTCTTTCAAACAAAATATGTTTTAAATTGTAGCATTAACAGAAATTCTCTTTGTAGGGATATTTCTATTTTTTTTTCCAAAATTCAGGCCATTTGTAGTGTCAGCAGCAGAGACATGAGAGCCAGGGCTGGGTGGCTCCTTGCCCCAGTACCTGAGGGCATGTAGGGTCCTCTGTACTATTTTTTTCCACTGAGAGAAAAAGGGAACAAGGTAACACTGCTTCATGGGAGTCTTTTTTCACTCCCTCTTCCTGCAGTAACCTCTTCATTCCCTGTCCTGTTTCTGCCACGTCTGGCAGAGTGCAGATGTCAAACTCTTGTTGCAACTGACTCCTCGAGAAGAGTCAGGAGAGAGAGGAGAGAGAACAGCAGTACTACAGGGTGGAAGCCTTTAGCTTGTGCTCTGAGCTTTCAGCAAACACCAGAGAACCTCCAGGGGACAGGGACTGGGTAAAGAGGGATGCTGGACAAGGTAAGGAGGGATGCAGGACGGAGTAAGGAGGGATGTGGGATGGAGTAAGGAGGGATGCAGGATGGAGTAAGGAGGGATGCAGGACGGAGTAAGGAGGGATGCAGGACGGAGTAAGGAGGGATGCAGGATGGAGTAAGGAGGGATGCGGGATGGAGTAAGGAGGGATGCGGGATGGAATAAGGAGGGATGCAGGATGGAGTAAGGAGGGATGCAGGATGGAGTAAGGAGGGATGTGGGACGGAGTAAGGAGGGATGCAGGATGGAGCAACAAGGGATGCAGGATGGAGTAAGGAGGGATGCAGGATGGAGCAACAAGGGATGCAGGATGGAGTAAGGAGGGATGCAGGATGGAGCAACAAGGGATGCAGGATGGAGTAAGGAGGGATGCAGGATGGAGCAACAAGGGATGCAGGATGGAGTAAGGAGGGATGCAGGATGGAGCAACAAGGGATGCAGGATGGAGTAAGGAGGGATGCAGGATGGAGCAACAAGGGATGCAGGATGGAGTAAGGAGGGATGCAGGATGGAGCAACAAGGGATGCAGGATGGAGTAAGGAGGGATGCGGGATGGAGTAAGGAGGGATGCAGGATGGAGTAACAAGGGATGCAGGACGGAGTAACAAGGGATGCAGGACAGAGTAAGGAGGGAGGTGGGATGGAGTAACAAGGGATGCAGGACAGAGTAAGGAGGGATGCAGGATGGAGTAAGGAGGGATGCAGGACGGAGTAACAAGGGATGCAGGATGGAGTAAGGAGGGATGCAGGACGGAGTAACAAGGGATGCAGGACAGAGTAAGGAGGGATGCAGGATGGAGTAAGGAGGGATGCAGGACGGAGTAACAAGGGATGCAGGATGGAGTAAGGAGGGATGTTCCAAGAGCAGGCTGAAGTCCAAGCCCACACCACACTGCCCAGCAGAGAATCCAAACACAAGATGTACCTCCCTGCCAAGGATCGATGGGCAGCCCCTGTTAATTCAGCTGAACGTGGCACAACGTCTTTCCCTTACAGCTGGGAAATCAGTTTTTGTTCCATTATCTGAGGGCACACAGGGAGCTTCTGAAATACAGTTATGCCAAAGTCGAGCCTCTAGGAAGGTTGTCAATAACATGAAGGTTTGGGTTTGTTTCTCAGGACAGTGTTGACACCTGGCTGACATGCCCTGGGTGGCTCCTACTCCTCTGTTGTTGAAGTTCTTTTTGACCACTCTGCAGTTTAGAGAAGCATTAAAGAAACTAAATACTGAGAGAATTGGGTCCTTTCTTGGTTTGGTGCATATCACCAAAAAAAAAAATACAATTAGCAGCTGTTAAATTCCACTGCAGTTTGTCAGCTTTATTATTCATTATTTAATAAAGCTTTTTGCTTTATTAAGAAGGATCAACTGATACCCCAGTGGTGAAGCATGACCTACTGGACATGTGATTAGGTGCTACTTGAGTTAATTTGCCTTAAAACTATTCCCATTTAAAACCATGTCTCTTAAGAACCCCATCTTGCAGTTCTGACATCAGTGTAAAAAGCTTTAAATTACATCAAACCTTCCTCACACCTCAGGGAAAGCCCAGAGTCGCTGGGAGCTCCACCCAGTTTAGCAGGATGTGGAGCGCCAGGTTAGATCTTCCATTTCTGACCAGTGGGAAAGTCTTCAAACTGGGAAGGCACAGTGGGCAATGATTGCCGTAGGTAATGGGAAGGACAGACAGAAGAACCAAAATCTTGCAGGATCAAGAACTTTCCACAGAGAAATTAATTAAAACACCTGCATGAATTGATCAGATTTCACACACGCACATAGTGTAACACAGAAAATAACTTCGAGAGCAAATAATCAAATAAAAACCTTAAATACCTTCCAGTATCTGTATTTTTCTTTGTTATAGTGACCTCCAGAGGTACCGGGTAACAACTGAACTTCCCAAGTTGGAAACAGGAGTTCACTCCCCCAAGATCATCCCTGCAGCTCTGGGCTGTACGAGATAATGGGTTTTATATGGGAAGTGCAAGATGGAAATTCCATTGGGGAGCGGGGAGAGAGAACCATCTGCCTGCAATTCGTGTCGGCTTTAATCAATAGCTGAAGGTTGCTCCCCGAGGACCCGCGGAGCATCGCCCGTCCCGCCCACGGCCGGCAGCGCTGCCCCGTGCCGGTGACCCCCGCTCCCCACGGCAGCAGCCGCTGGATCGGTGCCTTGTGAGCCATTTTCTCCATTCCTCAGATAAATCTGGGCTGTGTCATCACATTCCCCTCCAGCCTGAATCCTCACCAGCTTCACAGCCAGGTCCTAAGCAGGCTGCCAGCAGCCCATGATGAACACACAACCTCTGAGTGTGGTGGACGGATTTATACGAGACAACAACAACAGATAGAGACGGAACAGGGCTCTACCTCTGCATCATCCCCGCAGCCGAGACCCTTTTCTGACAATGCTGCACAAAACGTTGCGGTGTTTTAGGACAAACTTTCCAGACCCCACAAGGGATGAAGTTATCTGCAGGGCTTTCCCCCTGTCAAGGAGCCGGCCCGACCCCGCGGTGTGTCCGAGCCAGTGCGCCTTCGCCACTGCCACCGCCGGCCACAGCAGCGATGCTTCAGGGCACAGACGGGATAACGAGCACGAGGGACTCGCACTCCAGCTCCTCCCACAGCCACACAATTCCATCCACATTAACTGAATGGCATTAACAGCCTCCGTGGGCAGGAGGATATGGCAGGCTGGATTTGGGTGCACTTACTAACCCAGTTTTATTTCCTAATCTAATTCCCCATCCAGGATGGTGTTTACACAACAACTCATTAAATCTTCCATAACTGCATTACTTTATTCCAGTTTAAATTGCAGACATAGCCTGGTTTTATGCAAACAAATACTTTCTGAGTAACTTTGAGCTCCCAAGTACACTAATTAAATCTGTCACATGCACAGTGGAACTTTAAATTATATTTGCTCGATCCTTTAGCAGTAAATGGTGCTTTGAACTGAGTATACAATGAATGAAATCACATTCCTTGGCCTGTTCGGGGGAAAGGAAGTGGGAATTCTGAATCATCTTCAATTCTATTCTCTGCTGTTTTCTGTTGAATCAAAGTCAGCATGCTGGACAAGCACCACCCAGGCTCAATGTTTGCAGAGGTTGTTCTCCTTCATGTGGGCATTCCAGAGCATGTTGGGAACAGATCGAGGCTGGAAAGGACAGAAATTGTGCAGGACACGCTCTGTCTTCTCCTGCACAAGGCAGGCAGAGGGCAGCAAGTATTCCTGCAGCATTCCCACCATTTCTATTTCCAAGATGCCACTTCACCAAAGTCCATGCAGATCTGTTCCACACACTCCAGCTGACTGAAAAGCCATGTTGTGGTGGATTTTGTCTCAGAGGCTACAAAATCAGAGAACCACAGAACCATTTAGATTGGAAAATACCTCCAAGATCACCAAGTTCAAATTTTGTTGGACTTTGTTTGAAATGGACAAAAACAAGAGAAGTGAAACAGAGGCAGAGAGGAGCGATGCAGCCCCTGAGCTCACCCCACCCACCAGGCTGGGGCACCTGCCCCTGCAGCACCAGCACCTGGGACACGCACGGATCCTCTTCTGAGATTGATCCCCACTCCCTGCCAGCCTGGCTGAGCATGGGGGACTCAGGGGACAGGGAGTTCCGTGGCTGTAGAGTTAATTCGCTCTGTGAGTGAACCCTCAGGGGAGGAGCTCATCGGGGAACCCCACCAGGTACCTGTACTGGCTCCAAACCCTGCAGCCACAGGAATAACCCTCTCACAGCCTGATCCAGCAGCCTTTCCTCTGTGTGCAGAAGCTCTCGCTCACTCTAAACATTTTATTAGTGTTTGGGGAATAGCAAAGCATTGGAGTTAAAGCGGTGGCTGAGTGGGAAAACACTGCACATTTCTTACCTTTAATAGTAAGAGTGGCTGGGAATGGTATTTAGCTCTATTACAGCAATGTGCATTGTGTTTACCATGGACACGGTGTATTCCTGATTACCCCATGTTTCTGGGAGGCCAGCATGCATAATTCATGGGGGAGACTGACTCAGGACAGAAATATCCCTTCGGTTTATCACTGAGCTGCAAAAGACTTTCCCTCCTGGTGCTTGCGCTGCTCTTTAAACCCCTCACATGCTTCGCTGTGTGTTCTCTGCAAAGCACTTGGCACGGTTTGATCAAAATAAATAATAAATACCAGTACTCATATTGGACAGGACCTCCCTCCCTCCTCTTTCCCCTTCCCCACCGTATGTTATCTCCTCCTGGCAGGGAGCAGCCGAGGCCATGCTCAGATTTTCTCCCCTCCTCCTCCTCCTTCCCAGCCTGAGCACAAGGGCCACCCCCACCCTGGAGATGGGGGAGCAGGAGACATGTGAAACAGCAACACTGAGTTTGCTTCCCAGGTCCTCAAAGAGGGTGCAACGGGCACAACCAGGCCTTAACTTCTATTTTTTTGGTATTTCCTCCCTCAGAATCCCATTCCTGCACTCAGTGGAACCATAGCAAGGCAGAACTGGGTCAGGTGTGAACTGCCTGGCTCTTCCTACACCAGCGGGGTCCCAGGGCACCCAGAGCTCCCGATTCGTCTCCAGGGGTGGAGGAGGAATCTATTTCCTTGCTGAGGAGCTGATCAATCTCTGCTAGAATTGGTTTCCTTTAATGCATTATCAAAGGAGCTAAAGGATCACAGAATCCCAGAAGGGGTTGGGTTGAAAGGACCTTAAAGCTCATCCCATTCCACCCCCTGCCATGGGCAGGGACACCTTCCACTGTCCCAGGTTCATGGCTCCAAGCCCATCCAACCTGGAACACTCCCAGGGATGGGACAGCCACAGCTTCTCTGGGCAGCCTGTGCCAGGGCCTCCCCACCCTCACAGGGAAGGATTTCTCCCACAGCCCAGCTCTCCACACACCCCTGGGCTCTCCCAGACCCCATTCCTGCTGGAGAGGGCACAGCCAGAGCTGCCTCGTCAGACAGCAATCCCAAGGAACTGGTGATGCTCAAACACAGCTTTCCCCTCTAGGCCTAAGAACTCCGCAATCCCGTATCCAAATAATCCTTTCAGCTCATAACATATTTTTAGACAACCCATTAATATTTAACAAGACAGCCCACAGCAAGTTAGATAGCACAGCAATTAATTTTTAAATGCTGACATTTATTACAGCATGTAAGCGCTACCTAACTTGCTGTGGGCTATCTGGATAAATGTCAGTTAAATATCTAATAATTCCTTACAATTTAATATGAACATAAAAAAAAAAAAAAGCCCTGTAATTATCCATTATTTTTAAAGTTTGATCGAAATTTTAATTTCGGCATTTAGGTTTCTCTCTCGCCCATCCCTGCTTCAGCCTCTGAGGCGAAGTCATTTTTGGTAATTAATTTATACATTGATTAATTTAGTTTCATCTAATGTTTAAATCCATGCTTAGAAGGCCCAAGATACAGCAGAAAAAAAACTGATTAATGTTGCAACAGGCTGGCAGGAGAGAGACGGACCTGGCATTCCCAAAGGGAAGGGACATAGAGGATCAACTCCCAATGTGCAGGAATGAGCTGTGGGAACCACCCGAGCACAGCAGGGACAGGCTGACCCTGCCCCACATCCCACCAGCTGCCAGCCCAGGTAAATCCCTCATACCTCGATCACAACAGAGGCATTGAGAATTTGTGAACAGCTTTGGCAATCAAAGGAATTCTGAACAAAAGATTTTTGCTTTGACAGAGTATTTTAAAGTTATTTTAAATAGAAGGAAGAAAAACTTCAGATTTGTAACTCTGAAAACCTCCCTTCACAGTAGTTCGGGCAGCCTCTTCCCAACCCTGTAAGAAGGGGTTTCCCTGTCACAATATGGGAGTAGAAAAGATCATTTCTGCACAGAAATTGTGGCTCAGAAGCAGCATTTTTTCCTCCCTGAATGGTTCTCCTATTCCATGAGCAGCAGGTGCAGCCACTTGCCCCATCCCACTGCTCCCCAAGCCTGATCCTGCACAGCACCTTGTCCCCAACACAGCTCAGGGTGTAAGGAGCCACTGAGGCTTCGTGGGAAACACACTGCTCTGGAAACAGTTCTGCTTGTACCTCATACATTTTCCTGTCATTTTTATTCCCTGGGTATTTTATTACTGAGGGATATTTGCATGAAAATAGAATCTTTGTTTCATAAGAATTCATCTGCTCCTGTAACGCGGTCCTGGAGGAACTGACAGTGAATGAACACGCTGCATTTCTCATGTTCTCACACACACAAAAAAAATTGCCAATTATTTAAATTATTGTATCTTTTGGAGGCTTAATTTTCCTCCATGAATTTCCTGTTCAATCAATGCCACAGCAATCCTGAGCCCTGAATGGAAGGAAGGTGCCAAGCAGTGGCTGCATGAACCTGACAGGAAACTTTCCCCGGGCTCTGGGGTTGGGAAATCACTGTGTTTACATTCTGCACAGCAGTTGTGACAGGACAGGGGTGACAGGAGCAGCAGGAGCTTCAAGATGGGACATAAAGAAGAGAAATTTGGAGACTGAGATTCCTGTCTGTATCAAAACCTCTGGAAAACATCCTTCCCCCTCCCCAAGAGAGGTCTGTGCCCTCAGGGCAATGGGTGTAAATGAGCACATTCGAGTTTTTCATAAAAATAGATTACTCTGGGGAGGCTGCCCGTAACAACACACTTCTCGCATGCTTCAGTTCACAGGGTTTTAATCAAAATTTTCTTTGAGATGCTTCCCAAAACCTTCACAGAAATATTGTGTTTTCCAAAGGCTGCAGGAAGAACACTTGTAATTGGAAAAAAAGCAATACCAGCTTTGGAAATGAACCTGGTAAAGTTCCCAATTAAAATTCGTTTTAAAAACCAAACAAAACTTTACAGAGAAGAAACCAAGCCTCATAGCAAAGGGGAAGGCTCAGATTCACTAAAAACAACTTATCAGAAGGGTTTTCCATGTCTCCTTGGTTTGCCATCCCTTCCCTTCTTGCGGACATGTGAAAGAGGCTTTAACCAGCACCATGGGGCCTTCCAGCCACAGGACCATTCCCACTAATTGTTCTTCCAGGAATCAAGGTAAATAAGATGAAAACCTCTGTCTGTGATGCTTCTGAACAGGCATTCTGTTCCCTTGCCCTTATTTAATTGGAACAAATGTACCCATTTAGATTTACACATCTTCCAAATTTCCAATGTCTCCTGCAATTCACACCAATCTTTTATCACTTGATAAACAATCAGGTTCTTTACTTGCCTAATTCTGCCTCACTTGCCTTCCAGCTCCTGAGCCATCCAGCCTGTGCACATGTTCATTAGCTCCATCCATTTCAGCTGTACTACCTAATGGAGCTGAAACAGCTGCAGGAATGTTCCCTCCCAGTGCAGGCTGTGGAGAGGGAACCTGCAGAATTCCCTGCTGCAGACACAGCTCGCCAGGGACACGGGGTAGTGACAGAGCCCAGCTCATCTCCCTGGATGAGGCTGCAGATTCTGGGCTTTCCTGTTCAGGTTTCCCCTTCTCCTTGTGTCGGCTGCTGTGAGGCTTCAGCTCTCCTGATTTGAAAGGAAACTGAGTACATGGAAACAGGAACAAACAGAATTAATCCAAAAACACAGACTGAAACCAGTTTCACAATTGTGGTGTAATGGAGGTGTGCTTGGGGGCAACAATAATGAAGATATTAAGTATACAGTGCTGGAGTATAAACTTTCAATAGCTAAATATCAGCTCCTGTTCTCATTCCTTCCAGTAGCCCAGAATATTGGCTGCACCCTGTTTCACTTCCCAGTGCAGAATTATGCATATCCAGGAAGAATTGCTCCATGGAAAGGGTGGTCAGGCATTGGAAGGGGCTGCCTCCCACCCCAGAGGTGTCCAAGGAAGGACTGAATGTGGCACTCAGTGCTCTGGTCTGGGTGACAAAGTGGGAATCAGTCACAGGTTGGACTTGATGACCTTGGAGATCTTTTCCAGCCTCAATGATTCTGTGATTTTCTGCATCAAAAAAACCCAGCAAAGCCACTGGCATGGAAAGAGCATTTGGCTGGTTGGTTACCAACAGGGCAGAGCCAAACTCAGCACCACCCCACTGGTGCTGGGGGGGCTGGAGAAGCTCCTACCACAGTGACGTTGCATCCTCTCACCAAGACACTGATGAGGAGCTGAAATGCAGCAGTGGCAGCGGCAGGGTTCATCCGATCCCGCTCATCCAAATTCCACGCATGCATCCCCCGTGGCCGGCCGGCCCGGCTCGCTCCCGGCAGCACAGCGCCGCTGCCTCCCTCTGATTTCCCACCGGCCTCTTCCCTGCTCGCAGGGCCGTGTGATAAACCGGCAGCAGGCTTAACCTTTTCCAAAGGGCATCCCCCTCATCATGCACCATTTCCACCACTTCACAGAGCACGTCCCGGAGGACTGGGAGACGAGGCTGTGTGAGCAATAACCTTTGAAAGCCTCTCAGTGTGCCGGGCCCACAAATTACTAAATTAATGGTTGGCCTTACCTTCGGAAAAGGCAAACAGAGGAAGCAAGGAACCTGAGCAGTCAGCTTAAAGGGAATGAGAGCCATTTCCTGCATTTCTCCTGTCACTGGACTGTTTAATTTAAGCAAAGGATTCCCTGAGCTCTGATGAAGAGCAGTAGCTGCCTTGGGATTCATAAGATGGATCTGACACAGGAAAACAAGTTTCCTGCTGTAATCCAGATGAATCACCCTGTCCATGTCTGAGGTCTCCTCTGCGACTTGCCGAAAAAGACTCCACAGCTCTGCAGCTGCTGCTGCCTCCTCCTGGGAGAGCCTCCCTCTTACTACACAGAGGACCAGTAACAAAGAGTAGATGTTGGTACGCACTGAAAGCCTTAATAATGGAACTCCAGCCTAAGAGAAACTACCGCATGTGCTGCCACACCCTGCACGTGCTCAGCCACTGCCTTTGGGAAACATGGAACGTGTGGAATAGGAAGAGGAAACAATCTGGAGTGTCTGTATCTTACACAGCAGAGCATGACCAGGAAAAACTTGCTCCCACCTCAGCCACCCAGAGATGAAAACCTCTGGTTAGATCTCGAGGAATCCCAGGGGACAGTCACCCCCAGCCAGCAATGCTTCAGCGGGGCGTGGGCTGCAGGTACGAGAGGAAATGGCCCCAAGTTGTGCCAGGAGAGGTGGCTGCCCAGGGCAGTGGTGGAGTCTCCATCCCTGGAAGTGTTCAAAAAGCATGTGGATGTGGCACTTGAGGACGTGGTTTAGTGGTAAACGTGGGTTGATGGTTGGACTTGATGTCTTAAAGGTCGTTTCCAACATTAAGGATTCTATGATTCCACCCTGGATGTTCACTGACAGGCCCCTCTGCTGCCAGCCCAGCTTTGGGAACGTGTAAAAAAGCTTCGTGGTGGCACAGGGTAAGAGAATAAGCACAGTTCAAGGTATTTCTCATTGTTTTCAAGTTGTTCTCTTGTTTTCAGTGATTCTGAAGGCTGCCCACATCACCTGGCTCAAAGGAAACCTGTCCCTCTCCATTGCCTGCGATGGTAACTCATCGGTACCCTTCTCCAAAGGAAACGCAGCACCGTGGGAATGAATAAATACACGAACATCTGAAAAATGTATGTTGTAATTCACCAACAGATTCAAATCATTGTCGAGAGCCTCTTGATTCCGACAGTGGTTCCCTAAGGCTGTTCAATTATATACCATGAGCTACAACCACTAAAATCCTGAGCCTGAGTGTCTGTGTGACACAGAAACGGACCCAGAGCTGCAATTTAAAAATTGCACATGCACACTGTGGCTACAGGGTGAGTTCCAAAGGTGAGGACAGGACAGGAGCTGTGGCACTGACGGCAGAGCTATGTGGGAGGAACTGTCACATCACCTGGCACTGCAGTGACGGGTACAACCGGCTTCTTCAGGGCTCTTCAGAGCAACTGCTGGGAATTGAGCCACATAAAATATTCACTAGCATGTTAGAGTCTTCTAGTCAAAGAGCAGGCAGTGGAAAGCCAATATAAACAGCAAAAAGAGGAAAAGTATCTTTAAAGAATATATTTTTAGGAAGTATTTTGGGACTTGTGGAACTTTCTGAGTTTTTCCCCATGGGTACATGCAAACACGGGTACTTGCGAGTAGCTCACGTGAGTCACTTGGCCATCCCAGAGTCCCTGAGTGATGGACCTGGTTCTGTATTTGGGGTATTTTTCCCAGATGCACTTTAATCTACCTTTGTTCTCAGCACCCGGTCCCCCAAGCTGGGGGACAATCGAGTGCCAAGGCTCTTCTCACACCAGATGCAGGAAACTCTTTGGTTTCAAACTAAACTTTCTCTGCCCAAATCCAATGCCAGTCCTTCCCTGCACTTGATTAATTGTGCTGATCACTTCACCTGGTGCTAATCAGAGCAGTGAAATGTTCCTCATTGTTAAACGGAGTGATTAATTACCAGGATTGCCAGGGAAGTCTGCCATCAGCAGCATAAATTCACAGAGCATGTTTGGAAGCATTTGCCAGTGGCAGAGCCTGAAGAGTAAAATATTGCCTCATTATTTATCTTCCCCCATCACATGGCAAGAGCAGCAACCACTGGAGAGGGAGCTCAGGCCTTTGTTGATTTAAATTATTGTGAAACCAGCAGTCGAACACAAGGATTTATTTTTATAGATTTGATTCAATGAGAACATGCCAAAAGCTGTCCCTGAGGCCACCGTGACCTGTGGTGACTTCTCAGGCCCAGCACTGTGTGATGGGCCCTTCCAGCACACTCAGGCTCCAGCTCTCCCACTCTGAGCAGCCAAGTGTGCCAATGATTTGAAACGCAAATAAGGTTCAAAGTCCAGCTCAAAGGGCAGCTACAACGCAGTCCCCAGTGAGGAAAACCACTGTAAAAGCTGTGGTTTGAGCCCATTTTTGTGCCCTGGTTTGGGAATCAAGCAAAGAAATTACCGAGAAAATTATTTTTCCAAATCTCTACCTAACAGAAACATTCCCTTAAATTTGAATCTTTCTATTTCATTTGAAGTGGCAGATTTGCCTTTGCTCATCCTCGGTTATTTTTTACATATATATGCACACAACAGGGTAAAATTCTTGTTTCATGAGCAGACACCCTAAGAGGAGGAGGAGGAGGAGGTGACTGCTGGCAGCTGTTGGAGCATCTGGCCCTTTCTAACCAACGGGTACCTTCTCATTCTGTGAGATGGTGGAGGCAACAACACATGTCTCTGGCTGCTGCCTCTGAACTTCTGCATAAAACCATCAAAGCAATTTTCTTATCTACACCTGGAAGAGATATGTGAGATCTTCCAGCCATGCTCCCATCCTGACTTGACCCAAAGCATCCCCAGAGTTGCCTTTGTCCTTCACAATCACTCAGGCCTGACAGATGGAGACTGACAGATAGAGAATCCCAGAATGGTTTGTGTTGGAAGGGACCTTAAAGCTCATCCTGTTCCACCCTCTACCATGGGCAGGGACACCTTCCACTATCCCAGGTTGCTCTAAGCCCCATCTAACCTGGTCTTGAACACTTCCAGGGGTGCCAGGGCTTCACCACCCTCACAGGGAAGAATTTCTTCCTAATATTCAATCTAAGCCTGCTCTCTGTCAGTTTGAAATGCCTGTTTTTCAATGCAGCCCAAAAACCTGACACCAGCAGTGCCCACCGTGCCAGTCCTTGGGGACAGCAGTGAAGCTGAGCCCCCCCAGTGACAGAAGCACCAGGGAATCACTAGATGGTATTTCCACAAGGCCACTAAAAACTAGTGTCAGGAAAGACTAACGCTGCCTGCAAGAGCAGGCTCACAGTTCCTTAAGAAAAGCTCAATTCCAGCATTGTCCCTGGGGGAAGAGTGTCCAGCAAACACGTTGTTTCTAAGCCTGAGTGTGTTCTGAGCAAACAGGCTCTGCCTTGTGCCCAGCTGTCTCTGCCTGCTGAGATGATGCACTGCTGCTTGCACACTTGAGGGAACACTGCTCATCCATCACCTGCCTGTCCCCACCAGAGCTGTGTCTGGCTAAAAAAAGCCAGCAGGCTCTGAGAGCCTTCTTGGGGAAATGACAGGTCCCACAGCCTGGGAGAAACCAGCCAAGGTTGTTTTGCTGCCTGTGTCAGGAAAATTATCGAAAGCACTGCAGTCTGAGCAGCTGGAGCCCAGCAGAGCTGCCAAGCATCCAGCTAGGTAGCAATAACGGGTTTATCAAAACCCAGGCAGAAAAGCTAAAGTCCAGAGGCCGAGTAAGATCTTCAGAAACTTCCTGGGACACTGCCAGAAAGGCATCTTCAGGACCAGCTGGAAACAGAAGATGACATCTGGTGTGAGATCAGCCCTTTGAGAACCCCTGCATGCCTGAGGATGCAGTGCCTGCTGTGGAGAGCTGGTGTGGCTGCTGGACAACTGCCCCAAGCCCCAGGAGCCCTCCAAGCCAGATCAGCCCGGAGCAGCCCAGAACCCAGCTCTGCGTCTTGGACAAGAAGGCAGCAGGCTGGAATTCACTGTGAAGCTTTAGGAAGGAGCTCTCTTGCACACAACTCGTTTGAGGATTTCAAGAATTCACAGATTATATGGTTGTGACTAAGAATAAACACAAAATATTGCTTTGGTTCTGCAGTTAGATGGGAAATTGCTTGTACACCAGAGCCAGGAGACTGTGGTAATTAAGTGGCTGTTCAGGCTGGAGCTCACCCAAGCCATGAGCAGGGTTTTTGGAGAGAACATGCCCGTTTTCCCAAAGCACCATCAGGATGTGAATACGCCTTGATTACAGCCCAAGCCATGCAGGGAACCCCAGATTCTTCACAGGCTCTAGAGCTGCTCCACTGGGATGGGTCCAAGAAGGAGCAGGAAAGATGACACTGATGGCCTTGGTCACATCCCCACATCACAAAAGGATCTGGATTATTCAAATGCGGGATGGCATTCTGTTATGGGTTTAAAACTTGGTTAGATGGGCAGGTTGTTAAACCAATGAGAAAGCCGGTAACGCCTCTGTGATGCGCATATTTGACGATTTCAGGTGCAGGAGTTTGAGTTCTCACTTCCTGCTTTCCCTGCAGGGAAGGAGGAGGCCCCTGGGCTCTGTCCTGGAGCGGGCTGGGCCCGGGTCCGGCCTTCCCCCGGCGGCAGTGGCGGGGCCTGGCGAGGCCGGGCTGTCAGGAGAAACCCACCCTGGAGGCCAGCAGCCACGTGGCTGGAAAACTCCCCACGCTGAGCCGGAGCGGGCGGCTGAGAGTCACGTGAAGCCGCCACATCCTGTGTGGAGCCGGGGGGGGCCTTCACCACAGCCGGCCCAGTTCATGCCGGAAGAAAATAAACACCACAGCTGGCAAACGAAGGAGATGGCAAGTATTTTCCGGACACAAAACCTAGATAACATCATTTCTTCAGCTGCAGCTTTGCAGATACTCCCTTCCAAGTTAGAGAAGAAAGAAAGTGAGATCATGTGAAGGAGCCAACATGGCGGCGACACCGAGGTCAGCGGGGAAGGGAAGGAGAGGAGGCGCTGTTCTCAGCGCTAGAACTGAAATCCTTCATGCGAGCCGTGGCAAGGACTGGAACATACAAACTGTTCTCTCTATAATTCATTAAAGTGCATGGGGGGATGTAAGAACTTCGCGTGCAGCCCGTGAAAAGGTGCTCCAGTCTGACAAGTCGTCCGAGATAAGTGCCAGAGCTTATAGATGTTGTGAGAGGCTCCTAAAAGTTGAAGAAGAGAAATTTTTGCTTTCAGGCTGAGAGAACTCATCCTTAAAAAGACTAAAACCCCATGACTGGTTTTGACCCATGAAAGGCTGTATGGGAAACTGCAAAAATTCATGGGAGAGATATTCTTCCAATGCAACAGATTCGGGTGGGGCTGTTGCTTGTGGAAAGTTCAGAACCACACTGGAAAAGTTCACCGAAGACTATCTTCTGTGGGGAGACTCCCACGACATGCCATGGAAGGAAGTCTTTTCCTTAAAGAAAGACTCTAAAAAAAAATGAATGCACTGACCAAACCTCATGTTTTGTTTCCCTTGTGCAAATTGGTGGGTTGGAAGGAAGGAGGTACAGGAAATAAGGGATTGTTCTGGAAGCTTGCTTTAATTCCCCATAATTTCTTTTCACTTTTACTTCTGTTAGTAGTTTCTTTATATTGTTAAGTCTGAGCCTGTTTTGCCTTGAAGCTCTTCCGTTTTTTTTCCTCAATAATCCTTATTTCACCTCACAAAAGTGGATTTTTGGTTTTCCCTTCTCTGCTTATTCATGGCAGAGGCAAGTAAGTAAATAGTTTGTTGGTGCTTAGTGCATAACCAACTTAAACCCGCTACACATTCCTACTTGTTACAGAGTGAGGAGTCATTGAAATGTTTCCATGCTTCTATTGTACAATGCAAAGTTCAAACCATCTAAGTATTTTACAGAACATTCATTTTTATCTCATCTCAGAAAGCTGAGGAGCAGGGACATGCTACAGGGCAGGCACAGCAGGAGGGACATCCCCAGCCAGACTTTTAACGGGAAAGCACATCCCTTCCTGCCAGCTCCTCCTGACTGTTCTTCAGAGGCTGAGCTCACAATTTGCACGACACAATTCATGGTAAGACTCGATGATCCTTGAGGTCTTTGGTTCCATGAGGACTTCAGGCTGGGCACTCACAGTGGGGCTTTGCCCTGAACAAGTGTCCCAAGTCAAAAGGACGGTGGTTTCATAGATCACCAAGTAACAGTTAATTCAGGTTTGTCCAGATTGTGAACCCAGTGTCAAATCTTCTGTTAAACCACGTCTGGGGTCAGAAAAATCCGGATGTGTTTTCTACATCTCTCATCACCAGGGATGCTGCTCTGGTTGAGTCAAATCTGTTTCAGCAGACTGGAACATGCCTCGTTCATCCCAGGATCCACCAAGGCCGGTGTAAGAAGGATCAAAGCTTTCAGAGCGATGGTGGTCAGTCCCACTCGTGTGGCATGGCCTGATCTGACACAGATGGAACAAGTTTTAGATGGCATTTGCATCTTTCTTTCTTTTGCTTGTGACAGCAAAAGGACTTCCTGCTGTCAAAAAGAATTTCAAGTCATTTAAATCCACAGAAGAATTGAGGATTAAAAGATAGAAGTTGTCAGCCTGGTGTTTTAAGCTCATCCTGCCTCTCCCCTCCTGAGCCTCCCGTGCAGTGCCTGAAATGCCTCCAGTGATTATGTTTGTAAGCATAGAAGACACAGCAAAAAAAATTGATTACATAGTGATAATAGGAATATGCTCGATGTTTAGGTGTCAAATGAAACATAATTCTGAAGAATATTTTTGCCTTTAGAATAATACATCATCTTCCCAAACTGCCACAAGCTCCCCTGTTATTAATACTCTTCTGAACGACTACAATTGAAATGATAATGCGTTTCTAAATTAATATTGCATCTTCCCATTTCAGTATCTGATGAGCTGTATCAAAACTTCATTAAATCACTCCCTGTTTTGCCAGCTCCAGCTCATACTTGGGCCTGTGAAACACATCTGCCTCCACATCAGCCCGTGCTCCGAGCTCCGCGCTGCGAATGCCAACGTGTGATCAACTGTGCTAATGGGACAAATAACAGAGCTAATGAGGTGGCTTCCAAGACGTGACAAAAACATTTTAGGCTGCTAAATAAATATCAGATGCAAAATTAGGAGGTTTATCAACACATGACTTCATGATTAGCTAAGAGTTCTCTTTGGGAAGCTCCATGGTGTTCCCCCAACGATTTCACGTTAGTGGTAGGAAAATGAAATTGTTCTTGTAGCTTTGTCATTAGGGGTATAATCTTCCCTTTCTTTTAGGGACACAGTACACTTAAAAACATTTCCCATATTCCAATGCACTTATTTTTACACTGACTCCCACTATCCCAGTCACTCCGCCCTGCCCCATCACAGACAGAGCCATTCCCAGATCCCAACCAGCCATCCTGCTCAAGGCTGCTGCCATCCCAGGCCTCCTGCCACCTCTCCCCAGGGAAAAAGCCAACTCTTACACCCCAAAACCAGCACCAGGACAGCCTCTCCCACAGCAGCGAGTTCTGCAGCCTCTCAGAATCAGCCAGGTTGGAAAAGACCTCCAAGATCATTGAGTCCAACCTGTGACCGAACCCCACCTTGTCAACTAGACCAGAGCACTGAGTGCAGTGCCTCAGCTCTGCCCTAATGGCTCAGATTTGAGTTGCAAATGACAACTCAGCTGAGGGATCAAGTGAACATCCTTCAACAGGCAAACCATTAGATCAGGGTTAATTAATTAGAGAGCAATTTCAATACTTGTAAAAAACTTCAAACCCCAGCACTGCCTCAGCCAGGCTCTGCTCTCCCCTTGTTTTTGTTTGTTGTTAGAAGTGACTGCAATTAAGCTCTGTGTGCCAAGCCAGGACTATACCTGGATCTTAAATTAAATCAGCTCCTGCCAAGAGATGCAGCTAATTCATTTAAATTCTCATTTCAAGGAAGACATTTCATTTCGAGTTTGAAATATAATTACTTGGTCAGAGCCCAGGAGACCACACCATCTTCAAGTGAAGTGATTGTGATTTCCAACCTCCAGTTCCGGATTCTTGTCCCTGAGATAACCAAGAGGCATCAGAGATGTAGCCAAAAAAGTCACTAATGTGAACATTTTTACTCTAACACTTCAAGGAAAGGATTGCAGAGTACTCAAACATGGCCACTACAAATCCTTACCTTCTTTTTGCACATCTGGATATTTGGAAAAATTTCTTCATCCAAAGGGTTGTCCAGCCCTGGCAGAGCTGCCCAGGGCAGTGGTGGAGCCCGCATCCCTGGGGGGAATTAAAAGCCATGTGGATGTGGCAGTTGGGAACGTGGGTCAATTGTGGCCTTGGCAGTGCTGGGGGAACAGTTGGGCTCTATGGCCTTAGAGGGATTTTCCAACCCTGCGATTCTGTAAGATTTTACACGTCCTTTCAGAAAGAAATCTCAAGACTAATTTTTCTTTCAGAGACACTTCCCCCATGTCAGTGTTCCCCCTCTGCCCCACGGTGGCCACGGCACGCAGGGGAACACGCAGCCTGGCTGATCAGGGCTCAAGGCCCCAGCAGCTCCAAGCGGAAAAAGCCATAAATCAATTTGTAGTAAGGACTAAAAATTGATTTTTCTAAAGTTGCTGTAGAGTGTAAGTTCAAGCGATGGGACTGAGACTCTGCAAAAATAGATCATCTGGTAATTTGCATTAATGAGGCTTAACAGTGTTTGTCACAGAGTGATTAAGAAACTGCACCAGTCCCCCAGTCCCCACCTCCAGCAGCAGCACAGACGTGTTATTGGGGTGCCCAAAGGCAGCAGAGCACCCACACAGCACCCACTCCACCTCCAGCCTTTTGGGGGGCAGCACATAGTAATTCCAGGCTGGTGTAATTGTGCCTTTCAAAATCCCACCCAAAGAGCCGCAGCCACCAGTTTTCCATTCAAAATCCCTCCTCAGGAGACGTGGCCTTCAATTTCCCATTCAAAATCTCTCCCAAAGAGCCGTGGCCATCACTTTTCCATGCAACAGTCCAAAGCTAAACCCATTCCTTTCAATAAACAGGCTGTGGCAACTTTTATAGGTTTGCTGGGGAATGCTGTGCTGAATGTTTTCCTTTCGACAGTTTTCTTATTGCTCAGGTTCTCAGGGCTGGCAACAAACACTGCTTTTTATTTTCTGGGGTGGAATAGCGCTGCTAAAATCTGAAACACCAGAACCTGCCTTCAAAAGAAATGAGACATTCCACTTGCCCCTTATTAAGCTGTTTAGGTTGTTGAGCTATGATTTTCCCTATTTTAAACTGAAAGGACAAAAAGAAGAATTATTAAAATACGTGAAACCATCGAGTGAAATGCACAATGAGGAGATCTTCAGCAACGTGTGGCTGCAGCAACGTTACATAAAGAGGTTTAATGGACTCCGTGGGAACAACATCAGAACGTCAGCAATTCCACTGTAGTGCATTTCAGCTCAGTTGCTCATTAAATGGGTTACTCTGGGACTTTAACTTATTTTGAAAGTTATTATGAATCGTAGCTCTACATTCTCTGGGCTTTTTTCTATCCATTTCATTCACAGTCCATGACTCCAGGGTCAGGGATTGTGGTGGGCGATGAGACGTATCAGTGCAGATGTCAGACAATGTCGGAGCATCATCCCAAGAAGTTCCAGGATGGTTGGTCTTTAGGCATTTTTAAGTGTTGTTCACATTTTGGCTCAAGCACCCCATAGAGCTCCAATATTTCTTACACTGAGCAATCTAACGTTCAGCAGTTGATACCGGTTCAGTAACCACTGGATGCTCTGGAGGGTGGAGCTGAACAACTTGCAAAACAGCTAGGAAATCAACTGAAGAGATATTAAGCAGAACTGTATTTTTTTAAACATTAATTTTTAAATGCCCCTGAAATTAAAAGGAAAAATACAGTACTATCAAAATATACACATTTCTGAAATGACAAATCTTGTTATAAAAATGGCAAAATTACTCGTTCAAAATAGTTTTTCAAACAAAACAAAACAGATTGACCTTAAGGCATTCCACACTTTTGAGGTCAACTTTTAGCCAAATTCAACTTGGTTTTGTTTTTGCCTGGAAAGTTAGCGTGATATTAACTGAAGACAAAGTGTATTGCTCAGCTCTGAACAGAGATTAGAAGATCCATTTTCCTCTGCTCTCCTATGAATAACAGCGATTTTACTGCTTTGGAGCACATAACATCTGCTGAGATGACAAAGTTTTCACTTGGATAAAAATCTAAATGTAATCCTTGCCCCGAGCATTTTCCTCCAGCTCCATGGGTCACGTGTAGGGGAAGCAGAACCAGCAGCACCCCCACGCACAGCTCCGGGCACCATCAGTGACCGGCCTATCCTGGAGCACGGGTCAGACCTGCTGCGAGTGAGCAAAGGAATTCTGATCACAAATATTAACCATTCCAGGGCTGTCGGGAGCAGAATCAAGAACAAGGGACAGAGGAACACGGGGCCAGGCAGTGCATAACCTCCCTGAGGTTCAGCTGTCAGCAGCCCCACCGAGGCTGTGATTTGAGGACAAGCGGGTGGCAATTTCCCCCCCGGGTATCCAGATGATAGTTTTTATGCATCCAGAATAATCTTCCCCAGCTGCACAGAGCATGGTCAGGGGGCTGCCAGGGAAACCCAGCACAGTTCAGCTCTGCTCCTGCTTGCCCCAGGGCTGCTCCTCAGGCACTCCCTCACCTGCTTGCCCATGTTTTGGAGCCAGGGGAGGAGCAGGGGACCCTGCAGCAGGGGCTGCCTGCCCTCCTTATCCATCTTGTCACACCTCTGAGCCCCAGGAAAGATTCGTGGTGAGGTTCCATGCAGGGCCACGCCTATGACACCAGAGCTGGGGTGTGGGCAGGAATTCCAAATTGAGTTCATGCGCAGTAGAACTATAGGAATCTTAAAAGATCACAAGAATGACAATACAATCCTGCCAACATAGAGTAAAACAATCTGAAAACATGGGCAGAGCTGGAGGGGCTCAGCTTGGAGAAAAGGAGGCTCAGAGGGGACCTCCTCGCTCTCCACAACTCCCTGACAGCAGGCTGAAGCCAGGGGAAAGTTGGGCTCTGCTCCCAGGAGACAAGGGACAGGACAGGAGCAAATGGCCTCAAGCTGCACCATCAGAAGTTCAGGTTGGATACTGGGGACAATTTCTTCACCAAAAGGATTGTTAAGCCCTGGCACGGGCTGCCCGGGGCAGTGGTGGAGTCCCCATCCCTTGAGGGATTTATGACATGTGAATGTGGCACTTGGGAACGTGTGTTAGTGGTGGCCTTGGCAGTGCAGGGGGAATGGGTGGACTCAATCCTGGATGGTTTTTCCAACCAAACAACCTTCTGACTCTGAGCTGCAGCTCTACATTGTGGAGAGGAGCAGCCTGAGCCAGAGCTGCTCCACTGAGCTTTCCTGGGCAGCCAGGTGGAAGGTGCTGCTCTAGCAGCCACAAGCAATGGCCCAAAAGACAGTTCCCTGGAATCACAGCTCCAGCAAAGTCACTCACCGAGCTGCAGAGCTCCCACCCAGGAGCACTGGCCAGGATTTCTGCACCAGGCAGCCGAGGCCTATGGAGCTGCACAGCCAGGCTTTGTTCGGTGATTCATTATTCTGAAGTGCTGAATAATTCAGCACACAGGATTAACGGCATATGCCACTGAAACATTCCATATGGAACATGGCTCCCTCAGGAGCTGCTCTCTCCAAAGGCAACAGCACATCTCCCCACGCACTCAGCCTGTGCTGTGGGCAGGGGCTCCTTGGCAGCATCACAGCCCAGATGCCATGGGCTCTCTGGGGTCCTCCGCCATCCCAGGGTGGAGCGACAGGACAGGGTCCAGAAACATGGGAATATAGAGGCACGGAGGGAAAGAAGTCTCCTCTCCCACCCCTCCTGCCCAAAACACCAGAGAGACACGTGTCAGCCAGCAGAGCTCCAGCCTCGCCACCCTGAAACTCTGGCCAGGGCAGCGCACGCAGCCTCGCACAAGACACACTCAGACAAATTAGTCTCCTCATGACTTGAGTTTTCTGCAGCCTTTTTGAGGAGGCGACTTTATTCTCTTCACTCCCTTCTGCAGACAGATTCCCGCCCACAAGCCAGAAAACTTGTATGAGCAGAGGCAGCTCTGTCCACACTGTTCTCACAGCTGTCCAAAGGCAGCCACACATCAGTAACACACTCACGAACCACAGCCCAAAAACGTCTACGTGGGTAGCTCCTGTGAGAATCTGAACATTGCATCAGCCCTTCCTTGTCCTGGAGGAATTTTTGGCATCAGTGAAGAGAAAAAGGCTGTCTCCTGGAAGACGGAGACTGAGAACAACCCACAGCCCATGCTCCTAGGCACACTGAGCAGCCAGGGCTGCAGTGACCTATCAACTCAGACAGAACCAGTCCTGGCATCCTCCCATATTTCAATCAATAACTGAACAGAAGGTGATACCCAATCCAGAAGATAAAAATCTCACCAAATTAAATTAACTTGTACAGTGTAATCAACATTCATTAAGCCAATTTAGTCAAGCAATGACCTCAGCAGCTTTCACTTAATCATATCCCTAAATGTCAAATCCACATGCAGATCTTGTGTAAGTCCTTTCCCATTACATCTTATTAAAAACTTTGAATAAGTAAATGTAGCTGGAGTCGTCTGTGTGCAGTGAGCATAACCACAGTTACATTCATTAGCTGTGAGGGTCAGTGCCACACCCCCACCTGCACGGGGTAGCTGCAGGTACCCATGTACCCAGCTCGCAGACACACAACAAGGCTCATTTCTCCCTGTGGAATCACACAGAAGTGGTTGCAAGGATTCTCCATGACCTGCTGCCTAGTTGCCTCCATAACTTTTCCATTGTCACATGCCTGCCAGCTCTCCCCAGTGACACTTGTCACTATGGTCGATATTGCACCATCCTGTTTCCTTCTGCACTTGCTGCCACACCACCTGTGAATCTCACCCACAGGGCTGTGAAAACTCCTCATAAAAACAGAATTTCCAAGTACGTTATTTTCTGTGTAAGGAATGTGGTTTTCAGCTGCACGAAGCCCAGTGCAGCTGGGGATCCTCGTCGGGTTCCCTCTGCACAGAGCAATTCCACACTGAAGCTTTGCCGTGCCCACTCTCCAGCCAGTGCCACAGGACAGCCACCCTCCTCCGAGGCACACGTCAGCACAGAGAGCACAAAACAGCCACTTTATTCTTCCTGACCCTTTCTTTTGGGTGATTGCAGGGCCGAGCAGTCTGACAGGTAAGCACTGGCGCTGTCTCGATGGTATCACACCAGAGATCAGCGGCACCGCAGCTGAGACGGGCTTGGCCTGACCCCAGCTGTTGGACACTGAACCCCTCGTGACCCCCATCTGTACCACACCAGGAGAAACCTTGCAGAGGGCACAAGGGCCCTGGGAGGCAAAGAGAGAGAGAGAAAATCTGTAATAAAGAAGAAAATTTGTAATAACAGCAAGGGAAAGAAGAAAACCGAAACGGTGGAATCCAGAAAGCCCGGTGATTTTTAGGAAGATGAGCAGAAATTCACTGATGTCACTAGCCCTTTGCACTCTCTGCTGGGCCTGTGGCTGCCCCATTGTGCCAGTCCTGGTGCCAAGTGTACCTGGCTGTCCCCACAGGAGCAGCAGGACAGGGCTGGCAGTGGGGACACAGCTGCGCATAGGCCAGCACTGAGCCAGGACACCCGCGGCAGCACCAGGGCAAGGTCACACCTGCTCCTTGCCCCACAGCTCATGGCTCTGGCACACCTGGCACCTTTCCTGCCTCTGCACAGGCTGGCTCCTGGGAAGCAGGGGCAGGGCTGTGGAAGCACTGGGGATCCAGAATGAATTGCACTACCAGTGCCAAGCAGCCTCAGCAGATGTTCCTGGTGTCAGCAGGATGCTCCAGACCCCCATTTCTATTCCTGGAATGAACACTGGGAACAAATCCTTGCAGTTTCACCTTCTTACAACCTCACACGTCTTCAAGAATGAATTCCCTGGCCTTGCCGCTGCAGAAAAGTATCGGTAATGTTATGGCTAATTTTATTTGTGGAGCACTCCCTCAAACACAGCAAGCAGATGAAAAAGCCAAACGAGGGTAGTGGGTCAGCGGGCGAGCTGTGCTCTGTACCAGAAATCTCTGCGCTTAATTTATCAGATTTCTCATAAAAATCTCCCTCACGTGGGGAGTAAATCTGCTTTAATGTATCACACCTATTGCTAACTCACAGAACTGAAAATCTCATTTCATGGGCCCCAGGTTTACCCGATTACAATTCCACTGTGGAGAATTTCTTAAAGCAATACAAGCTGATAATGAAATACTTGCTGATAGAGCAGCATTCCTGTACCTGCCCCTGGCCGTGGCCATGGCAAGGGGACAACCCCCATGGGCCTGCCTGGCTGGCACTGCAGAGCCCACGGAAGGGGCACACTGACAGACACAGCCACCTTCCCGCAGCTCAGGCTGGGGAGATTTCCACTGGCGTGCTTATCTAAAGGGAAAAGCATTTCCTTCAACAATAGCTCTGAATTTATGATCAAGTCGAGATGTCAAGATTGCTGAGACACCCTTTTAAGGCAGCTGTAAATTGTTTAGACAATAGGAAATGACAGCTTCTGCTCAAGCTTACAGGGGGAATCCAGGCTGGAGTGCAGATTTATGACTTTGCAGGTAGGAGACCACTGAATGCATATTCTTCACAGGGAAGTGAGCATCTCCAAAGCTATATATTTGGTTATTCTTTGTACTCCAATTTACTTAAAGCAAGAATTTAGGCCTCTTCTGTATTGCTCTTGCTTCAGGGCTGCTGAGAGACACTGATATCCAAGTGACTGTTGGAGAGGGACCCAGCACATCCACGGAATTCACAGCTCCTCCCTCATACTCACCTCTCTCCCTGCACCAGCACTTGTTCCCAGTGTTGTCCTTTACTGCACGAGGCCTGTGCGGTGTGAGGCCCTGCACCTCCGGGCATTGGCACAAAGGGAGAAGTTGTCCTGCCCAGGAGCTCCCCGGGGCCCTGGATGAGAGCCCTGAATCCTCCCCGTGGGACTGAGCTGGGGCTTGGGTGTATTTTATAGTGTGTGGGCATTGCCTAGAGCAGGGAAGCTTGGAAATACAGGATCTGACCTTCCAAAGGTAAATGCACCCAAACTGAGCTGAAAGAAGTGGAGCAAACACAATCACAGAATAGTTGGGGTTGGAAGGGACCCCTGGAGATCATCCAATCCAATCCCCTGCCAAGACACGATCCACAGGAACCCGAAGCAGGTGACAGGAACGTGTCCAGGTGGGGTTGGAATGTCTCTGGAAAGGGAGGCTCCACGCCCTCCCTGGGCACCTGGTTCCAGTGCTCAGCCACCCTCCATTAGAAAGAAGTTCTTCCTCATGTTGAGATGAGACGCTGTGTTTTAGTTTATGGCCATTGCTCCTCATCCTGTCACTGGCACCACTGAAAAGAGTCCGGCAGCACCCTCTTGGCACCCCTTGGAGATATTTGTATGGTTTGATGAGATTCCCTCTCTCCAGCATCAGCTCAGCATTTCTGAAAACACAACCCTCAGCGCACTTTCTGAAATCCAACTGGGTTGTCTGAAAACCTCCCTGTGGAATGTTTCTCACAGCCCAATTTTTCAATTTCTACTCACACACAAAACCTGAAGCCTTTGGCTTGTCTGTACCCAAACTCACTTTATTTAGAGCCAGGCAACCAAAACAGAATTAAATTTATCAACCAGATCTCATCATGTGGAAAGCAGAGTGATGAAGCCTCAATTGCAATCGACTGAATTTTGAATTAAGCAATCAACTGATTAATTACTTGACTTTTGTCTAATAAAGCAAAATGTAAATGACACTGGCACAAGAGTTACATTCCATCACTGTAGCTCCTCCTTTCCTTTGCTGCATGATATGGGAATTCACTGGAATTACAGATGACTAAAGAGATGTGTGAGTCTGTCAGAAAATGCCCAGTTGTCCCAGACTGCCATTAGTTTTTCTTGCCATGCAATGTGTTGCAAAAGAGGGAAGATGTTTATGTGTACAGGCAAGTATTCTGCATCCCTACACAATAAATAGTAAGTGCCAGGTTATTCTGTCAGTTCTGGCATCCTCTATCAACAGTTAAGTAGATACAATCCATTGTACCTTTCAGATTGATTTCACACTGATGAATGTGAGATTGTCAGGTTGATCAGTCTTCCCAAATACATTAATCCACTCTGAGGTCATCCTGAGCTCATTTAAAATATTCTTTTTCTGTCCTGTGATACTTCTGATAAATGTCCGGTGGAAGACAGAGTCTCCTCTGCAGGATGTCAGGGCCAAACGTGAAGGCTGTCAAAAAATCAGCATTAAAACCTGCTCAATGTGCTGTTTTCCAAAAATCCTTTAAATGGCACAGTGTGTTTGCTGACATTAATCACGGGTGACATTCCAGGGAGGGCTGAGTGTGCCTGTCAAGAGAAACTTCTCCAGATCCCAAAGACATGAATCACCTGGAAAGCAACTGTGTTTCTATCTCTAGCTGCTAAAACCCATCACTTCTGTGCCTTTTACTGCCTCGCAGCCCTTCAATCCCTCACCTCCCCGCAGTGACCTGGGACAGTGAGCACCAGCAGCACATTTCCAAGGATCCAGTAGTGCCCACTTTCGGGAAATGCCCCAAGAGCAGCCCCTGCCATGGCCAGCAGCTACGGCCGGAGGGGAAACACATCACAACATTCCCATAAGAAAAAGGAGTTCTAATTTTAGAAATCAGAAAAATAAATGGCTGCAGGCCTCTATAATCTCCACATCAGCACAACAAGATGCTTAGTCAATAAAATAGTTCAGCTAAGTGATCTCAGCATGTAATTCCATACGGATTTTTTTTCAGGGGGAAATGCTATCATTTTCCATTTCAGTTTAATGAATCATGTGAATTATAGTAACATTACAAATGGTTCTCTCTGCAGCCTATTAGTTTGTTTCTGTATGGTTCTAATGGAAGACATGCTTCATTTCCATCCTAGCTTGCCCTCAAGCCATTACGAATAAATTGTATTATCATAAGCAGTTACCTTTTAAAATGATCTTATCAAAAGAAAGTCTTTTGCATTGTTGAGGAGTGTTTATTACCATTTTAGGCAAAGTGCTGCAGGCACTTCACCCTTTTTATAAATAGAAATAATTGTAGCAAAGAGACCAAGGGGCTGGAACTGCCTGGGCACCCTCCAGGCACAGGGATGAACATCTCCAGAGCACTGGTGCTCCCATCAGCAGCAAATTGAATCCTTCACAGGTTCACGGAGTTTAAGGCCATGGAGACAGTTCAATTATTTACTCTAAACTCCTGCACACCACGGGCTGCTGCAGTTCACCCACCTGCCCCTCCACTGAAACCAGTCACCAATGCCTTTGACTCCAACACAGCCAGGGTGCAGCCCAAGTGGAGCTCCCTGAGGATCATCCTGCCTGGACTCAGACACATCAGGAGAAGTGGGACTGACCCCTTCCAGATGGTGCTCACCCAAGCAAGGGATCACCCTTGTTGTTTTCCAGACTTTTTTCTTGACGCAGCTCTGAAGCATCACAAGTTTTTCTATTTTTACTGGCTCCTGTCACAATTTCACAGGAGGACAGACATTTTGACTATAAATAACTACACAGCTATACATATCCATGTAGGAAAGAATAACTACCCTCACAGGGAAGAATTTCAAGCAAATCCCTTTCCAACTTCCTTAAAGAGCCCCAATGTCAGGCACCCTGTGCTCCCCAGGCATGACAACGCCATGCTTCACTTGGTTCATCAGTGGAAAGCTTCTGCAGAAGATTAATTAAACCTCCATTCTTTGCTATTTATCACCATTTCTTCTAGCCCAGTCTAGAACACACAAGAGAATTTCCTCCTCTATAGTTGGAAGAGGTTTTCGAGTCTGTTTGGGGGGTTTTTTTGCACATCTGAAGAACAGCATTCCAGGCAATCTTTTCTAGACTGAGCAACAGCAATATCCTTGACCTTTATATATAAATCAGCATTATGTCCCTCGGTAGGAAGGGGGTCAGAAGGCATCAGATACCTTAGTCACTTTTAATGTAAGCTAAATCTAAAAAGGAAAAATAAAATCCATGAGTTTTCTGAAGCCCACCAGGACACTTGGCTGGAGAATGCCAGAAGAATACCAGAATCTTGGTGGTTTTCAATGCAGCACCTTTGATTTTAATAACCCATATCAGCACAAGTCTGCAGCTCAAATCCAGCCTAAACACTGCTCCGAATCAGAAAATAATGGTCTGGGCAAGAATGTCAACAACAGAAGAATCACTTCTAGGTGACAATGAATGCCTTGATGGAGTGTTCCACTTCAAGACACTTCATTTTGCCCTCTACTCTCCAGGTCACTAACTGCAGGAAGCCTCCATCTACTCAGCATCCTGTACCAAAAGTTTGTCATGTGAATAAATGATACATATTCATAGTCCAGCTGCTACTTGGATGGTCAGAGCCTGACTAGATGAGCAGCACTGACAAAACCACCAGGTAGCTCAGTCACCATGCTTCTTGGTAATAAAAATGCAAATAAAATAGGAAATAAGAATTCTTGCTACTACCATGAAAAATTAAAGTGCTGTCAATTTAATGCGGTTTTGCTTTTTCAGTAAAATAGCATCTGTTCTCCCACACTGAACAGTAATAACACCCTGCAAGGCACAAGGTCTAAAGCTTCTAATGACACGTTATAAGCCCACTTTGGCTGTGCCCACCTTGGGAATGACATTCTTTTATAAAAGCGAAAAAAAAGAAATACATCTGGGAAAGAAATACATTAATTACAGAGCTCTCTCTAATAGCTCTGACATTGGATAGGGATGACAGAATTTACAGCGTTATTTCTCTCCAAGGTGCAGAAAATCACAGAATCATTAAGGTTGGAAAAGCCCTCCAAGACCATCAAGTCCAACCTGTGCCTGATCCCCAGCCCAGAGCACTGAGTGCCACGTCCAGTCATTCCTTGGACACCTCCAGAGATGGGCACTCCAGACCTCCCTGGGCAGCCCCTGCCAAGGCCTGAGCACCCTTTCCATGGGGAAATTCCTGCTGATGTCCACCCTGAGCCTCCCCTGGCCCAGCCTGAGGCCGTTCCCTCTCCTCCTGTCCCTGTTCCCTGCCAGCAGAGCCCGACCCCCCCCTGGCTGCCCCCTCCTGTCAGGGACTTGTGCAGAGCCACAAGGTCCCCCCTGAGCCTCCTTTGCTCCAGGCTGAGCCCCTTTCCCAGCTCCCTCAGCCGTTCCCCATGGGACAGACTTTTTATATTGATGATGTATAAATGTGTCCCTGATCAGATACAACGCAGGACACTAACTGTAATTATTTGCAACTTAAAAGGTTTAACAATTGTGTCAACGTGAAGTTGTCAGAGGGTGGGAACAGACACTGGGGCGCTGCAAATTAAACCATGCTGGCAACCACTTAAAAGTGCTCCTAAAAGGTTTGGCTGTAGGAGCTTATTAACTGACAGGAGAAGTCCTGCCATGGGGAAAGGAGCTTCCTTTTATGAGCTACAGAAAATAAATTAGATTTTTTTTTTCCTCTACTCTATGTAGGTAGAAAAAGCTCTTTGATATCCAGAAACATGAAACAATAAATTGTTATAAAACCCAGACAATAATTTAATTTCAAAAATGGAACCTGTTCTGTTATTTCAAGTTTCTGGCTCTCATCAGCAAGGTGAGGTCAAATATACATGTATATATGTGTATATATACACTAATAGTATATATAGATATAGATATATACACTGAGCTATATATAGATATATAGTGCCAGGACACAGGGAATGGCTTCCCACTGCCAGAGGGCATGGTTAGAGGGGATATGAGGAACAGGTTGTTCCCTGGGAGGGTGGGGAGGCCCTGGCACAGGTTGCCCACAGAAGCTGTGGCTGCCCCGGGATCCCTGGAAGTGCCCAAGGCCAGGTTGGACGGGGCTCGGAGCAGCCTGGGACAGTGGAAGGTGTCCCTGCCCATGGCAGGGGTGGAACTGGATGGGCTTTAAGGTCCCTTCCAACCCAGGCCATTCTGGAATTCTATATAAACTAGTATTTTGGGATTTGGTGGGGTTTTTTTGGTGTTGCTGTATGAGCTTTGCTTCTTTTAAACAGTAGTTGGAGAGAGACAAGAATTCCAAGCACACCATTCAGGCACTCACAGCCTGACTCTCCTACCCTGCCCTGCAAGGCTCTGGGGCAGCCAAGGGACCAGAGTTCAGCCTTTAGACTGAGGTGCTTCTGGGCCCGTGCACACCTGGGATTGCACCTGCAGCTCAGGTGAGCAGCTCACCCTCCTTGGGCTCTTAAGGGAAGGAGGTTTCAGATTTGGGCTGTAACTTCTCTGCAGATAAAAGCCAAAATTAACCATCAGCCTTGTCCTCTGCAGAACACACTTGCTCAGAGAGGCAGCTCTGCCAAGGACTGACCTGTCCCAGTCCTCACTACCCCTGGCCAAAAGCCACTCCAGGAAGTGCAAAACAGACAACAAGATAAATTGAGTGATACTAAATAAACAAACAGCAACTCCAAGTTTGCATTCAGACCACAATCAAGAAAAAAAAATATTCCTATACTTATCTCTGCACACAGCTCCCATCCGCTAATGCCAGAGGCACAAGTCTTTCCAGGACCAAACCATGATCAGTTCATAATTGCAAAAATCTCCCAAACACCAGGCTTTTAATTGTTTCTCTAAGATTTGCCTAAGAGCTATTTTAATCCCAAGCAGCTGTCTTAAAGAACAACAAGAAAACAACTTAATATGTAGGGCTTGACTGGGATAGCTCATTATTGATTGAGAAGAGAAGAAATAATTAAGTTCCTGAAAAATACATTTACTTAGAGGAAAGTTTCAGAGACCGAATGAAGGACTCTGGGGGGGGTTGTATATTTCGGCATAGCAAGAGAATTGCACAACCCCTGCTAGAGCTGCAGGGACCTGAGGTTGGTTCTGTGGAGGTCTGTGGCACTGGGTGGTGTCTGTGTAGACCGTGGGACAGACTTGCTGCTGTTGTTTGTTATTTACCCTTTGCAGCTATGGCCAGCCCTCCATCACCCTGGAGAGGAACCTTCCACAAGGGCACAGCCTGGGACAAGCCAGCCTCAGTGTCCACCTGGCCTGTGGAGCTGGGCAGGTGTGGTCAGTGCCTCCCTGGACCAGCTCTGACTATCAGGGCTACACAGATACCTGCTGTCCTTTAAAAAAATTTCCCCCCCTCCCTGTAAGATATGTAGAACCTCTCCTACTTAGAGGCACTTTTCATCAATTATCTCAACCCATCTGGCTTTGTCTCCAAATTGCATTGATTATGAGCATCCTGTGCCCTAGAGATAAACACACCAGCCCCATTTCCCCCCTGTGCCTTCTCCATATTGGCTCCTAACGTGATGAGACTGGTGATGATCAGCCTGCTGGGAAATCAATAAGAGCACAGACATGTCACAGCCCCAAGATTAATGGAACTGACTTGGCACAGAAAACTTCCCTGCGTTTGCACAGCCAGCCCACAGTGCTTGTCAGTTCAAGTTTCCTTAACCACGGGCATGGATCCAACTTCGTGGCCAGCCTCAGAATTGGAGCTCACCCACTTCCACAGCTCTGGCTGCGGAGTCACCAGCGAAACAGCCCACGCCAAGCTCCATCGGAAGAGAATGTAAAGACTGAAAAAAGTACCTTTATCCCAAGTAGTCATGAGCAGAATAAAAACCAGCCTAACAAAAAGCCCCAAACCCTGTCTTCACAGATTGGTTCTGGCAGGTTAGCAGCTGCATTTTGTTAATGATAATCGTTCTGGGGAAGGCCAATTAACTTTTCTATTAATCCATCAAATCAGCCTCTCATCTTGGTTTGGTTTTACATTTAATATTGCTCAGAATCACTCCTCTCCAGTGTGACTGCTGCAAATCCCATGCAGGAGTGATTGCTGGATCACCTTTTCCACACCCCTCAGTTTGCACAACCCTGGCACACGGGTCTCCCACTGCAGAAATCCCTCTGCAATCTGTAATGGCGACGTGGGAATGGACTTCCCCATGGTACTGGTGGGTGAACCCATGAGCAAGTCTTGCAGAGATCAAGAAAAGAAGCAAGAAGGCAGAGACAAGAGGGTACTACAAATCTTACAACTTATAGAATCTATAATATGCACCCAAGAGGTAGATAATTTAAAGGGCTTTGATGAGCTATTAGTAGTAAGTAATAGCTGCCATTAACTCCAGCATAGCAAGGTCATGCAAGCTCCCGGAATCTGTTCTGCTCAGGATTTTCAGCTCAGCATTTTCTCTCCAGATGCCACGAAGCAGTGCAGGCTGAGATTTCATTCCCATTCCCATTCTCATTTACTTACAGCCAAGTCAAAGCCACTACACATCGATCCCCCAGAGCCGGATCCCTCACCCACAGTTCGGGAAAGGACTTCTGGAGACATTTCAGGACAAACAGCCCATTGCAGGCAGAGCTTCACCCTTAACGTTACCAATTACAACGCACAAGAATTAAGTAATTTAATTTTCAACCTGGATCTATGGGGCTGAGAACCAAAGGATACAAAGCTGTCCCATTGTTTGCAAACTAACAGCAGCTCTAAGAGCCAGCCTGGATCCTGGAACAGAGGGAGAGGGAGGGAAATGAAAGAGCATGTGTGTAAAATATAGATAAGAAAGCAAATCCCAGCTGTCGTCCCTATCAGCCCTTCCTATTTCTCTGGCAAGAACATGTAATTTTGTGCCGTAATAGCAAAGGTTGGAGTGACTGCTGTCACATTTGAATGATACTGCTATAGCTTCCCTCTTTATATGTATCTGAAATGGGAATCTTGGAATCTGGTCGCTGGGTACTGGTGGTTTTTTCCAACACTTGTCTCGGTCCCTCCTTTTCTGTATAAAATGCCCCGTTCTGAAGCACGGATCAGAGATAAACAACAATATGTGCCTTGCATGTTCAGAGACTTTCTGAAACATCCTACCATTTCTCCTTTCATGGAGCTGTAATTTGTGCTCCCACAAACCTACAAAGAATCAGATTTACCCGTGCCCAAAGCAAATCCTTTTTGAAACAAAGTTCCCTCTGCCCAGGACTAAAATGGATGTTTAATTCCTGCCTTGAGGACAGGACCAAAGAATAAGCTCCCTTAGAACAAAGGGAACAGCCCAATTTTAGTGCATCAATGGAAGAAGCACAAATGACTTCAAGAAGCAGCTCCAGGTGTAAATGGGTGGGTGAGTGGGAGTAGGAACATTCAGGGAGGCATCGGATCCGGGGACGCTGCTTCAAACACAAGCTGAGAGCCAGCACCTCACGTACACAGGCTGTCACAGCTCCAGCCCACAAGTTTCCTCTCAAAACTTTGAGAAGAATCTGTTCAACACTTCCATGTTGCAGCCTCAAAACACACACTTCATTCCCATTCAGCTCAAGAATTTTACTTCTCTAATCATAAATGTTAGCACTATACATAGAAAGTATTACACATGATCAAATTCACATGAACAAGAAACATGAATTTCTAGATAATCAACAATTTTGCAATGCAACTGTAAGCAAGAGTTGGATTAATCTTATATTTCAAACCTTAAATCTTTACTTAATGTGTACCTAAGGACAGAGCCTAAATTCTGCATATGCACACTTGTCAGGTTTTTTGCTAAATTAATGTGGTAAATAGCTGTAGAAAAAAAGATTAGGTGAAATAAATTCAGAGAGTCGTGAAATTAGAGGTGCTTGCTTTTTTCCTCCCCAGAATCATGGAATGAAACAATAGCTTCCCATTCCAAGCCCCTGGAATAGACTTTAGAATTCAGATCCGCTTCCCTTGTTCTGCAGGGAGAAACGTTACGGTGATTTTTTTTTTTTTTAATACACTGATATTTCATTAAAAGTGGACCCAAGCCACAGGCCCCTCTCACCTGCCCTGGCAGCACTGCCTCCTCTCTGCATGCTCCATTTCCCACCTGAAAAACACCTCCCAGCCCCCCTTCTCAAGCGCTGCCACTTCTGACTGATAGCACAAAATTGAACTGCACTAAGCACACATCCGAAAATCTGATAAATATTGTTTGGAAATATAATTGAGGTTTAACTGGAGCATGAATTTTTCACTTTGAAGCAAAGATTTCTGCACTTATTTATGAGAAAGATTTAGTGTTGCAAATAGCGATGACAGTTGAGATAAATGTTAACCCAAGTTATGCTTTTCCTCACAACCTGCAGAGCCTCTCTCGGCAGTGCTGCGTGTCACCAGGACACACATCACCGGGCAGAGCCGCAGAAACCCCCAGATACTCCCAGCCCTGCTCTTCCCAGGCTCAGCACCGGCTGCAAAAGAGATCAGAAGCATCCAACACATTTGGGGTGCAAAATCCCGTGGAAGGTTTGAGCTACACACAGAGACTGAGCCTTGGCTTATCCTTGGATCAGGTTTTGTGTCAACATGGCTCTTGACACATCAGTTGATGGCTTGGTCATGAATATTTAAGAGCAAAGTGCTCCCCAAAGTTGTTTTACAACATCAGAACTCATCTCCCACCGAAGTTATTCTGCTTTCAGTCCCTACAGAGGAATCTGTACCAATTTGTACCCAATAGCTCGGCCATTACCGAGGCACTTGGAGATAACGGGAAGGGGCTATCAGGTTTTAATCTAAAGCTCTGTATTTTAATATCCTAGGAAATCTTTTAGCCCGGTGCTGAGAACTGCAGGAGCTGTTGTTTGTCGGAGCACTCAGCCACATCCTGCGCGTTGTACCAAGCACTGTGCAAACACCCAAAGCAAACCTTACACCCCCAAAACCTTACAACGCTGGTACGCTAAATAGAACATCTTCTGATAGAAGGTGCAAAAGCTAATTCCATTTTAGTATTATCAGAGTAGTTGATATTAAACTATATTCCTCCCCTTTCATCTGTGTTTTCATAGGTTTATCTCTGAATTTGAATGCAGCAAGTGCTCGAACTGCCGAAACGTGCTTCTCTAATCAGAGCTTCACTAACAAGGAGCCACTGGTATCAAACAATGTTATATTAAATCAAGGATGAGCATTTAAAATTCCTGCATAGCACCAGGTCAGAGCCGGCGCTGGACTCGAATGCTAAAGCCAAGCCCTCCCGCTCCATCCTCCCATTAACACTCGTTTTCAACTGTGCAAACAAGATAGTAACAACACTCCAAACGCAGCAAACGCTAAATTCAGATCCCGGCTCCGTGCCTCATAAATTTTCATCCTGGCATCACTTCTTGTTCTTTTTACAGCATTTTAAAAATGTAGGTTAGCCTTTGCATTTTAAGCAGCCGCGATTGTATCAAATGCCTGGATTTTACAGCAGCCAAGATGTTCCCAAGTTTGATGAACTGATCTCAAGTGAGATAAATTATGTCAGTTGTCGGCTTTGTCAGTAAATCACGAGTTGACATTTCCCTGATTTGTAAAGGTATAATGCAGCAGTGGAGAGAAGTGAGCTCTTGAAAACCCGCATGGAAGGTGAGATTAATAAGCAGTTCAAAGAAAATATCCCAATGTAATGGGCTTGGAATATCTACACTCAATTCCAGTTCATTTGCTATTTCTCAGGTTTTCTTTTTTAGGAATTCAAAAAATGCTGTATAAAACATTTTATGGAATATTCCATCTATGTGCTTCTTTGCTTTACAATAATTGACAACATTTACATATATTTCCATGTTATATTATGCCATAAATTTGCATAGATCCAGGTAAAATTGTTCAGCTTTAGACCTGCTGCTTCAATGAATTTCAGGAGCTGAATCACAGCTCCAATCTGAATTGCATTGCTCCCAGAATTCCCTCTCCTGTGCAGCACTGCAGAATATATCCCTGGTTAATAACCCTGATGGGGTCTGTGCCACAGAGCTGCAGCGGCGTCTGTCTGTCCTACACCAGGGCAGCTCCTGGGAGAGACACCGCTAAGATGAAACCACCCGGTGTGGCTCAGTCCCCCGAGGGGTCCCACCTGCCTCCGTGCTCCTCCCTCCGTGCTCACCTGAAGGGAACAGGGTTTGGATGACCCAGCACCGCACGAGGTGGCAACACGTTCCTCTTTCAGGCAGCACTGAAGAGAGGAATTCTACCGGTTTTTCATATTGAAGCTAATTTAACCCGATTTAGCCCACTTTGTATGTTCACACTGCTTTCTGGAGTTATTTTTATTGCACTGGAGCTGTGCTCGCAGGCACAGATGGTTCCCGAAATGAACAAAACCAAACCCCACTCAAGCCGGCCTGGGAACAGTTATATTAAAGTGTTACAATTTGGTTAAGAAGTAATTTGGGGCTGTGTTTTGATTTACACTAACTAAAATGTACTGGTTTGCCACAGAGATGCCATGAATTTATACGTGGCATTTGGCACACGTACCAACCATCTGGCCCCTGTAAAGAGCACACAGGGCATCACAGCCTCGGGGGCAATGTCTGAACTATGTTTTGATCACCATCAGGAATTTTTTTATAGGACTAGTCCATCAGCAAATCTCATCGAGCAGAGGCTTTTGCATTGGCGGATAAAGCATAAAGCAAAAAAAACGGGTAGTAAAGCAACGGGAGGTTACACATGCTATTGCTAATATCCTCTTGAACGCAGCCAAGAGGCTGATGAACCATAACTTACTTGCATGTTTTAGACAAGATATTCTTTCCATATATGCACTTTTTGACCTCATTTAGTTGCTGCTTTTAAGGTAGAATTCTTCTGAAAGCAAAACTTCACAGTGGGGAGAAAGAGGATGGAAATAATTACATGAATACAAGAAGTCAAACATTAAAAGCAAGAATTTAAGGATGCTAAAGGCCAACCCCTCACAGTAATACTTTCAGTAATGCATAAAAAAAGAAATTGAGAAATAGTGACAGGGTATCACAGCCTTGCAGGATTATCTGGTGGAAACAAAATTCATCCGAGCTCGCCAGCTGGTGCCAACAGCTCTTTACCTTCGCGTTCCCTTGTATTATTGGTATTTGCATCACAATAGCACTGAGACCGCACAGAAGCCAGCACGGCTCAGCATCCGCCAGCAGCAGAGACAGAATTCCTGCCCTGAAAGCCTGGGAGTTCACACTTGTCTTGGTTTGAAAGACA
>VZTA01019653.1:0-87082 GCA_013398855.1 Mohoua ochrocephala
GGATGCCCACAGCCGGCAGCAGCAGCATTAGGAAGGCTTTGGGAAGCTCCCAGGCTCCTCTCGATGCCATTTAGGAATGCTGGCATCCAGATGTGCCTCGGGAATGATGCAGGAGCAGAGGAGCTTTAACACCCCCTGCCCTGAGCGCTCCCCACACCGTTCCACAGCTAAGTATGCAAGAATAACAATAAAAGCAGGAATAACAAGATTTTTTTCCTTTCCGAGAGCCATCCTGGAGTATTTCTGCCCGGATATTTTGGAGCAGGGAGTCTGCCTCCCCCAGCACCCCCCGCCCCAGGCAGCGGCCGCTCCGCTAGCGCGGCTCCGAGCGCATCTGTTTTCCGGCTGCTGCGGGAGCTGACAGCGAAGGAGGTTTGAAAGCAGTGCAGAAAGAAACATTCATCAGTGTCGGGAAACACTCTGGGAGCTGCCCATGCCGCTGGATCCGGGGGGTTTGTCCCCCTTGATGTAGGACATGCTGACAAGGGCCGGAGCGGCGCCCGCGCCGCCTTTGCCGGGAGCATCGCCGGCGTCGCCGGGCGAGTCCATAAAACAGCCACAAAATAAAACTGTCAAAGTCGTGTCAGTGCTCATTTAAAGCTGCTCTGCTCCACTAGGAAAATACAGACCCCGCTACTGAGCAGGGCACCGCAGCTGGGGGATCCCTGGAGCGGCCGGGAAGGTCCTTCCTGCTGCTAAAATAATTAGGGGCGGCTCCGATGGATTTGCCATCGGCGCTCGGCTTTGGGGAGCGGGGCAGAGGGCAGGGCACGGGGAAAGCTGCGCCCAGGGCTCTGCCAGCACAGCCCGACAGCTCCCTTCCAATCCTGCTGGTAGCCAGGAGAGCACAACAGGGATGATTCTCCTACAAAAACATGGGAAAACCCCAGGGAAGTTTGGAGTCCCCATCCCTGGAGGTGTCCAAGGAACACCTGGATGTGGCACTCGGTGCTCTGGGCTGGGGACAAGGTGGGGATCGGGCACAGGTGGGACTTGATGGGCCTTTTCCAGCCTCAGTGATCCTGGGATTCTGTGTTCATCACACCCATCGCGTTTTCCAGAGAAGCTGTGGCTGCCTCTGGATCCCTGGAAGTGCCCAAGGCCAGGTTGGGCGGGGCTTGGAGCAGCCTGGGAGAGTGGGAGGTGTCCCTGCCCATGGCAGGGGGTGGAATGAGATGATCTTTAAGGCCCCTTCCATCCCAAACCATTCCATGATTTGATGACCTCTATGATTGCCCCTCCTCTGAGGATGAAGGATGATAATTGGGAAAAGGGGCCCTGAGTGGAATTTGGGGAGCACAATCCTGCATCTGACCCCCACAAACTCTGCCCTGCAGCTGCTGCCTCCATTGCAGCCAGGGTCATTCCTGCACTCCCTCTTTTCCCTGTTTTCTGAGGCTGGGAAAAGCCAAACAGGGGCTGAAGTGTTTTCCCCACTGGGTTTCCTTCGCAGGAGCACAAAATTCCCGTTAATAACTGGAGTGTTACTGACCAGCCACGTCCCTGAGGGTCCAGGTAGCCACAGGCCCCTCTCCAGGACGGCTGGAGATTTCCAAGCTGTGCTGCCTGGCTGCTTTCTGGAATTCCCAAAACACATCCACCTCCAGACCCACATCCACCTCCCACAAACGCTGATTTCATGGCAGTCCCTCTCCTGCTCCAAGCATCCCTCCACCTGCCACGCTGATGCCCCGGGGTTTTCCCTTCCCTAAGTGACTGCAGAGCATCTCCCAAGCTGGACCCATCTCCACAGATTCCCGAAATAAGTGTGAGAAAGGTGGAAAACATGGAGCCCAGGGGAATATTTCCTTGCCAGGCTCAGGACGTGGAAGCTGCAGCGTTTAATACCCACTGGAGCCCCTCATTTCAGGGCTCACAGAGTTTACAAGCTCAGCCAGTGTTTATAACCTGTCTGGGTGCCTCAGCCCTGGAATTATGGGACTTCCCAGCTCCTCCAGCGCCGGTCCTGCTCCCTCTTCCTGGGATTCAGGGAGGGAAGGTGCTACAAACTGACACCCCCAAGTCCATCACTGCAGGGCTCACAGAGTTTGGGCAGGTTTGGGGCTCCCACAAAGATCTCCCGGCTGCTGGAAGGGATCCACAGGTCCTGGAGCCTCCCTGATGCTGGAGATGGAACCTGCAGGAAATTCCTTGATTCCTGCTCTGGAGAAACGGGAACAGCTTCAGGAAGGTCATGAAGGAGCTGTCTGACCTCACCGGGATGTCCCAGGTGGTGACAGGGACTCGGAGAAGGATCAGCAAGACTTGGAGTCAGAGGAGACATGGAAAGGTCGGGAAGGATGATCCCAGCCACCAGCAGTTTCCCTGGATTTACTGAGCAAACGCAAGCTGGCAGCTCCTCCTGGCTCCCTGGGAAGCAACTGGCACCAGCTCCCATTCAAAAATGGTTTTAAACTGAAGGATTTAGATGGGATATTGGGAAGGAATTCCTCCCTGGGAGGAGGAGGCACAGATTCCCAGAGAAGCTGTGGCTGCCCCATCCTGGAAGCGTCCAAGGCCAGGTTGGACGGGTCTAGTGGAGGATTTCCCTGCCCAGGGCAGGGGTGGGACTGAATGGCGTTCCAGGGACTCTTCCAGGAGATGGAAAACCCTCTCTGCTCTGACAACAACAAGGAAAGGGGACAAAAGGGCCCTTTGGGCAACTCCTGATCCCACTGCGGTGCCAGGAGAGCGACGGCGCTGATGGAGGAGGGAGGACTGAGCCATCCCAAGGACCCATCCGCCACCAACTTTTGGGCATCCCCACCGGACTGGCCTCGGTGAGGGGGAGGCCAAAAAGGCTAAAAATAATCAGCATGATTTTTTAAATCAATATTTTCCCCTCAGCAGATGCCCGGCAGCAGCTGCCCCGTGGCGCTTTCGGGAGTCGCTCGTATATCAGCCCCTCCTGACATCTCCCAACTGGACGTGTTAAAAATTAGCAGCAATATTGGAGATGTTGGGATGGAGGCCTAAATCTCCCAGACAGCTGTAATTAGTTCCAGAGGGTGCAGCTGTCTCCCTGCAACAGCTGAGGGGTTCCAGGGAAAAAGCCAGTGGTGGTTTCTGTTAGAATTAATGGCCTGACAAGGCAAGGAGGGGTGGGAGAGGGAGGGGAGAAAGAAAGCAAAACACGGGGTGTCTTTTTGGGTTGGTGAAGGGGTTGTTTGTGGGGTGTTTTTATCTCGAGGTTCCCTGCCCTGCTGTAAATCAGGTGGTGGGAAGTCCAAATTCATCGGGGGAACAGAGCCTCCGTCATCACTGTTCCTGCCCTGTTGGTGGGAGGGAGCATAAATTAATCCATCTCGGCCCAAATTTGGGGAATCAGGGCAGTTTTGGGGTTGTGTTTTAGTGCTGCTGATTCCGAGGCTCCTGCAAGGTCTGGTCCTGCAGAACCAGAGCATCCCAGGGGCAGCTGATCCTCAAAATCCCCTGGGGAAGGGGCACAGTGGGGCTCTCCCTCTCTGGTTCGATGGGTGGCAAAGGGAGGCTCAGAGGGTGGGACAACACCGAGGGCAGAGCAAACTCTGGGGGGAAGAAAAGCTGGCTCCAGATGGATCCCAGGCTGGGATTTACCCTGCCAAGGAAAGGAGATCCCACGGCTGCGGGACACCCGGGGCCCACCTGCTCCACAGCCACCCGAGGCGGCTGCAAACCACATTTCCCAGCCTGGGGGAAATCCCGACAGCTCGGGATGAGCTCTGCCTTCCCTGAAATACTGAAGTTGTTTTCCCCCAAAGAAAATCCCTTCAACTTCCCTTCAGGACGGTGGAATTTAATTAATTTTAAGTTTTACATTTAATTCAATTAATATCCTGGTAATATCTGCCTGATTCTTTTCCACCTACACCCCAGTGATGCCTGGATTTTCCAGGAATTCCCACTCCCTGCCTGCTCTCAGCTCTGCTCCCAACAGCTCCAGAGTCACCTTTATCCCTCTGGGGAGGGCCCAAGCCCCAAATTGGCTTCTACAAAGTGCAAATATGACCAAGCTCTTCCCGTGGCTCGGGCTGACCCCACAGATCCCATGGGAAGTGGGATCCCAGCCCCAGACCTTCTGCCAGCATCCACGGGACTCACACAGCCCAGGTGTAAAGTCCAGTCACTTTTAAATGGGAAATAAAAGTGCAATCCAACAAAAAGGAATCCCAGATGCCACATTCTCCCGTGTTCCTGCAGCCAGGGAGCACCCGAAGGGAGGCACCAGCTCCCTCACCACCACCACCACTACAAATCCAGCTTTTCACATCCATGGTGGGGCTTTTCCAACACAGCGCTGCTTTAATTGGAATAAAAATCCTAAAGCGACCATGATTTAATATCAGAGACACCGAACAGACCCAAAACACTGGGATTTTTTTCCCCCTCCCGTGGGCAAAATCCGATTTTTGCTTTCTTTGATTGTCGCAACCTTTTCCATGGTGTGTTCAACGCTTCTTAACTTCTCAGCCCGAGCCCTCCCGTTCAGATTTATGAGGGCTTGGGCTTTTAGGAACTATCCACTGCCCCGGAATATTTGGGAAATCCACATTCCCCAAACATCCCCGGCCTCGAAGTCCAAGCTTCCCGCTCGGCCGGGCTGGGCCCTCAACAATGCCCTCATTTTTAATCAGTCACCTGTTTCTCATTTGAAGTTTATCACACTTGAAAAAATACTATAATTTCTTGAGTTGTAAAGAACCCTCCAAACTTTGGTCTCCGAAATTTCATTTCGAAGGCATTAACTCATTCTGAAAGTCCCTCGGCTATTGGAGGTGTAGAGTTTCCATTAACAGAACAAACTCCGTGGAGGATGGAGCGCGAGGTTCTTATGGAAAACAGTCCCTTCCCCTAATTATTTAGTCTAGCAGGGAATGAAAATAATTAAGTCTCAAAATTCCCTTCAGAGTGGAGGGAGGGGGGAATAATGGTAGGAAAATTAGGGATTTTTTTTTTTTCCACCCAGCTACTGCAGGGAGCGGGGCTGTGCTGGGAATGGAGGGATCCCCAAAGGTTGGCAGCGAACTTTCCCCTCAACCTGGATAAAAGTCCAGGATCATGGAATGACAGGGTCAGGGATGGTTTGGGATGGAAGGGAGGTTAAAAATCATCCAGTTCCACCCCCTGCCAAGGGCAGGGACACTTCCACCAGATCACAGAGGGCAGGGTTGTGGGATATTGGGAAGGAATTCCTCCCTGGGAGGGTGGGGAGGCCTTGGCACAGGGTGCCCAGAGAAACTGTGGCTGCCCCTGGATCCCTGGCAGTGTCCAAGGCCAGGTTGGATGGGGCTTGGAGCACCCTGGGATAGTGGAAGGTGTTGGGGTTGGAACTGGATGAGCTTTAAGATCCTTCCCAACCCAAACCATTCCAGGATTCTGCGATTTTTACCATCTTGGGATTTACAAAACACCTCGGAGGAAACATTTTGGTAAAAGTGGGAAGTTTTCCGTGCCTCAGCTGGAGAAGGAGTCTCTCCTCAGAAGGTTTGGGGGATGCACTGCCCCAAAGCTGGAAAACATCAGCGGGATCCGAGGGGAATTTCATTCCACACAGAGCTCTGGATCTGCATCCCTGTTTGCAGAGCATCCTCAGAGCCTCGAATGGAAAACATTTGCAAGAGCAGAACATGACTTGAGTTGATCCAAAGTGCCCCAAAAATGTTTTCTCAGCTAAAAATAACTCCATCAACAAAACAGACGCTTTTGGGACAAAATTCCTTTTGTATAAAACCTCGGAGTTTTCCTCTGTGCCTCTCCCTGGCTGATGTTGGCTTTGTCTCTTCCTTGAAAACACAAACAATTCCAAGGCGAGTGTCCACAAACTCAGTAATTCCTGCAGGGCTGTTTTGTCTTTGGAACACCTCAGGAGGTCCGTGGAAATGGTGGGGTTGGAGCTGAGCTCACAAAGAGACCGTGGCAAAAACCCCTAAAGCTGAGGGGCAGGAAACTGCTGCAGAAGGGACCATTCCTGGCCAGGAGCAGCAACGCCGAGCCCTGCACGGATCTGCCCGGGAATGGGCTCATCCAAAGGGTCCCCGCGGCCCCTCCAGGGGGGAATCGAGGTGCTGGCAGCACTTTGGTGTCCATCAAACCCACCCTAAATTCCACCATCAAATCCTGACCCCGACAGGGACCTCCTGTGCACATCCAGGATGGGAACACCGTGGAGCTGGCAGCTCCCTCGGGATAACTCTAGGCTTACCTTGGAGGGTCTCTGCCTGCGAAGGGGTTGGTGGCCAGCAGGGACAAGGTCTCCTCTTCCTGGGCCAGCAGCTTCCCAGCCAGGTGGATGATCCATTCGTTCTGCTCGTAGGTCTTGGGGAAGGAAGAAGAAAGGGAAACGTTAGGAAATGCTGGGCTTTTCCCGGGGCGTTCCTGGGATTAAAGGTTTCTGCCTTTAGGGGGACATTTCAGCGGGTTTGGGTGGAAAATGATTAAATTCCCGGTATTTCAGCACATGTGGGATCCTTGAAGCCCAGACAGAGACTGGCACCTGCAGGGATTTCCCTGGGTTTGTCTCATCTCTGCCAATTCTGCCCCAAATATTTGATTTAAACAATTTATTTAGCAGCAACCCCCACAGGGGAACCATAACAGCACATTTTCTATGGATAATCCATCCATCTTTTTAATCCGGGTTGCTTTCCTCTGGGAAAAGGGTTTGGGTTGGTTCCCTTCTTCTGTTATCCAAAGGAAAACAGCAGAAAGTGGCTTCTCTGTTCCCAGTTCCTGTCTCCTCTTTATTTCCTGCTGTGTGATCCATCCTCTTTAAATTCCTTCCTCGTGGAGCCACTCCTGGAGCGGCTCTGGGCCCCCCAGCCCAGGCTGCAGTGGCAGAGTTTGCCTCTGAATTTAGGTAGCCCTGAGGGAAGCAGGGAGTTGGACTGGATGATCCTCATGGATCCCTTCCAGCTCGAGACATTCCCTGATTCTGTGATTTCCCTCCCTGCAGGAATCCTGCTCTTCGCTCTTGTTAAAGGTCCCTAAAAACATTTCCCCACGGTGACTTTCTGTGCCTCGGGCTTCGCTGAGATTTCTTCTTTTCCTGCTTTTTTTCCACCAGTTCCTGAGTGGATTTTTGAGTGCAAGCAGCAGGGGACACTGTGGGAAAGGGAAACCCGGGAGCTGTACCTGCAGGGCTCTCACTAAAACACAGCCCCGAGGCAAAGCTGCTCTGCAGAGCTCCCTCATGGCCCGGTTTGTTATTCCCGTCGCCAAGGGAAACGGCAGAGAAACGCCATGGAAAACACCGAGCGCTGGTGGAAAGGCCCATCCAGGGCAGCTCCACCTCGCAGGGTTTCTGACCCCAGCTCATCACGATTTAGAGGAAAACCGCAGTTATTTCAGCCAACGAGTTGTTCGAAACGATGACTCTCCCCCTCCGCCTGCTTCCGTCCTGCTCCTTCCATCTGCTCTCATCCATCAGGGATGGGTGCTGGAGACAGCGATGCTCCCACCAGCCCCGTGCTGTGCCCGCCACCCCCTCCACCAACCCCCGGTGCCACCTCCTGACACAGAGGAGGTGGGGGTGGCTCTCGTGAGGGGACAGGGGACCGAGGCCACCGTGGGACCGAGGCCACCGTGGGACTGAGGCCACGGGTGGGAAGGGACCGCCATCTGGGAAAGGAGCCCCGGGAGCAGGAGCTTGGCATCGTGTGGGATGTGCCACACGAACCTCACCCAGCTCCCAGGGAGAGCTGGCACCGTCCCCATGGCTGTGTCCCCATGGGTGACTCGCTCCGAGTTTCTGTGTCCCTCGACAGCTCTGGGGTCCGGAGGTGCTCAGGCTGGGATTTGGGAAGGTGGGTGCCACCCTGGGAATCGCTGGCTGGGAGAGAGGATCCCCCAAAAGGTGCGACAGCAATCGCAGGGATCAGAGATCACGAGTGACACCTTCAGCATCCCGAGTCTCCCTGGACATCCCAATGCTCTGTACGATGTCAAACATCATTTCCAGGAGAGCCTGGGAGATTTGAGGGCTCCTGTGTGAGAGCTAGGAAGCAACAGGAGAACGGAAACAGGAATCACCAGACCCCCCGAGCTGGAGCTCGATGGAGGCCCCCAAACCTCCGCAGCCTGACCGAGAACCGGGAGGCTCCGGCAAGGTGGGATCGGCTCCCCGGCTCCCGCAGTCTCCAAATTGTTAATTAGCAGCTCCGTGCGCACCAGAGTTGGGACTTCTGGTTTGTAAAGTGTTTTTCTTGTAAAATTTACAACATGTCTGGCCCCAGCGAAGTCTGCGGTGAGAAATTTCCAGCCGGTGCAGCTCCCACCCCCCTTTCCCGCACGGAGCTTTGGATCTCGCTGGAGCCGGGAGCCGGAGCCGAGCTGCGCTAACGACCCTGCTTAACTCATTACTCGGGAAAGCGATCCCGCCGCAAAGGGGGAGCGGGGAAGGAGTCCAGGAGATCTGGGCTGCACCCAGGGAAGCGTCACTCCGAGGGGTTCCTCTGTCCCTGGATCCAGCGGGATCCAGCTCGGAACTGGATGATCGGGACACAGGGATTCGGCTGATGGTGCCAGCTCTGAGCGAGCAAAACAGGACAGGCAGAGCCTGAACCACGCGGTGGGTTAATTAAAACAGAAAAAGAAATCCAGGGTAGATGCACACATTGCTGGGAGGTGGGCAGGCCTGGCTTGGGGTCATCTTTAGGGTTTGGATCCTCAATGAGCGCGAGAAGCAGCCGGGACTGATCCTGCACAGCGACGGATCCCTGGGCTGCTCCATCTCCACCGAGACACGGAGCACGGCTCCCACAGCTGCCTCCTGCCCTCCTCGGGGGCCAGAGCTCCCCCCATGCCACACAGAGCCCGTGCTGCATCCATACTGGGATGACTGGGGAAGCGGTGACCCCCACGGCCACTGCAGGGAGCACAATCACTGTCTGACCCTGCCCAGAGCACTCCTGGGGAGGTGCAGCCCCCCCGGGGGAGGAAAACACTTCCCTTCCTCATCTTTTGAGAGTTTTCTTTCTGTTTTAGCACAGAAAGCCATTCAGGGACCGAAACACACAAAAACCCCATCGGCCAAGCCAAGTGCAAAGCCTGAGAAAGGCTCAGGGGGAGCAGAGCTGAGGGGTCCCACAGTTACTCAGCCCTAAAGCCGAAGCCTTTCTGTGTTCCTGGACATTCCACGCAGATCCATGGAAATGCGAGGGACAGCTCTCCAGCCAGATCATCCTCAGCTGTCCCTGCAGCTGCACCAGCACCCGGAACCTCCACAAATCCCATTTCAGGTACAACAGAGGGGACTAACAAAGAACTTGGGGCCCTCGGCGCTGAGACCCCACAAGCTCAGATTTCCCGATGGGTTTCCGCCTCGTGCAGTGCTCAGGCAGACCCTTCCCCCCATCTTTCCACGCCAATCTCACCCCAAATGCCACTTTGGGAAGGGGATTTGCTCCTTGCCCCAGCCACACGTGAGGAGCCGAGCGTCACCACCCACCTCCCGAGCAGCGCTGCCCCGGGGCTTCCCTGCAGCTGTTGGCACTCCCTGACCTCTCCACTCCGACACTTTTCCAGGGAATAAACACGGTGTTCTCACCTCCAACACATTCACTCGTGTCCAGGAGAATTTAATAACTGCACGGAATTGAAACCCAAAGCTCTGCTAAGTCAGGCACCAGCGAGGAGCCGCAGCAAAGCAGCCACAGTAGCAACCAAACTCTGCTGATAACAGAGTCAGGGGAACGTTATCATCCCAAAAAAAACCCCACAGAAACCCCCCCCGGCGCTACGGGGAACGTGTTCCCAACTGAAATAATAATAAGGAGGAGGTTTTTCCTTTAGCTTTAATTGGTCATTTAATGAAAAAGGACTGGGGATTAGTGTGGTGTTTTATGGAATCTCGGGGCTGGCACGGGCGCAGGAGGAGGTCAGGACGAGATGCACATGTGGGAACAGCTGGAAACTTGGCCCGGAAGCCCGGGGTTATTATTTCACGTGGTTGGGAGCCCTGAGTGGTTTCACATCGGAGTCAGTGGCTGCCAGAGGGGCAGGGCAGGTTCCATTTCCCGTGTTATGGTGTGAGGGGCGTTTTTTGTGTCGCGGCCGACCCACCGTGGATGTAACACGGGAATTCCACCATGGAATTCCACCAGCCTGGGCATTCTCACCCCGTACCCGCACTGCTGTAGTTGAGCACCTTCAACTGTTGCTGATTAGGGAACTCGAGCTATCAGGAGGAATAATCCCTGTCCCACAGAAAGGAGGCCACAGTTAATGCCGCCCGTTGTTGTTTTATGTCATTCCAGCTCACCACCGCTCGTTACCACCCTGCTGGCCCAGCAGAAGGTCCATTCTTGTTATCTCCAATAACCACATGGAATCATGGAATGGTTTGGGTGGGAAGGGACCTTAAAGCTCATCCAGTTCCATGGGCAGGGACACCTTCCACTATCCCAGGGTGCTCCAAGCCCCATCCAACCTGGCCTTGGACACTTCCAGGGATCCAGGGGCAGCCACAGCTTCTCTGGGCACCCTGTGCCAGGGCCTCCCCACCCCTTACAGGAAGGAATTGTTTCCTAATTTCACCCCCTTTTTCATTAGTTTCCAGAAAAGACAAGCTGTGTCTCCAGCCCAACGTGCAGTCACTCACTAATAGCCATCCCTCAGTCCATGCCATTAGAAAATCCTTGGGAAAGCAGCTGCTCCCTGAAGGAGGCAGGAATAAAAGGCTGCGTGGGAGAGCAGAGCAAGACTTTGGGAGCCAGCTCCTCGATCCCACCTATGCAGGGAAAGGGCGCACCTGGCACAGCTCCCGTATCACCTCTGGCTCCGGGAAGAAAAGTGCCTTTGTTCCAGAGCGGGGTCTGGGCAGGGACACACCGTGGCCGCTCTGGACAGGAATCGTTCCCCGCACGGACAAGGTCTCGCTCGGTGTTTATCCAGCCCGTGGCACGATAGGATATCGGGCTGATTTGGGATTCTGGGCACTTCCCTGGCACTGTTCCTGCTGGAGGTGAGGCTGCCCGTGAGGCAGCCTGCGGAATTCTTCATGGTCACAGGGAGACAATAATCCCGGGGAAAAGGAGGAAAGCAAACCCTTCCCTGCTGCACACGGAGCAGAACGCTGCGATGGAAAAGGGAAGCGAGCTGAGGGATGTGTTTGGAGAGGGAGGAAGAGAGGAAATGGAAAAGGCTGAGCTGGGTACAGGGAGCACGAGGCTGAGGTTTGATTACGACACTCACACCTCCTCCTCCTCCGGGCAGCTTTTCCCTCTAAGCACCTTCTGGCTGCAAGGCTGGGATGACAGCAGGCTTGAATCAAGGATTTCACAAAAACATGAACCTGCCTTCTCTAGAAATGGGGTTACTTTTCTTCAGCTCTTCCACTTCATGTGGAACCTGAAGTTTCCATCACTCCCTGAGGGCAGAACCTCAGAGCAGCACCAACCCTGCTGCTGGAGGCTCTCTCTGCTCCCACCCTGGGCAGAACCTCAGAGCACCAGCCCTGCTGCTGGAGGCTCTCTGTGCTCCCAGACAGGGCAGAACCTCAGAGCACCAGCCCTGCTGCTGGAGGCTCTCTGTGCTCCCACCCAGGGCAGAACCTCAGAGCACCAACCCTGCTGCTGGAGGCTCTCTCTGCTCCCACCCTGGGCAGAACCTCAGAGCACCAGCCCTGCTGCTGGAGGCTCTCTGTGCTCCCAGACAGGGCAGAACCTCAGAGCACCAGCCCTGCTGCTGGAGGCTCTCTGTGCTCCCACCCAGGGCAGAACCTCAGAGCACCAACCCTGCTGCTGGAGGCTCTCTCTGCTCCCACCCTGGGCAGAACCTCAGAGCACCAGCCCTGCTGCTGGAGGCTCTCTGTGCTCCCAGACAGGGCAGAACCTCAGAGCACCAGCCCTGCTGCTGGAGGCTCTCTGTGCTCCCACCCAGGGCAGAACCTCAGAGCACCAACCCTGCTGCTGGAGGCTCTCTCTGCTCCCACCCTGGGCAGAACCTCAGAGCACCAGCCCTGCTGCTGGAGGCTCTCTGTGCTCCCAGACAGGGCAGAACCTCAGAGCACCAGCCCTGCTGCTGGAGGCTCTCTGTGCTCCCACCCAGGGCAGAACCTCAGAGCACCAGCAGCCCTGCTGCTGGAGGCTCTCTGCTCCCACCCAGGGCAGAACCTCAGAGCACCAACCCTGCTGCTGGAGGCTCTCTCTGCTCCCACCCAGGGCAGAACCTCAGAGCAGCACCAGCCCTGCTGCTGGAGGCTCTCTGTGCTCCCACCCAGGGCAGCACCTCAGAGCAGCACCAGCCCTGCTGCTGGAGGCTCTCTGCTCCCACCCAGGGCAGAACCTCAGAGCACCAGCCCTGCTGCTGGAGGCTCTCTCTGCTCTTAGGAAAGCAGCTGAAGGTTAGTTACAAATAACCTCATCTCTGGTAAAACACACACTGCACCTCAGAGCGGCCCAAACGCTGCTCCACGGTGGTTTTACATCCAGACGCTTTTGGAGCAGCTTCAAGGAACAATCCAACAAACACTGGGCTTTAAATCCAACCCGAGTGCAGCAATATTTTGTTATTTTGGAGTAGTTGTTATTTGATAAGCACCAAGAGGGTGCCTTTGTGTTTCCATGAAGTCCCCAAACAGAATAAATCCCCTTCATGCCACAATAAGGAAGGGAAAAGCCTTTCCCTTTGATTTTTCCTTTTCTGCTGGTGGAGAGCAAACCTTTGGGGCAATAAACATCCAACTTTTGTAGAATCCAAGACGTCCCAGCAGCAGCAGAACTGACCAACTCGAAGCCCCAGAAGTATGAGCAGTATTTTGTTTTCTGGTTGTTATTGATCAGCGATGCTGGATGCAGAAATTGTAATGATTTCTGTGCCAGCCCAGCTCAGTGTTGGGCTATCCCTGAAATTCCACCATGAACCAGAAGTCAAATAATGGCAGGAGGGTTGGCATCAGCAGCTGGAGCACAGATAAACCTTGAACAATTTGCCACCAGCTCCTGCAAAACCAGGACGTTTCTGCACAAACACATGGAAGTGTCACGGGGGGGAAAAGTTATTCCTAATGCTTAACCTCACTTTTGTGGGATTAAACCATATTCAGCCATTATTTCCTCCCTTCTCTGAGGGTGGGGAGGCCCTGGCACAGGGTGCCCAGAGAAGCTGTGGCTGCCCCTGGATCCCTGGCAGTGTCCAAGGCCAGGTTGGAGGCACCTTCCCAGTGAATCCCGCAGCCAATCCAAGGGGAAAGTTCCTCGGGAATCCCGGAGTGCAGGAAGGCGTCGTTTGTCAAGCGCTGATGAGGTGCAAAGAGGAGCCTGTCAGGAGCAGCACAGAGGGATGGGAAATATCCTTCCCAAAAGCCCGGGGCTTTTCCACAGCCTGTCAGAGCTGTGGAAATGTGGGAATGTCAGCTCCGTACCTGGCCACTGCCAGGGAAGTGCAACCCCAGCCCTGGGAGAGCGGTGCCAGAGAAACAACCCAGAACTTCTGAAAACAACTCAAATCTAATCCAGAGGCTGAACTCACTCGGTTTTATGGGCTCTGTAAACTCCCACACGGGTTTTGCACAGCTCCTCCTGGGCTTTCAGCTCCTGCTTCTCATCCTTTCTGCAGCTCTGGGGGACTCAAAGTCCAAACGACACCCAGGGACTTCTCCGGCCGTGCAGGAGCTGCCCGGGGAGGGCAGCTGGCAGCAGATCTGCAGCTCTCAGTGCTCCAGTGGCCATTCCAAACGGGATTTACTTCCATGCCTAAGCAGGTATTTACATGCCTGAGCATCCAGCGCTCGCTGCCGTGCCCAGGCACCTCGCCTTCCCACTGTTTTCCGCAGGAGTCATCCCCACTTCCCACTTCCCAGAGGGTTTTTTTCCCCCTCCTTTTGTTAACAGCTCTCCTGAGCAGGATCTGAAATTGCTCCACGGAGGTTTCTGCGTGTGCTGGGGGGGGCATGGAAAGTGCCAGTGGCAGGAGGGACGTGGGAATGCTGCAGGGGATGGCCGGGAAGGAGCACCAGACCCATTGCAGAGGGTGCTGCTGTAGTGGGAGGTGACAGACGGGATCCAGGGTGACAGATCCACCCCACGGGAGGGATGCACCTCCTCCTGCCTGTGCAGAGAGACCCTCAACCCTAATTACTGCTAATTAGCTGCTGTGGACACACCTCAAGAGACCAACACTCCAACAGGAGAACGGGAACACTTGGGGGAAGCTTTCAGTGAATGAAACACTAAAAATAATGAATTAAACCCGACAAATAATGAATTAAACGCTATGATAATTAAATGAGCACTAATAACAGTGAATTAAACACTAATAATAGTGAATTAAGCACCAATAATAATGAATGAAACACCAATAATAACGAATTGAACAATAAAGATGCAAAGAGGCTGAGTTATTTGCTCTTCTTCCTCCCAGGTACACCAGCACCTGGCTCCAGCATCCCTCGGCACGGCCCGCACCCCGCAGGACCTGTGTCCCATCCTCTTCAGCTTTAAACCTCAAATCCCTTTTATTTTAAACCTTCAGGACGTTTCTGCCCTGGGCAGAGCCTTTTTCTCACCTCAGAAACAACCTTTGCCTGGGGGAGCTGATTTCTCCCCACTCAGAGCCCTCCCAAAACACAGCCCGACTCCAACCACCAGCTCCATCCACCCCCTGCACCTTCCCCTAATTCCGGGCACTGCTCCTGGCTGGAGTTTGGACTTTGGCTGTGGTTTTCCCGAGGGATAAGCAGACCTAATGCAGATTAAATGAAATTCCAGCACACACAAACCAGCGGGGTAAATATCCAACCGTGGCCTGATGTCATGGCCCAGGAATCCCAAAGGCGCCCAAAATGAAAATGCCACAGGGAGAGCAAACACAGGAGTTTGGGGCGGAGGGAGGAAGATATTCCAGGGGAGGATGCAGGGACAAGGGGAAAAGCCTGGGATATTCTGAGGTGGGTTTGCCTCACGCCGCTGCTGTCAGTCAGTTTTGTAAAAGCCAGCCCAAGTCATGTGGGTAAGATTTGCCAAATAAGCTAAACAAGAATTAACATTTCAGGTTCTCCCCCCTGGTTTAATTTCTGGCTGTCACCTGTTTGCTGGTACCACGTGGGGAAAATATTTGGAGGGACCAACGTCCATGTGTGGGCAGGTGGGGAACGGGAGCTGCTGTCCCAGGGGTGTCCCCAGGGGTGTCCCCACCAGGGATTCTTGGTTTGGCTAAGAAACCCTTAAAAAACCTCACCTAAAATTGCCAAGAGTTTCATTCCAGTAGCACAATCCTTTCGGAACACAGCCTTCCTCCTTGCTTTTTTTTAAACAGAATTAACTTAGCCACGGCTTCCGACATTCCCCCGCGATCCCAGCACGGTGCAAATCCATCGAATTTGTTTTTCCTGGTCTAGGAAGGCCCAAGCTTTCAAAGGCACCTACCTGGAAGGCAGCAAACCACATGAGCCAGTCGAGGCGATAGTGGTAGGGGGAGATGAGGCACGGCCTCCTCCTCAAGTCCCCGGGCTTGCACTTGAACTCGAACTCCTCCCAGACTGCAGCGGGATCGTTGGGATCCGGGCTGGATGTCCCCTGAAGGATGACTTCTGTCCTCTCCTTGGTGATGCTGTGGGATACAACGGGATGCTGTTATTCCTCTCGAGTCATGGAAAATCATAAAATCAGAATGGTTTGGGTGGGTGGGGAGGGACCTTAAAGCCCATCCAGTTCCAAACCCAACACCTTCCACTGTCCCAGGTAGCTCCAAGCCCCGTCCAACCTGGCCTTGGGCACTCCCAGGGATCCAGGGGCAGCCACAGCTTCTCTGGGCACCCTGTGCCAGGGCCTCCCCACCCTCCCAGGGAAGGATTTCTCCCCAGTATCTCAACTAAAAGCTCTGGTTGATGAGAGTCCACGTGGAACAAGAATCACCGGCCCAGAGGTACAGCTGGATCCTGAGATCCAGAGAACCTCTGGATCCTGGGGCTTTCCTCTCTCCAGCAGCGAAGTCAAATTCCGTGCCCTTCCTTCTACCACCTGCAGCTGTTCCAGCCCGAGGGAGGGCTGTGATCCATGAGGATGATTCCTACGGAATGGGCGGGTCTGTGGGTCTGTGGTTCTGGATCAGAGGCAGGTCATGAGTACTCCTACGTGGCTCAGCTGCATTCCCAGCACGGGGCAGTGGGAATGGCAAACTCCAGGCCATGGAAACACCACCCTGGAGTCCGGGGTGACCTGCCCGAGACACCCACCTGCTCCAAGGAGCTGCTTTCCATGAGGAACACGGAGCCACGGAAACCTGCCCGGAAAAGTTCTCCAGCTCCCAACACCCTTTGGATTTTTTTTTCCTACTTCGATTTTGCCTCCTTCAACCCAAGAAACTGAAAGTTTGGGAACACAGAACCTCCACCTTCTGCCCCGATGGCTTCCAGGGAGAGATGCTCCCAACCCAAGGAATGCTGAGCATCTCCTCTTATAATTGTTCCCTCCATTGAGGAGATGTGTGGATCCTCCAGCCAAGTTCCATATTATCCCCTGGGCTGAGTTATGAGCCGTGGCCGGCTGCCCGAGGCTTAGGAACACTCTGTAAATCAGGGACACCAAATTACCAATAAAAGCACGGTCCTACTGTGTGATTCAAAACCTGTCAGGTTTCACATCATCGGAGATTCATTATAAGCTGCAATCCTCTTTTTATTGGTTTACACAGGCTGGAATTGCAAACATATTACAGCAGCATTTCAGCACATGCTCTGTAGGGTCTGGGAACTGTTGAAGCAGAAACCGAAGACTGAAGAAGAAAAAGAACAACAACCCAAAGAAAACGATCTCCTGGAGCTTCAACACCCCAGCCTTCAAAGAGCTTTTGGGGTTATTTCTCTCTCTCTCAAAAAAAAGAGGAAATTTTGGCATTTTCCACAAGTAGTGTTGATGGTTTTAGTATTTTTTTTCTCGTTTTTTTTTCTGTCCACAGAAATTTCTGCTATTTGAAAAATGGAGGAGAAGATTACATTCATGTGATGTGTCCTCAGCATCTCCAGTGCTTGTGGTGGGACTCGTTCCTCCCCTTCAGCACCCGCCCAGCCAGACCTTTAACAGCCAAACTGTTCCACCTTCTGCAAAATAAATTTATTTACTGCTGGTTTCTCCTCTGGGGCCTTGTCCAGAGCCCATCCCAGAGCTCTGGAGAACATCCCATGGTCACCATGAGCAGGTGGTGGCAAAGCCTGCAGAGAAGCTCAGCCCTGTTGTTGTTGTCCCTGGAACAACCTGATGATGCAGCCCTGCTTTTCATCATTCTCCCAGCTGGAAGAGGCTGGGATGGACAGCACATGAGAGGGGCTATGCTGAGCCCAGCCGTGGCTCACCTAAGCTTTAGTCCCCCAAAAAACCAGATTTGGATCCTTAAAACCCGGCCCAAACCAGTGTGATTCCAAACACAGCTGGAGACGCTTCCCTTGTCCATCCCCACCTTGCAGCCCTGAGCGAGATTTCCTGAGCTGCTGATGGCCCTGTCCTCTCAAATCTTCTTTTTGGAGGCCATTTCTGCTTTGGTCTCCACTGTTTCCTGCAGCAATGAATTCCCCAAGCCACTCGTTGGAAAAAGCACTTCCTTCTGCTGGCCTAAAATCTGCTGTGGATGTTTCCAGGAGGGAGAGCACAGGAGTGCAGGGGAAGAGAAGCTCACCAGAAATAAAGAGGGCTGGGGATGGTGAAGTCTATCCTGGATGAACTCTCCTATGGATATTTCCATCCTGCTCTTACATTTGCTATGTTGATGATTTGCTATGTTAATGCTGTTACATTTGCTGTGAGCTGACTCATAAACAGCTCAGAGAAAATAAATTCAGTGGGAAAAGAACCTGCTCCTTGTCTTCTTCTGCCTCATAAACAGATAATCCATAAACTGTAACTCGGTGGGGAAGAAACCTGCTCCTTGTCTCCTTCTTTCCCATAAACAGATAATCCATACATTGCATTTCAGTGGGAAGGACACCTGATCCTTGTCTCCATCTCTTTCACATTCCAGGTCTAGTGGAAGGATTTCTGTTTGGGTTTAAGGCACACAGAACGTGTGGCTCTGGAACACCCTGGGCAGAGGAGCAGAGGCCCGGGATGTGCCATTAAAGCCCCTGTACCTCCCAAAGGCTCCGTAGGTGTTGACGATCCGGAGGGGGTTGAACGAGGTGTTCATGACCTGTCTAGAGTTGAGCAGGTTCAGCACCACCGGGATGCTGAGATAGATGATCAGGAGGCCCAAGGAGATGTTCAGCACTCTGCGGATACAGGAGCCTGTGGGGGGACACAAAATCAGACCGGAGGGAGGTGATTTCATTGCTCTGTTCCCATTCCCATTCCCGTTCCCATTCCCATTCCCATTCCCATTCCCATTCCCACTCCCATTCCCATTCCCAGTCCCATTCCCATTCCCACCCCCAGGGCCCCCGTGCCGGCCCCGCCGCTGACGAAACCCCGCTGTAATCACCCCGACCTTGCCACGGGCCGCTATCGCTGCCGGGATCTGCCTTTCTCTAAATAGTCTGAGCAAGGGCTAAAGGGAAAAATGTCGAAAATGTGACATTAATCATGGCTTTAATACAGGGGAAAAACCACAGCTGGCACTTGCACCTTGCTCAGGATTGGCCTCCTGCTCTGGGAGCCGGGTGTGGAGTCCCGGGGCCGCTCCTGCCTCCTCCTGCTGCCCCAGGCTCTCCCCATCCCGAGGGCTTTTCCTTCTGCAAAATCCCTGTTCCCCACCGTTCCCGGAGGAGATGTGTGTTGCTCTGCCAGCGCCCTGGGATGGGGTTTGCAGGAGCAGCACGGGGCTGGGCTGGATCCCAGGCCGGGCAGACACCGCCACGATCAGACAAATAAGCAGAGGTGACCCCCGAGGGGCTCCTTCCCTCACGGCCCTTTTCAATTTATTTAACATTAACAGCCAAAGGATCGGATTCAAAGCAATTGCGTGGAGCTTCCCCCTTATCTCTGCAGGAGAGGGATGTTTATTTGAACCTCTCTCAGAAGCTATTAATAATTGTTTAGTCTGAGAACATTTCTGGAGAATCATTTGAATCGGGCCTTCCCTCACCCCCTGTGCTGCTGTGTAAGAGGCTTTGGAGCATTTTTTGGGGGGGGTTTTTGAGATGGGCTGAACTCCTTCCCCCGTAATTCAAGAGCAGGTACAGGCACAGAGCCTTCACTTGGCTCCTCAGCAGGCCATGGCCATGCAGGGACTGCTCATCCTTCAGCAGGGATGATTCTCACCCTGTCTCCAGGCCCTTGGGGTCACAGCCGCTCAGCCTGAGAGAAAAAGGAGTTAATTCAGGGAAAAAAAATAACCCAGATGGCAAAGATGGAGCAAAACCTGGGGACAGGAGCTGGTGGGATCTGGATGGGAAGGGGAGGCCTCGGCAGGAATCAAACACACACTTCAGAGACGCGGCCTCACAAAATCAGACCATGAGCAGGACATGGCTGGGGACCCTCCTGTCTTCTGCTCTGAGGGCTCCTCTGAGCCTCCTGGCACCCATCAGCACCAGCTCAACAGCCCCTGCTTCCTTGGCAGAGAGAACACATGGGAATTCAAATTCCCAGGATATTGCAGATACCCCACCCCTTCTGAGGGTGGGACTCAGCTACACTCAGCGGGATGGATGGATGGATGTTGTCCTTGCTTGGACACCCTGGCTCAGTCAGACTTTCTGGAGAACATCACAGAAAAGGTGCGAGTTCCTCAAAACAGGATCTGCCTCCCCCCTCACAGCGACTCCCTTTGGCTTCTCCTCCCGAAAAGAAGGTGCAGCCTCAGCGTTGTTTGGGATTGGAGGCATTAATGGAGCTGGTAGGAAAGTTTGAGACTTTCACAGCCTCTAAAGCAAAGCTCCAGGAGGGGAAAAGCTGATAAAGATTTATTCCAGAAAATTATGTGAAATAAAACACAAAATTTAACGAAGCTGCATGGCTGGAACTCCCACTTTTGGTTAATAAGCTGCTTCTTGGGAGAAAAGACTGCAGACAGATGCTGCCTCTTGTTGACATTTTTCCTTCCTCTGACAGATGTTTGGGATATTTAACCCCAGCAGCTGTGATTGTTGTTGATATTACAGGCAATTTGTTGCTTATATGCGGTTTATAAAAATGCTGCAAACACCACTCTCCATCTGTTAGGCAGCCTCCTGAGAAACGTCCCCGTGCTGCTTCTTCTGGATCAGGGCTGCTTGGAAACCGCCTCTGGAAGGGGAAATCAGCCACCTCGAGCCCTTTTTTCCCGTTACAACCCCCCTTGTATTTGCTTTTTCATATTCATGGTATGAGGAGTTCTCCTCCTCCCTGTTTTGGGGAATTCTCTCCCCACCACGATGGTGGCCATGCCACCAGTGGTGGCCACCAGCAGCTGCTCCTTCCACTGTCCCAGGGTGCTCCAAGCCCCATCCAACCTGGCCTTGGACACTGCCAGGGATCCAGGGGCAGCCACAGCTTCCCTGGGCACCCTGTGCCAGGGCCTTTTCACCCTCCCAGGGAACAATTCCTTCCCAATATCCCATCTAACCCTGATCTCTGTTAATGTGAAGCCATTCCCTGTGTCCTGTCCCTCCATCCCTTGTCCCAAGTCCCTCTCCAGCTCTCCTGCAGCCCCTTTAGGCACTGGAAGGGGCTCTGAGGTCTCCCTGGAGACTTCTCTTCATCACGCCACGGAGGAGAGCGAATGTGAGAACCCAACTTCTGACCTCACCTCAAGTCACACTGGGTGTTTCACCCTCGTCTTTAAACAGCCAGAATTAACAAACGAGTTAAAACCAAAACCCCAAGATAAACTGTACAGCCCCACATTCTCATTTTGAGTTCGAGTCACCGGGGCAGAGCGAGCACTGACTTTCAAGAGCTGCCTGCAGCTGCCTGGACCTGCTGTGACATTGGCCCTGCAGAGGACACGTCCCAGAAGCCGTGTCCCCATGGCAATGTCCCCCCTCCAGCAACATCCCCACAGACCCTCATGAACCAACCACCAGCTTCACACCACCAGCTCCAGGCACCTTCCACCCACAGAGCAGCAGAGCTTTGTTTCCAAGATGAAAGCTTTGGAGCCAAGCGCACCAAAATCCCAACTTTTGCCTCTCTGGGAATAACTCTCCAGCACCCTCCACCCACAGAGTAGCAGAGCTTTGTTTCCAAGATGAAAGCTTTGGAGCCAAGCGCACCAAAATCCCACCTTTTGCCTCTCTGGGAATAACTCTCCAGCACCCTCCACCCATAGAGCAGCAGAGCTTTGTTTCCAAGATGAAAGCTTTGGAGCCAAGCACACCAAAATCCCACCTTTTGCCTCTCTGGGAATAACTCACCCAGGGAAAGCCTCTCTCCCTCGGCCCCTGGGAGCTGCATCCGCGCCGCCCGTTCCCTCAGCCGGGAGCCGAAGAGGAGCCCCAGGCTGGCGTCGTCAAAGCAGGCGATGCTGGGCACCATGGTCAGCCAGTTCAGGAAACTCAGGTTCCCACTTATGATCAGCAGCACCTACACGGGAAACAAGGAAGCAGAGAGCGTTGGATCTCCCCGAAAACACACGATTTTAGCATCCCAACATGGACCTCGCCCGTTTTCCAGGATGGAAAAGCCTTCCTGGAGCCCAGGCTCCAGCCCAAATGTGTCCCCTTGGTTCACAGTGTGAGCTCTGCCCACGAGGGATCAGCCAGGGGATAGAGTGACTTTGATTTCCACAGTGACTCGATCCCCACAGTGACTCGATTCCCACAGTGCTCCCGCGGGAATCACCCCCTTCCTGCCTATTCCGAGGGATGCGTGACAGCAGCGCTCCTGAAACCCTCCAGGAGGAAATCTTGGAACTTCTAATTAAAGAGCAGCATTAAATATAGAAGTGTGCATTTTAAGAGGCGTTATTTTGGTTCAATTTGAGCTTTTATTGGCCGTTTAGGAGAGTATCTTGCATGTGGTCTCCCAAAATACCGCTCCACGGTGTGAACATCGAGAACACAGGGACAATTTCAGTCTGAGGACTTTCAGCCAGAGCTCTGTTAAGAAAAAATAAAAATCTGTGTTTTCTCATTAAAAATGACAACAAATAAATGTTAAGAACGTGTGATTTCATATTTTATATGACTGGCACCATGGTTTTTGACATGGTGATTTGCAAGTTACAAGTTTTAAAACCCCAGCAGGACTCTCCAGAAAGTCACAGATCGTTAAAAAAAAAAGAAGAGCTCTGACCAATCACAGCGAGGAACAAAAAAACCTAACCACTATTTAGTTAAAAAAATAATAATTTATGCTGAGTTGGATAATTGTGAGGAGGGGGAAAAAAAAAAAGCTATTTCTATCTGAATTCCAGACACATGTTGGGTCCTGGAAGGGAACGTGTTACACTCGAGGTTTGGGGCTCACCCTTTGACCTGAATGTGATTGAGCTCGATGCATATTAATCAGCCTGGATTCATTATCACACCTCTCACTCGGGGAACTCTGCTCCTGTTCCGAGGCGATTTTTGCCTCGTGCAGTTGCAGTTGTGTTAAGAAAATCCTTCTGCACTTTGCCACTTCTGCTTCCCAGCTCTGCAGGAGCCCTTGGGTGGTCCACAGGAGGGTTTTTTCAGGAGTGATTCACCTCTCTCTTTATTGCTTGGAAGTCAGGAGCAGGAGATCTTATTTCCAGCAGCCCTGAAAAATCAGGGGATTCAAAAATAACACAAGTTTGGCGTTTTCTGGGCTGTGCAGGAATCACGGAGCCGACACATTTTTAATTTCAGCGCTTCTGGCTGAGGCTCGGAGCTCGCGCCAGCTCCTGCTCACAGGGGGTTGATGAGACCATGGACTCCTCGGATCTGCAAGGACAAACCTCAAAGGAATTCCTGCTTCAAAGCCAAAACCCGGGATTTTTCAAACACGCTGAGGGGCGGTGTCCCAGCAAGCGGCTTCGTGGCCGTACTGAGTGAGTTTCATGACGTTTCCTCATCATCAGGGAATGGTTTGGGTGGGAAGGGACCTTAAACTCATCCAGTTCCAATCTTAACACCTTCCACTGTCCCAGGTTGCTCCAAGCCCCGTCCAACCTGACCTTGGACACTGCCGGGGATCCAGGGGCAGCCACAGCTTCTCTGGGCACCCTGTGCCAGGGCCTCCCCACCCTCCCAGGGAACAATTCCTTCTCAATATCCCATCTAACCGTGATCTCCGTTAATGTGAAGCCATTCCCTGTGTCCTGTCCCTCCATCCCTTGTCCCCAGTCCCTCTCCAGCTCTCCTGGAGCCCCTTTAGGCCCTGGAAGGGGCTCTGAGGTCTGCCTGGAGCCTTCTCTGCTCCAGGTGAACACCCCCAGCGCTCCCAGCCTGGCTCCAGAGCAGAGGGGCTCCAGCCCTCGGAGCAGCTCCGTGGCCTCCTCTGGCTTTGCTCCAGCAGATCCACATCCTCGTGCTGGTGGTGGTGCTCCAGGTGAGAGTCACCAGAGCAGAGCAGAGGGATGACGTGTCCATGGCACCGAGGGTGCAGCCGAACCCCGGCGTGTCCCACAGCGCTGATCCCGTGAGCGCAGCCCTTCCCAGGATTTAGGGATCCGCTGCCAGCCCAGCCTCGGCAGGCAGCACCTATTTCCCCAAATCCCTCCTTTCCCGTGTGACACCTCTGGAATTCCATGTGCTGCTCCCCCTGGCAGGGAGGAGCCCTGCCGGTTCCGGCTGGGATGTTTAACTGAGGATGGATTTCCCAGGGCAGATCCCTGGTGACAGAGCACGGGGAGCTTCCCTGCTCCTTCCCATCAGCTGCACGAGGAAGGAGAATTCATCCACGCTTCCCACAGCACTTCCAGCCTTCGGCCCACGTCACCTTGGCTTTTCCATGCTCCAACCGCCACCAAAACCCAGCTGGATCTCCAGACCTCCACCCTCATCCATCCTCTGCTGCTCCCATCCTCAGCCTTGATTTGTGTTCCCGGAGTGTCTTTGCCTTGTCGGACAATATTGAAATTCCCAATTACACCAACCAGATGGGATCAACCCCTGTGGTGATGGGGAGAAATTTTTTATTAAAGCCCAGTATTAATCATGGTAATTGGGGAGGAACTTTGAGGTTATAAAACTACAGCATATCTAATGAGCGAGCTCCTTCTAGGAGGAACTGAGGGTTTTAATCTAATAATGTCACTTTTATGGATTATGACTGGAGTTTTATGAAGTGTGATATGAAATACAGTGGATTCATGGCTCTCGCTGGATTAATTTGGAAAAGTAGTTTTCCTGGTTCTAGGCCCAAAACCAATTATTCCTCACATTTCTGTCCCCTGCCCCGTTACTAAACCCCTCTGTCAGAAAATGGGCACCTCCAGCCGTAACTTTTTTACAGGTTGGGCTTCTTTGTTTGGCTGGGGTTTGGTTTTTTGTGAAATCCCAGATTGTTACAAACATCCAGTAGGCAGAGGAAGCTCATATTCCATGGCACAGGCTGGATATTTGTCCAGGAGGGACAAAAACAAGCTGGAAAGCCTTAAACACAGGCGAGGGCTGCCTGGAGCTTGTCCTTAGCACGGGGACAGGATCACCTCGCTGGGGCTTCCTGGTATCGAGCCACTGGCACGGAAGAGCCAAAACTGGGATGCATGGAAGGACTATAAATCATTTAAAGGGAAAAAAGAGACCTCGAGAACCATCCAGTCCTTCCTGCTGCCCCAAAGCAGAGTCTGAAAGTCAAAGTACGGTCTCTGCCTGCACTGGAGTGTATCTGTTAAGCTATTCCTGGTAAAACACTCACGTGTGTAGTTTTCCCCAAAAATTTATCACAGGCACAGATAAAAAAATTCCCATTAAACAGCAGCAACAAGAATATTTAATGTTCCCCCACTATGAATTTAATTTCTTGTTAACTCCTTAATTGGGTATTTGCATGAGGATTTAATCTCTGCTGCTTAGTGCAGAGAAATACACGGGAAAATAATCGCCTCTGCCCACTTGCTCTGATTTAGGAGATGGTTTTGTGAATCCCAGAGAAATCCAGAGAGCTCTTGGAAGCACCAGGACAAAAGGGAGCAGGTCAATTCCTGCTGAGGAATAAACCAGCCATGGACACAGAAATGCACACCCTTCACTAAACCCTGTCCCTGGTCTGGGTCAGGCTTTGACACATTACACGTTGCACTGTCGGGTTTTTGCAATTCCAGGCCTAAATCCCAGATCTCAAAGCAAGAGGGACCCAAATCCTTTCCATTGCTGTCCCACACCCCGCATTTGGGTTTGATCTGAGTGCGTCTCCCTCCCAACTGGTTTTTAATTTGTTGCTATATGAGCCACCTACTGGAGTTCCCACAGATTATGGGATTTGAGTGCGGAGCATTTCTAGGGATAAGCACCACTTCCAGATTTTCAATGGAAAAAATGTTAAAGAGAAGCAACAGAGTGAAAGTGGAGTGATTATGGGTTTTTATATAGATATATGTATGTTATTATGCACATATATATCCCCAAATCTCACACTTCAGCACTCCCCCTGCCCTCCCCTCAGGCACTCCTGCCCTCCTCCTTTCTTCTCAGGGAGAATTCCTTCCTGGAAAGCATCCCCGGGCATTTAAAATGCCCAGGGAGGTGGTGGAATCCCATCCCCGGAGGTGTCCAAGGAACACCTGGACGTGGCACTCGGTGCTCTGGGCTGGGGACAAGGTGGGGATCGGGCACAGCTTGGACTTGGTGATCCTGGAGGGGTTTTCCAACCTCAGTGATTCTCTGATTCCAAGGACAGGAAGTCAGGAGAAGAACGGACAGACAGACAGACACACGGAGGCTCAGAGCAGACTCCCCTTCTAAAACCCCCAGGATTGGGGTTGGGATATTGGGATGAGAGACAACTCCAGTGCCAGAAGAGTTAAACTCGGTTTCATCACTGAGCCCAAGACATGGCAGCAAATATTCCTGTTTTGGGAAACTGTATCCCTTTAACTCGATTACCCAGGTCCTGTGTGTGAACTGAGGATCAGTCGCTCACTCTGGGTCTGAAACACAACCGGGCTCCTCCTGTCCCGCTCCTGCCGAGCCCAGATGTGGCTCGGAATTCCTGACTCTGACACTTCTATCCTGCGCTGCAGCTTTGTTATGGAAAATCCCTCTCGGTGTCGGTTGATCCGCTGACTCCTTGCCGGAGGCAACAATTCCACATTAACACAGGACAGGCTAAGAACTGCCCCAGGACTGGTCATGGAAGTGTCGGACCACTCGGAAAGGAAAGAATCGTTTTACAGAGGGCAAGAATTCCCTGCTACTCTGCTCTGAATCATCAACACCTCCCCAGCCCTTCCTTCCTAAAGGGGGAAGTTGCCACGAAGACAATCCATGGCAAAAACCTTCCAGCATCTTACGGATTTTTTACCGAAGGCCAAAAAGCATTTCCATGGAGCAGCGAATCCCAACGAGCTTTTCAGCAGATCCTATGTCAGAGGAGCAATTTCAGATCATTTCTTCCTGATTTTACTCCAGTTTCCTCCAAACATTTTAGTTCCGGGCCTCTTAGTTGGTTTAGATTGGATATTAGGGAAGAATTCCTCCCTGGAAAGGGCTGTCCAGCCCTGGCACAGCTGCCCAGGGCAGGGGTGGAGTCCCAGTCCTGGAGGGATGTGGCACCTGGGGACATGGGTCAGTGCTGGCCTGGGCTGTGCTGGGAAGGGTTGGAACTGATGGTCTGAGAGGCCTTTCCCAACCTAAACAATTCCATGAGGATGCTGACAAAGGGCAGGAAGGCAAGCCTGAGAGTGCTCCGAGTTTTGGATAGTTTCTGCATGGAGAACACGTCACCACACGGAAGGAGGGTGCCAAATGAGGCAGGGAGACCCTCCCTACAGACCCTCAGCGGTCGAGCTCGTGCAGGGATAACCCAGAATGAATTCCAGCTGCAAAACCAGCCCAGCCCTGCACGCAGGTCCCACCCACAAGGGGCCAACCCAAACCCTGACCTTTGGAAGAAGTCTTGGCAGGCCACCACCACACCTTTCATGACCATCAGGAGGAGGGGGAGCCGGGAAGAGGCAAACCTGATAAAAGGGACCATGGAATTTTGTACAAACATGGGAAAAGCAGGATGGAGAGGACATTGACCCAAAATTACAGAATCATGGAGTGGTTTGGGTTGGAGGGACTTTAAAGCTCACCCAGTTTCACACCTCTACCAGGGACACCTTCACTAGCCCAGGTTGCTCCAAGCCCTGTCCAACCTGGCCCTGGACACTTCCAGGGATCCAGGGGCAGCCACAGCTTCTCTGGGCACCCTGTGCCAGGGTCTCTCCACCCTCACAGAGAGGAATTTTTTCCAAGTGCAAGTCAGGTTGTTACACCCAGGGCACTGCAGCCCTTCCCGGCGTCCCAGCAGGACCCCGCTCCCTCTGGCACACAGCAAGGAACGCCGATGTCCCACGACCAGCACAGAGCTCCACAGGAGCTGTTGGAAAAACACCTCAGGATCCATCCCCGGGATGGGAGCGCTGGAAAAGCCGCGCGTTGTTCCCTCGGAGCAGGCCTGGGTTCCTTCAGTCGGCGCGAGGGCAGCGCTCGCTCCGATGAGCTCATTCCAGCCATAAAGTCCAACAGCTCCTTAAAAAGTCCCTGCATCCATTAAAGCTCCAAGTGTTCCACTAACCAGCTCCATCCCCCTCGTTAAAAGCACTTTTATGGCACGTGCAGAGCTGAGGTCCAGCAGAAGGGCTCGGCTCCGGTGGTGTCTCCGCGTGGGGATGTTGGAAAGAGCCCCACGAGCTCCAGAGGGACCTCACGCTCTGCTCTCCATCTGCCTCCTCCACAGGGAGAGCAGCTTGGGAAGGGTTTTTTTCCAATCAGAAGTTGCAGATTCATCAAAATATAAAATGGGCCAGGCTCGGCTCTGAGCACTTTGCCCAGGATGCTTGGAGACCGTTCTGCTTCATGGGACGCCTTCCATTGGACCAGGCTGCTCCAAGCTCCATCCAACACTTCCAGGGACAGGGCAGGATAGGGCAAATCAATGGCAAATGAACTGAAAGCATTGATCTGACTGTAAAAAGTGATTGAATTATGTTGGTTTTTTTTTTTTTTGTCAGCACAACTTTAGGTCCTTCCAAAGTACGAAGTTTTGATTAATTTTTGCCTGTTTTGGTTAAAACCAGCAGATGGTTTGTGATATCAAAATCAACTTCCTTCTTGAAAAGTGAGGAGTGCACCCATGGACGTTTTTTTCACAGCTCCCTTTCGAAGCAGTTTCAACCTGGAGCTGGACACCCAGGAAACAGCTTTAAAAGAAATAATCCTAAATATTTTGGACAGGACTGGGCAATTCCTGCCTATTTGAGTTGCTCTGGGAGCGTTTTGCTCCAGGTTTTTCGTTCCCCTCTCTGTTGAGCTCTGCTCCACGCTCGGATATTAAGACATCATAAGAAAAATTCCAACACGGCCATGAATCATTGACTGTCACCGTTTCCCAGAAGGTGCAAATTTAAGGTTATAAACCTGTCAAAACCCCAAACAGTTACACGGGGGAGGCTGTGCCGTTGGCTGGATGTGCCTCTGGAAGGGGACGCGGACAAATCCCAGTGGAGCTGTGGGATGCAGCGCCTTGGGAACAGCCAGGGCGCATCCGTGACGGGGACCATCCCTGTGGGAAACCACGCGGCTGCCAAGAGGGGCTGGGGAGTTGTCCTCGTGACCCACCCTGGGGTGGGCGTTGTTTGGAACCATGGAATTGTTTAGGCTGGAAAAGCCCTCTGAGATCGAGTCCAACCGTTCCCCCACCACAGCCGAGGCCACCACTAACCCACGTCCCCAGGTGCCACATCCACGTGGCTTAGAAATCCCTCCAGGGATGGGGATTCCACCCTGGACAGCCCTTTCCATGAAGAAATTCCTCCCTAATTTCCCAACACGTGCAAACCAAACCAAAAAGCAGACGGTCACTTACTCAAGTGGCGAAACGAGGGCCCTTTAGACCTACACTGTGGCCAGGATGAGGAATTCCACCCCAGGCATTCCCAGCACCTTGGTCCTTCCCAAAAGGTTCCAAGCAGGCAGGTTTTGGAGGGTGGAACCAGCCCTCAGCTCCATGGGGCCTTTCCCACCGGCTTCAGTAGGGCCCAGACACCGCAAGGACCAACTCTGGACTCACTCAAGCCACAAACACCATTTTCATTTGCCATTTGTGCTGCAGAGCCAGGATTATCCCCTCATACCGACACACAGGAAAAGAAGGGTTCAGGAAAAGCATTTTTCAGCCCTGTAGAAATAATCCTGGTTTGAGGTTTAATTACAGCCTGGAATGGGCTGTCAATAGGCACCAATCAATAACTCAATTACACAGAACTCCCCTGTAATTAGCGCTGGATGATTACTGAGTGATCAATAATGAGGTGGAACACCATCAAGGCTAGAAAGTGAATATTCGTCCAGAATATCCTTCTCCCTACTAATTAGGGCATTTTTCACCAGGAGATGTGTGGGTTCAAAATTCCCTCTGCGAGAAACGATGTGAATTAAACCCTGCTCTCAAATCCTGGATCAGCCCAAAGTCACATGGAACTGTTTATATTCCTTGATTGAAGGAATGCTAAAACACTTCTGGCAAAAATGCTTCCATTCCCTTTCCCCATCCAGGCACTGCGGGCTCCTTTGAAAATCACTTTTTCTGCAATATTTAGATGTATTTAACAATTGCCAAAGTCAGAGCAAACCCAATTTTTTTGGGAAAGGAGAGAAGGAGAAAACATGAGAAAAAAATCTGTTCTGATAGCAAACATTTCCCCTAGTCCAGGTCTCGGTAAAATTCGGGTGAAATTGGTATTAAAGACAGAGTACGGGGAAAACAATGTCCTTGGGAATAAATATTGATGGGAATGCTGAGTCTGGCCAATCTCAGACAGCCCTGGCACGGGGAAACGGGATCTGTGTCACAATCCCCTTCCAAAACAATTCAGATCCAAGGTTTTGGTTTCACCAATTGTGGAGACTTCTGCAAAGGCTGCGTGGGGACCCTGCTCCCCAAATTCCAGCCCAACACGGATTCAAACCCATCTCGGCCTTTTCAAGCTAAAAGGAAAGGACACGACCACATCCGCAGGCACGGGGAAAACGCAAGGAAAAAGTCAAGGATGTCACATCTGATCAGCCTGACACCAGGCTGGAAAACTCTGGTGGCTTCCCTGATTTGGATCTTTCTGCAGCTCCTTTCCTTGCCTCATTAAATCCACAATTTTGGGTAACTTTAAGCTCTCAGCAACATTCGTAGTGAAATATTTCACTTGGGTTGGCTACTTGGTGTCACTGGAAGCCAAGGCCTGGTGCATTTCCAACTCTGGGATGACCTGGATTTTTCCAGCAAACCAAGAGCACGTTCGGGGGGGAACACACGGAGCTGATCCCTGATCGCCGAGCCCGTGGGCTCCCGAGAGCCCGGCAGAAATGGGAAACAGTTGTGGCGTGAAAACACACCAGGAAAAGCCAGCCCGGTGCCGTGTTTGGGGCTGGGCAGCATTTGATTTTAATAAAGCCAGGCTGCAAAAGCCTGGAGGATACAAACCAGTGAAGGACTGGATGTAAAAATTTTATGGAAATGCTAAAAAAAAAAAAGAGGAGAAATGTGAAGCAAGGGCAGAACAGCCACCGTGCCTCGGCATCTCCGGCGGTGAAGGGCCTTTGCAGCAAGGCACCGCCTCTGTCCCAAATCCTCCCCTCAACCCTGATGGGAAATGGCTTAAAACTGGGAGAAGTATGTCAGAGAATCGTGGAATATCCTGAGCTGGGAGAGACTCACAAGGATCATTGAAGTCTTTGGTAACACCCTGGCAGAGATTCCCAGGGAAGCCGTGGCTGCCCCTGGATCCCTGGAAGTGTCCAAGGCCAGGTTGGATGGGGCTTGGAGCACCCTGGGATAGTGGAAGGTGTCCCTGCCCTTGGCATGGGGTGGCACTGGATGAGTTTAAGGTCCCTTCCAACCCAAACCATTGCAGGATTCCAAGTCCCACTCCAGGCTGTGACCACCCAGCTCACTGACACATTTCAATTACAAAACGCCCAACCACTGGACATCGAGCCCTTGTTCAATCTTCCAAGGGCAAAAGAAGAAAAAGAGGAGAAAAAAAGGCATTTTCCCATTTTCCTTCCATCCCAGATGGCAGCTTAGCAATCCCTGAGCTGTCAGAGGTGGGGACTAAATAAATAGCAAATGAAATGTACCCTGGGCAAAACCAGAGATGCTTAAGAAAACACAAAATGTGTTAAAACTCACATTTTTTATGCTGCCATCTGCAGCAGTTTCTTTTCAGTCTTACTCATAATTCCAGTTACAATGGGAGCGAGGTGTAAATTATGAAATGAACAAAAAAAAAAAAAGAGTTTTTTCAGCTTTTTCCTTCTCTAAGCAGTCGGTTCTATGTGGGACAGAACGATGCTGGGATGGAGGCAGGGAAGATCACGTGGAACCCCAGAGATCAGGATGCTCATTGCTCCGGCCCTGCTGGGGGGGCTTTTATTTGATTTCTGTGGATATATTTACTTGTAGGAATCTGAAATAAACCTCCAGTACAGGGATTGATGGAGTCTGTTCAGCACTAGATAGGAACGGAAGCCAAAAGAAACCCAAATCCTGCTTTTAGCTTTGCAGAGGAAGACAAGGTGCTCCGAAGGGATGGGATGTAATAAACTTGGAGCTGTTCATCTCCGAGCTTGCTGCTGCCTGCACAAATGGCAAATGAGGATTTCAGGGCTGCCTAAGGAGCCTGGCTCCTCCAGGGAGCTTTGAAGATCCCAGCCATAAAGAGATGAGTGCAGTGGGTATTTCCTGGTAGCCTCATCCTGCTTTTCCCAGCCCGGATTTGGCCCGTGGCAGATGGGATCACATGAGCCGTCGATCCCGGAGGATGCTGGGGAGGAAGCAGAAAATGCCACCCACTTGCAAGGTCACAGCTGCAAGATCCCTGCTCATGCTGCTGCACTGATGGCTTACATATGAGAGGAACCTCGGAAGGGGAAGGAAAACACAGGGATATTCCAGGCTGGATATTCCAGGCAGAGCTGTCACCGGAGGGGGAACGCTGCCCCGACAAACACCCAGTGGCAGCTGTGCTGTTATCAGGGAAAGATGCTCCCCTGGAAAAATGCTGCACGGGGCTTGAGGTTTTCCAGCTCCAAGGGATCTGCAGCAGAGGATGAAGTGCAGCTGCCTGTCCGTGAGGAAGTTCCTGCTCTCCACACTGACTCATCCCACAAAACCCAAGGGCATCCGCATCAGCCACGGGGCTCACTTTCAAAGGTTACTCATTATTCACCCACAAATTGGGTTTGTCAACAGAGGGGAAGAGCAAAAATCCACCATTGCCTCATCCTGTGATTCCAGCAGCCTCATCCAGCAATGTGGATGACGAGCTCCTCTGAGCCAGGTGCCAGAGTGACACTGGGACAGAGACTGGGAGTGGGACTCCGGGGCAACAGAACGTGCCAGGCACTGCCTGGTGCTGCTGGAGGAGCACTGGAAAGGGATTGATAAGGAGGAGCAGGGATCTGAATGCTCCCAGGCTGCTGAGCTGGGAAAAGATGCAGGGAGGTGGGAAGAGATGCAGAGAACTGGGGGGAAAAATGCAGGGAACCAGGAAAAGATGCAGGGAGCTGGGGAAAGATGCAGGGAGCTGGGAAAAGATGCAGAAGTCTTGGCTGTTCCTGTTTTTCTGCACCATCCCCACGGTGCTCAGAGCTGTGGCAATGTGTGCACGGCCAGTGCCAGGTCAGGACACGGGATCAGGAGCAGGACAGAGGCACCTGGTGAGGTGAGAGCAGATCTGCCCAGGTGTCCTGGATGGATTCTGTGAGGGGAATCTGCTCTGCAGCCCCGGAAGGTCCTGCTGGGTGGGCGTCTCCATCCCGGACCTTCAGGCCACGGACTTGTTGTTACGGAGAGTTTCTGTCTGGCTTTGTAGCTTAATTTCTCCTGACAGCGAGAAGGAACCCTGAAGGTTTCTGCAAACCAAACTGTTTACGAGCCAGTGCCAGAGCCAGAGCCGGGGCCAGTGCGGGCTGGGAGCAGCAATCCCAGAGTTCCAGAATTCCCTGCCGGAGCACAGGCCGTGCCACAAGGCATTAATCTCCCAACGCACCACTTGGGCCTGGAAACGTCGGCGTGACAGAGCCGTGAGCGGCCCAGACAGCGCGGAGGGAAGTGAAACCAAGCGGCAAATTACAGCTCTGGCCAGGATTTTCCAGCCGGGATCCCACAGAGGTATTTCCCAGTGCTCCCAGCTGTGGTCAGAGCCGCTCCTCTCTGGCGTCTTGTGGTGGCAGCGCCGCTGTCACGGTGCTGGGGCTCGGGGGGCCTGGGCCACGTCAGGCACTGTCACCAGGGAACACCGGTGGTGCCAGCCCATGAGACAAAGGGGACTGGCACGGACCCAGAGAGCTCCTTTGGAACCAGCCCGGAGGGGTCTCCCGGTCCTGCAGACCCTCAGGACTCCCGGTTTTGGGCTTGCCTTGGACAAGGAATGGTCTGGGAGCGTTCGTGAAGGAATTGTGACACCCGGCACTTCTCCGGGGCAGGATCATCAGGGGCTTTCCCAACTCAGGATGGCAAGAGAGGGATGAGAAGAGCAGCAGAGTGACACAGCACCCACGGAGACGGGAGCAGAGCCACCTGAGCCCCACTCGGCCACTCACCTGCAGCCACCTCAGCTCTGGGAGATCCCTAACCCCTGCAGCCACCTCAGCTCTGGGAGATCCCTAACCCCTGGTTGAAGACACATCACACCCACTCCTGACCCGACCCAGCCACAGAAACCCCTCCACGTCCCCACACACCATCACTTTTCCCAACTTGCCCATAGTTTCAATAAAAGTACAGGTTATTGTGGCTGTCACGCGCTGGAGGTTTGCACCCAGTCAGAAACTACTGCAAGGGAGGAAAAGCACCAGGAGAAGCAGCAGAACCATCAAGTCCATCCCTGGAACAATTTCCAACCAGGACATCTCCACCAGAGCATGGCCAAGGACAGGGACAGCCCAGGAAAACCATCACAAGGACTCTTATCCCAGCAGTGGCTGCATGTGGAGCATTTCATTTGGCACCCTTTGGAGCTCTCATAATCTTTTCCTTTATGATTAATATTAAACAAGTCATATTCCTTATGGAATTTCCTAACCCTGTCTGTTTATATTTTTCTCCACATCAGAGTTAATATTTTAAGATCGCCTCTCTCTTTTTTTCTCTTTTATTTCACGTTCATCTGTTTTTCCTCATTTTATAAATCAGGTTTCTTGTTTAGTAGTCATGACAACATCTGCCTGCGGTGGTTACACCACAGCCTGGGGCTTTTTATTTTCTTTTCTTCCCCCCCCAAGCTGCCTTAGAAAGAAAAAAAATAAAAACCCTTTAAATAAATAAAAGCATAAAATGAAAGGGGCAAGTTCGGAACCGCCTCCTCCTCCTTTCCCTCCAATGACCCACTTCAACGAGACTTCCCAGCATGGTGGGTGAGGACTCATTTGGCTTTAATCCTGCAAAGTCTTATCCACTTAGTTCACTTCGATGGGAATACTCGGAGCACATCGAGTCAAACACATATGAAAGTCTTTAAAACCTTGAGGTCTGGGCCCGAGAGGCACAAAAAAGCAAAAAGCTGGAGTTGCATTTTCCTTCTGGGCGTTGAGCTGCGCACAACAACGCAAGGGTTGGGGTGGGATGGGGTGGGATGGAGATGTGCTGCTCCCAGGGGAAGGATGGGGTCACTTCCAGGAGACGGCAGAGTTCAACATCACCTTCTCAACAGGGACCACCACATGGACCACCATGGATCCAGCCACCACGGCCATCCCATGGCTTTGGCATCTCCCTTGTTCTGGATTCCCAAAAACCCCAGTTTTGGAGGTTTTTGGGTAGGATCTACCTCCACACTCTTATTTCAATTAAACCCTGCCAGGACAACCCGGAGATCAGGCAAAGGAATTCCAAGGCAAAGGACTTTCCCTGGGCTAAACGCATTCCTAGGATCTAGGGAATATTAAGGAATAGCTTTTTTCCCCCTAAATTCAGTCTTTCAGGGAACTGAACTGGGAACTGGTAACTTAGAGGGAATTCAGGCTTTTGGGAAAATAGGAGTGTGTTTTATTTTAGACTTCCCCCACGAGCACAGCAAGTGGCCACGGAGTCATGGATCTGTGCTTGTCCATGGAGAGACACCACTCAAATTCCACGGGGTGTTCTACACGGGGAACCAGGAGATGACCGGGAACACCGAGAGCAACCCCAGAATCCAGGGGAGGCAACGAGGAAGGGAATTTAACAAAGGCAGATGAACCTTTAATGCAGCAGAACCTCTGGGAGCCCTGAGACACTGTGTCCAGATGTTCCGAGGTCGCTGTAACCTGACTCCGAGAAGGAAGAGGATGTATTCCTTAAAATTCCCCGTGGTGCTTTAATTTACTGCAGTCTCGCAGAGGCCGCATGTGGTGATCACAGGTGGGGTTTCACACTGACCATAAACGTGGAGTTGGGGGCAAAAGACTCCAATCCTTTCAGGTTTGGCTGCCAAGACGGTTGAGGAACAGATTTCCATGAAAACATCTCCCTTTCCCTGGGCTTCGGGGGCCGGAGGAAAACCCTCCAGCAGAGATTCTGCAGCACTGAGGACCCTCTCACCGATGGCAGCAGGAGCTGACACTGCCCAACCAGGACTTTCCAGCTGATCCCTTCCTGGCTGGGTGGAGAATGGAAATTGGGAAGGAACACAACATTTCGAAGCTCCAGTTCTTATCTGTGGGCACGTTTTTTCCCAAATAACCCCAGGAAAATGATCTCTCTCCATCTTTAAGACCCCACTGTCCCTGCAAGAGCGGCCCTGCGGCGTCTCCAGCACGATCCCTCTGCCCCTGGAATCCCAGAGATGGAGCTGATTTGGATGCACTGGGTTTCGGGGTGCCCCCCCCAGCAGCCCCTGACCCTTTTACCCTGGCTCCGCTCCCCCTGAGGTTTCTGGCTGCGGGAATGATCCGCGTTGGATGAGGAGAACCGGCAGATTTGCCCTTGTTGCTCCAGAGGGATTTGTGTGGGGATTACAGCCGCTTTTCAAGGGCTGGCTATGGAATAAATGACATTATTGATGCCATAAAAGTAATCCCTGTCTCGTTCCCACTCTCCGCTCCTGCCATTCCCAACCCCATCCAAACAACCAATGCAATCCGATTTGGTTTTCCAGAGGAAACTTGGAAATTTCTGGTGATTGAGGCACCCTGAGTTTGCCACTGCTCCTGGATTTTGGCAGTTTCTCTCAGGGTGACCGTGATGTAGAACCTGGTCTAGCGGAAGGTGTCCCTGCCCAAGATGAGCTTTACGCTCCCTCCCAACCCAAACCATTCCAGGAGTTTATGGAATACCTGTCCCTTTCTGCTGGTTCACTCACAAAGGGCAGGGAATCCATCCACGAGCCATCCCAACCATCACTGCCACGCCACGCCGGCCAAAATTTGGGACAAAACATTCCCAAACTGCTCTTTTTGTGCATTTTTCCTCCCAGACTTCCTCCATGCGCCCCCTTGTATCCATGATTTGTGCAAGGAGGGCATTTGCTTTCTCAGCCTTTCCAAAGCTGGCACCGATCTGGGATTTCTCCCTGCTCCCGAGTTTTTCTAATTTAAATAAAATTTAAAGGGCCGCTTCTCTCCCTGAACAGCTCCACGTGTGGACACCGAGCCCAGGCCAAACCCACGTGGTTCCCGTGGAGCTTAACCCGACTCCAGAGGGGGTTTCGCGTGTGGAAAAAGTTACTCAGGAACGTGGACAGATCAGCACCGTGCTCCTGGCAGAGGTGGAATTCAAACCCCAGAGTCCCTCAGAGGGAAGCAGGAGAGGTGAAACCTCGTGCTGCAAACGCCTGCCTGCATCGAGGTATTCTGGGGCTCAGCTCAGGGTTTAGAGCAGCAAAAAAAAGTCCAGGACCCTCTGCACAATGCCAGCAGGAATCATGGAATGGTTTGGGTTGGAAGGGACCTCAAAGCTCACCTCCAACCCCCTGCCATGGGCAGGGACACCTTCCACTACCCCAGGTTGCTCCAAGCCCTGTCCAACCCGGCCTCGGAAACCTCCAGGGATGGGGACGCCACAACCCGTTGGGAATGTTGTTCCCAGCAAAAGGGAAAGTGAGATTGAGGTTTGCAACCAATTCTCCAGGGAAGGGCCACCACCGACCACGGCCCAGCATCTCCATCCCACATCCAGGGGAAGGAGCCTGTCCCAGCGCAGCGCCAAACAAACCCCAGCTGCTCCAAGAGTATCCTGCGCTCATCTCTGAGTCACAGCTCCAAAAAATCCCGGTTTTTATAGGAAGATGAAAGCAGTGAGTGACACAGGTTTCCTGCAATTTCTGGCTGTTGCATCACCAAAGAGATAACGGCCCTGCTGGAGCCGGGGGAGCGGGATGGTGCAGCTGTGTAAACTGCGTGTGGGCTAAAGCATCCCCGGGCTGCATCCTCATCCCAACGCTTCCAAGGCAAAATAAAACCTCTCTGGAGGCAGCAGCGTTTCACAGGAATATTAAAACCCAGAGCAAGCACAAGAGTTATTCTCATCAAAGCAGGGAAATAGAAAATCCATCTTCACCTCCATCCCCGAGCAGCCCGGACACCGAGATCCATCCTCTGAAGTGACGTGGGATTTGTTTCAATGGCTTTAATTAAAGCTGGCCAATCTTTGCGTGAGGGAGACTGGGAAAACTTCCACCTCTGTCTGTGGATGGTTTTGCACACCCAGCTGACACGAGCTGGGCTCAGATCTCCGCCATCCACAGGCAAAAGGCACACGCTCATTTAACTCGACAGGACAGAACTGACTGGAATATGCAAATTAATTTAAAAAACCCTAAGTTGACCTCCTGGGAGGACAAAAGGCACAGATTCCCAGAGAAGCTGTGCCTGCCCCTGGATCCCTGGCAGTGTCCAAGGCCAGGCTGGACGGGGCTTGGAGCACCCTGGGATAGTGGAAGGTGTTGGGGTTGGAGCTGGATGGGCTTTAAGGTCCTTCCAACCCAAACCATTCCAAGAAAACCATGCCAAGAACCCACAGTAAGAGCATAATCGGAACTGCTCCGACAGCCAGTGGCACCAGAGGGAAGATTAAGGAGCAGGGATGGGAAGAAGCCTCCGTTCAGCCAGGAAAGTCACTTTACCAGCAGCAAAATCCTGCCCTCACTCCAAGAACACCAAACCAAAGGCATCATCCCACTCCAGCCCCTTCCACTCCTCACATGGGCACGTTCTGTCTTCACACGTCCATCTCTGACACCACGGAATGATTTTCTTCATAATAAATGTATTAAAAATTCCCCTTAAAAGAAGTTCCTCATCTGCCATCTGTTTCCAGTTAGGCTGTTCTGATTTCATCTTCTTTTTTTTTTTTTCTTTTTTTTTTTGTTTGAAATGGAATAGAAAACATTATTTAAAGGTCCTGTCATCTTGCTGGTGGGAGGAGAGATCCCAGATCCCAAATCCCACCACTGTCACCCCGCCGAACAGCAAAGGCTCGGTGGGAGCCAAGAGCTGGGAAGGTGCAAAGGGACCAGTTCAGCTCAGGACTAAGGGACAAAAATTGGGATTAAACTTGGAAGAACTTCCCCATCTCTTCAAACCCTTGCACTGAAACGGGAGAAATTCACAGATATTTCAAGATATCTGACACGTTTTAGTGGGCTCTGGCTTGGGCACAGGAACGGGTTGTGATGCTTTTACTCAGCTTTAGCAGCTACACCTAAACACGAATAAATAATTATCCCTGGAAATATGGTACCAGAGCATGGTGAGGATCGTGTCGTGGACACCAGGAACCTCTCTGGTTTCCAGCTGCTCTGGCTCTCACCGGACAGAAATGTTTTCTGCCCTCACTCACATGTGCAACACATCCTTTATCCTCCAGCCCGGGCCCGAACGCTGAATCCCATCTGGGAAGTGCAGCTGTTGGAAGCTCCTGCAGCCCGGCCAGCTCGGATCATTGCACTGACAGCATCCTCGGCATCGATTTTCCCCATCCAGCCCGAGCACCTGGGAATTCTGCTGGAGGACGTGAAGGTCCTGGAGCACGGAGGAATTCTGAAAATCAGGTGGAAAATTCCAACGGGGAGAAAACCCAATCACCCCGAGCTGCCCCAGAGCCCAGGAAGGCGGAATCCTCCTCAGGCTCTTCCCTTGGGAAGGCTCCCTGTCAGCCATGTCATTCCATCGCCTCTGGAAGGTGCTCCTGGAGCGGGAAGAGTGAACAAGGAGCAGCACAGAAAGAGAGACCTGAGAGCCCCTGGAAAGCTGCAACGTGGCCAACACGCCAGGATTGGGTGAGTTTCCGCTACATTTAAGCAAATCTTGCAATTTAAGGATCCAGCCGGTGCTTTCCGAGTCAGTGCTCAGCGATATTCCCAGGGACACCCTGGCCCTGGGGCTCTCTGGCACAGAGGTGGCACCAAACTGGGCCACCAGCACTGGGCCAGCCTGGCACCCGTGGCAGCTTCCATCAGGAACCCGAAACTCTGCTGGAAACTCATCCCTGCCTCCCCTCCCCGCTGCCACACGTGGCCCTAAAACCAGCCCGTGCTCACGGATGGCCAAACCCACTGCAGCTCCTGCTGGCCCCAAAACCAGGAGCCCCAGTCGGGAGAGAAAACGAATCCCGACCTTCCTGCCGCGTTTTTACGGCCATGGCAGCGCTTCCCGCCCCGGGGGCCTCCCGTGCAAATCTGATTTCATGGCTGGGCGTCAAATCTCCCTCTCAGGTTTAACAGCAAAGGCAGGAGCAGTAGCAAAGGTGAGCTGCCAGCCAGCCCGGGCTGGATGGGGTTACCAGAGACGCTCCAAACCCTGCTCCATGGAAAACCAACCCCCTTCCGAGCCAACCGAAAGCAGAGGCACCGGGAACCCGGGGCTGACGGAGTCCCCAAGAGCCACGTTCGAGTCCCAGTTTTAAAAAGCCCCAAGCCCGAGGCTGTGGGATGCCTCCAAAGCCCCTGGCGTGCCAGCAGGATGAGTGATGGTAAATGAGCCCAGCTCCAGGCTCCGCTGCTGCCAGGCGGCTCCGCCCGTTGGAGTCACTGCCGGTCCCCTCTCCAATTAATCAAGTTCCCATACTGATTAACAGCATGATTCATGGCTCTCGTTAGGAGCATTCTGGAACAAACAAGGCTGTATTTCAAGGCCACTGGCTTAATGGTTAAAATAAATACCTTCCAAATTTCTATTTTCAAGTAGCTGAACCTTTTCCACCTTTACAACTAATTCAGACTTCCTTCAAATTATTTTTCTAAGTAATATAACAATTTGTTTTTCATTAGAGCTTGTCAAAGCCGGACTTGGGTTTATTTTGAGAGAAACCAGCGCTCTCCAGAAACTGTTTAGTACAATCTGAATGACGCCCAAAGGGGTTATTGCAGCCACAATCAAAATAGAGTTTACAGCACTGGCTTGGGGTGACACTTTATTTAATGATTTCAAAAAAAAAAAAAAAAAGAGAGAGGAGAAAAAACCCCCAGCGCCCTGAATCGGGAGCTAATTAAATGCACTCCTATGGCTCCCAGTAAGTGTTTCTCAGTCCCTCTGACTACTGCAGAATGCAAGGACTTAACTTGTTGCTAACTAATCCCAGACCCCATTATGGGAGCAGTGTTATTTACTGGTTTGGGGTGGTATGTGCTGCTATTCCCGTGTCTGGCACAGCAGAGCCTATCGAGCTGGATGTGAAATCAAATATCGGAGTGATTAAATAGTTTGGGTTCTGCCTGCTTAGCTCAGAATGTTTCTTGTTGGGGGGTGCACGGCTTGGTATTTAATTTAAGGGGGCTTAAATGTAACAGAAAATCTGCCCTGTAACTGCTTTGATTCCACATTCCTTTTGTTTTGCTGTGGAGAAAAGCGGAGCTGGAGCAGCGCCAGGGCTGAGGGAGGGGGTCTGGGGGATCCGGGAGGGAGTGAGGGGCAGGGACACCCCAGCCACGCTCGCCCCGGGACCAGGATGGGTGCACAGGGCTGGGGATCAACCTCCAACACTCCCAAAGAACCTCTGAATCTCCCTCCCTGCATCTTCCATCTCTCGCCCGAGCCCAAAGCGGGTTTTTAAACAACCGAACTGCAAAGCTCTTTTCCACGGGCCCGTTCCTCCAGCCGTGTTCTGCTGTTCATTTTCCTGCGATTCTCTGTTTGTTCTTTCTTTCTAAACCACAACAAAATCAACAAGATTTGGACTTTGGTGAAGGCTGAATTTCCTCTGTTCTCGCAGGGGAGCCCCTGCCCAGCCCAGGCAGTGACACCCACCCAGTCCCACCCTGCCAGCGCTGCCGAGCCGGGGGGACCACGCTCCCCAGCATCCTCAGGGATTTATAAAAAAGCAGGAAAGGGACTTTTTACAGGGACATGGAGTGATAGAACAAGGGGGAATGGATTTACACTGAAAGAAAGCAGATTTATGTTGGTTATCGGGAAGGAATTCCTCCCCGTGAGGGTGCTGAGGCCCTGGCACAGGGTGCCAGGAGAAGCTCTGGCTGCCCCTGGATCCCTGGCAGCGTCCAAGGCCAGGCTGGACGGGGCTTGGAGCACCCTGGGACAGTGGAAGGTGTCCCTGCCCATGGCAGGGGTGGCACTGGATGGGCTTTAAGGTCCCTTCCAACCCAAACCATTGTGGGATTCTGTGAACTGCGGAACAATTCCTGAATTTTCTGGCTGCTCCATCCTCCCGTGAATTGGGCAGGAAAACTCCTTGAGCAGTGCCCGTGCCCTGTGGGTGCACGATTACAGCCCTAAGGAAGGGCCTGATCCTCCCGCCACGAGCCCGGCGCTCGCGTAACCCCGCTAATCCTGCTGGAGACACCCCCGATTTACACCAGCCCCGCAACGAGAACCAACCCCAGCTCGGATCTGACAAGTGAAAACAAACACTGGATTCAGACACTTTCTGCAGGGAAGGGGGGGCTGGTTAATTTTTGTTCCCTCTCTCCGGGCTGCTGCTGTGACCTCTGCTACCTCCGAAGTCAGCAACACAATCTCTTGCAGCTGTGGCACTGCAGCAGCCTGATCCAATTTGTGTGTGTGTGTGGCTGCAGGGGCAGCTCATCCCTCCAGCATCTCGTGGTGTGGCAGAGGCAGCGCTGGGACGACGGGGGAGGGGGGGCTCGGTCCTCCCCTCCCAAAAAAAAGAAGGGGGAACCCCCACTTGGCCTCCTCTGCCTTCCTGGAGAGATGGGAACAAAATCAACCAGAGGGAAACGTCCGTTTCCATCAAAATTTTTAAGAGGTTGGGGTTTGGCCAAGCCAAGGAGGAGGGGAAAAAAAAAAAAAAAGGCCAGAAAATATCTGTTCAACAACTGTTTTCTGCCTGAAAAGAAACAAAAAAAAGGAGGAAAATGACTTTGCTCCCACTCTCCTGCACATTCCCGGCTCCCAGGGGCTGCGTGTCCCTGGTGCAGTGCCCAGCTGGGCAAGGGTAGTGCTGGGAGCTTGTTTTCCAAGGGAACAGAGCCGGAGGTTTCTGCCACATTCCCCCTCAGGGTCCCTCTCCCAGCGGGTCCCCCCATCCCTCTCCAGCTCCTGAAGTCCCCACGATCCTTGGCCGGATTCTGGGAGCTGCCTCGGGTGGTTCCTTCTCGGGGCTCTGAACCCTTGGAGAGGTTTTGGCTGTGGAGGTTTTCTCTCTGCCTTCTGCAGGGCTGGAACCGCGCCTCGCTCCTGGCATTGTCATCCCTCTGCTCTGGAGATGGATCCTGCTGAAAACCATCCCGGGATTGCTGGGATGCAGGGAAGAACTGGCAATGCCAACATTCAGGATCTGGAGAGGGGGAAAATATTCCATAACCACTGCAGCTCCTTCAGGGAATTCTGTCCTGGTGTGTGACGTGGGGGCTGAGCTCATCCGGGGACTCGTGCAGCCACAAGGATGCTCCGTGCTGGAGGACACGCCAGGAGCTTCCAGGGGCCACGGGAAGGAGTCGGACTCCACAAATCCATCCAGATCCAAAGGGATCCACAAGCTTCAAACTTTCCCCACACTCCAAACTCCCCGGATTGGGCCTTTATGGCAAGCAAAGCAACGGCCCTGCCTTTCCAACAGCACCAGCCGGGGACTTTCCATCCTATTTATTCATTTATGGATTTCACCTTTCTGATCCTGAAGCTCCTTCCCACCTGGCACTGCCAAATCCACCCCAGCCCCCTCCCTCGCTCCAACCCAGCAGTACCTGCCAGCTCCGAGGGGCAAGGTGGCTTTTTCCTGCCTTTTTTTTTTTTGGCTTTCCTCTCGCTGCCCCTCATCAACTCGTTTGCCAAGCAGTGTAATTTTACTGCCTGGCTTCCAAGGAGCCAAGAAATACGTTTGCTGGTGTGAGCTGTGAGTGAGACAGCGTGAAAAGCATGCAGCTCCAGGGTTTGAGGAGGCAGATCCAGGGTTTGAAGAGGCAGATCCAGGGCTTGAGGAGGCAGCTCCAGGGTTTGAGGAGGCAGATCCAGGGTTTGAGGAGGCAGATCCAGGGCTTTGAGGAGGCAGATCCAGGGGTTTGAGGAGGCAGATCCAGGGGTTTGAGGAGGCAGATCCAGGGTTTGAGGAAGCAGATCCAGGGGTTTGAGGNATCCAGGGGGTTGAGGAGGCAGATCCAGGGGTTTGAGGAGGCAGATCCAGGGTTTGAGGAAGCAGATCCAGGGGTTTGAGGAAGCAGCTCCAGGAAGCAGCAAAACCCCTGCCGAGCTGCAGGATTTGCCTTCCCCAGCAGCACTTCCAACCTCCCACCTCCTAAAACCCCACCAACTCCTTGGGGTATGGGCAGGCTCTGCCCCGGTGCTTCTACAGAACCAAGAATAAGAGTCCAGACCTCACCCGGGGTCTCCAAGATCTTTTCTTCCCCCTTCCAGGTACTGACAGGCACATTTTGGATTTGATTTCTCCTGACCACTGGGGTGTTTCAGATCCAGGTGTGCATTTCGGAGGCCCAGACCCCACCTCTACTACAAAATCCAGCCCATTACAGAATTGTCAAGGTTGGAAAAGCTCTTTAAGATCATCAGATCCAACCATCAACCACCACATTCACCACTGCGCCATGTCCTGAAGTGCCACATCCACACATTTTCAGAACCCTTCCAGGGATAATTAATTCCTGGCAGGAGGTCCATGGAAATGGTGGGGTTGGAGCTGAGCTCACAAAGAGACCGTGGCAAAAACCCCCTAAAGCTGAGGGGCAGGAAACTGCTGCAGAAGGGACCATTCCTGGCCAGGAGCAGCAACGCCGAGCCCTGCACGGATCTGCCCGGGAATGGGCTCATCCAAAGGGTCCCTGCGGCCCCTCCAGGGGGGAATCGAGGTGCTGGCAGCACTTTGGTGTCCATCAAACCCACCCTAAATTCCACCATCAAATCCCAAACCCCAACAGGGACCTCCTGTGCACATCCAGGATGGGAACACCGTGGAGCTGGCAGCTCCCTCGGGATAACTCCAGGCTGGAATCACAACCCCACAGGAATCCCATGGTGGACACACGTCCATCCCCAGGCTGCTGAGCCCCTCCTCTCTGACGTCTCCAGCCTCACTAAGCCTTTTTCCTTACGAACGTGAAGCAGGCAAGAAGAATAAGTTCACACTTGGAAAAAAGCCCCACTTTCCTTCTTTAAAGCCCAACTTTTTTTGGGTTCCTGACAAAGCAATATTCTCTAGGCCAGTTGGAATCTGGAAAAATACACTCACTCAAGCTAGCCACCATGACTCCAATAACAATTATAAAATGTCCAATAAAACTTGTCTGTAATGTCAATTCAAATCTTGAAAAGCAGAATTAAGTGGTATATCAACATTAAACTTTATTGCTTCCTTTGCAGAGCACAAGGATTGTCAATAAAAGTCATTCTGAATGAAGAAAAGGGCAGTAAATATTAAATAAACAGGTTTTTGTTGAAATGCTATAAATGCACCAGAGCTGCCTCTTACACTGGGACCCTTTCTGCCTTCGCAGACTCCCCTCGTGATCGAAATAAGTCAGTAATTGCCAACTATCAATAAAGGGCCAATTAAAGGGCGCTTGATGCCTGCATTTACTCGCTGTCATTAGGAGCCTTTATGGGGTGTACTCGGCTGCTCCAGGTCCCCGTGGCTCTGTCTGACGTCCCCCAGCCCCCTCAGGGCCCTGCTGCTCGTTAGGGCCCCTGGAGGAGCCGGGAAGGAGCCGGAGACTCCTGGCCGGGAGTGACAGGGATGGAGCAGCCCCGAGGGGAGAAGGGGATGAGAGGGGAGCATTGAACGTGGGATGGGTTGGGGTGGGAGGGACCTGGAAGATCATCTTGTTCCAAACCCCAGGGACACCTCCCACTATCCCAGGGTGCTCCAAACTCTGTCCTTGGGCACTGCCAGGGATCCAGGGGCAGCCACAGCTTCTCTGGGCACCCTGTGCCAGGGCCTCCCCACCCTCCCAGCCAGGAATTCCTTCCCAATATCCCACCTAACCCTGCCCTCCTTCATCTTAACCAGCAGAGAGGGGAGGTTTTGCTTTGGCCATGAGACAGAACAGGAGTTTTTTTAGGGCTGGGCTGAATAAAATCCTCCCGGTGCCTCCGAAACCCTCAGGTGTGACATCTGTCATGAACACAGCTGGCGCCTCGGCAGTGACACCCCGGGACCTCCGTGGGTCACACCTCTCCCTTCAGCTGCCCGAGATCTGTCCCAATCCAAAGCAAAGCTGCCCCCAAAAGCTGTGGAGAGGTAAAAGCTGACGGTCAGTGGCACCCAGACACAACAGGAAGCGTTTGGGAAGCAGAAGGAACCGGGGACTCCGGGAGGGCACAAACCCGGCGGGGTTTCTGTCAGACCTTTAAAACCTGATCAGCATTTCTGTGGTTTACCAAGGGGGTTTATGAGCTGTTCTCCAGTTTAATCATCGCATGAACTCACAGGAAGCAGTAACAGCTCCTGCGTATGAATTTCATGATGCTGAAATGATGCTGAACAAAGACAGGGCAGCGAGGGCTGGAAACGGAGTGTCTGAGAGGTTTAATGAGCTCTTTGAACTCTGCCAGGGCAGAGAGGAGAGACATCAGATGGGCTCTAGGAAAGTATTTATGCAGCAGCTTCTGTCCTCTGAGCTCTGCAGAGGTGCAAAGAAAACCCACCCAAAAAATCAACTGGCACGTGAATCCATGACATTTTCAAGGAATTATTTCCATTCTGAGCCTCGGCTCAGTCAGTCTGGTGTTTGTGAAGGGCAGCTCAACCATTTTCAGAGATAAAGAACAATCCTTGAACGATCAACACAGAAAGAAGAATCCCTTCAGAGGGGGAACGACAAAAATTAACTATAAAAATCAACTTCTGGGGGAATGACAAGGATTCCCCGGAGCTGTCGGAGCTGCAGGATCAGACCCTTCGCACTGACCCTGGGCTGCCATTTCTCTGCCACACAGAAACCAAACCTCCAGCAAAGCTCTGAGAGCAGTGGGAAACACATGGGAATTCCTGGCCGGGAATCATCCTCATTCCCTGGAGCCAAAACTCCCGCCCTGCCCCCTGAGCCAGCTCCTGCTCGGAGGGGTCGGGAACCGCAGCGCTGCAGAGGACGGGAGCCTGGGGAAGCAGAGCAGGAGCAGCTCACCTGGAACAGGATCTGCAGGAGCCCGTGCAGGATGCACATCCTTCGGCCCAGGAGCAGGAAGAAGGGCACCACCAGCTCGATGAAGTGGTTGACCAAGGTCTCAAAGCGGTGGAACCACCACGGCGAGCGGTGCATGAAGTACGAGATGGGGTTGGGCACCGGCTGCGTCTGGAATACAACAGGAAAAAGGGAATTAATCCCCTCCAAAACTTGTTATGAAGGGCAACTACAGAGTTCTGGCCTCATTCCTTATTTCTCTCCCCAAGTGTGCCCTCAGGAGAACCATCCTTCACCTCTGGGAACTCGCTTCTTGGCAGAGAAAATGACTTCACTCAAGTTTTTTCACGCCTCTTTAAACAAATCCAACTTTTAAAAACCGAGAGTTTTAATTTTCCCTTTTGTCATCACAACCAAACCCCATCTTCCATTAACCCCACTTTTATTTAACGCTGAAATCTTACACCGAGCTCAGCACTGAGGGATGTTACACCGAGTGAAGATCCTCAGAGCGACGGAGCAGATCCAGAAACCGAGCCCAGGATTTGCTCGGGGTCAGGCCTTGGGTCAAACAGAGCCAGGAATGGAAACCAGATTTCAAAACCTCGCAGATCTGCTTTCAAAATGTTTAAAATTCAAATAAATGTGGTGGTAGAGCTGCTTTCCAAGATGGTAATTTGGGAGAGGAAAGTGTAATTCCTCTAAACATGTTATACTGGTTAAGGTATTTACATACTGGCCTTGGGACAATATTATTCTTTTATCAGCCTGAAATTTTTTGACACGGGGAGATTTTTCCATCCGGGACAAGAAAGCTGCAAATTTTTCAAAGGCAGCAACCCCAAATTCGGATCTGTTAAGAAGGGCCACCCTACGAAATCCCACAACTGGAGCAAAAATAAATGGCAATTTATCTGAGCCCATCTGACAGCCTCAAATGCCCCGGCATTGTTTTAAAACTGCGACGACGGCAAAAAGAGAGAGGTCGAAAACACGAATGTTAATCGAAGGAGATGCAACACATCTTTAAATTATTTGTCGTTAAATCCAAAATACAAACAAAACAGGGAAAATCCTGTAGGATGCATGGCAGCCGAGCACGCTCCCACTGCCAAATCCCACAACTGTTGTAATTCCTTATTAGCAAAGCTGGGATTAATAAAGCTGTTGCTTTGCCTGGGTTGGAGGCTGCTGCGGCCCCTTAGGACAGGAGACCGCATCCTTCCTTCCCGGATGGAGCCGGGCCGGGGTCAGGGAGCTGTGCCAAGGCCACTCCGGCCAGGCTGGGGGGTCAGGGCAGCCCCAGGTGCCCCCCAGGGTCCTTCCCCTCCGCCAGGACCTGCTTCCAGTTAATCCCGTGTTAGACTCCCCACAGCATTCCCAGGGAGGCTCGCAAAGGGATTTTTTTTACCTTCATCCCAAATTGCTGAGCAATGCTTTTATCCTTCCCAACAGGCAGGTTGTTCCTTGGCTCTTTTTTGTGTTACTATTATTATTATTATTATTATAAGTGCTTTAACCAAACCTGACCCAGCTGAGGTATTGATCCCTTTGAGGTTGAGGTTGGAATGTTTGGCCCTTGTGGGTGAGGGCCACGGAGAGCAGGCGGAATTACTAATTACACGCCTACTCGTGACTGTAATTAATGCACTAACATGTTCTATTCCCACTTGTTGTTCGGGCTGGGACTGGAGATATCGTCATCCCCAATTGTTTAAGGGCAGAAAGAGAAAATTCCGGCCTCAAATCCCACTGCAGTGGGAAGTCCAAGGCCAGGTTGGAGGGTGTGAGGGTGGGGAGGCCCTGGCACAGGTTCCCGGAGAAGCTGTGGCTGCCCCTGGATCCCTGGGAGTGGATCCAAGGCCAGGTTGGACGGGGCTTGGAGCACTCTGGGACAGTGGGAAGTGTCCCTGCCCAGGGCAGGGGTGGGAATGGGATGAGCTTTAAGGTCCCTTCCAGCCCAAACCAGTCTGGGATTTCAGGATAAACCAAACCCCGGTGATAGAGAAGTGATTCACATGTCCCAGATATCCTTTAAAAGCTGCTGGGGGAGGAGATCTCGGGGTGTGTGTGTGTGTGTGTGTGTGTGTTCCTCCCGATGCCTTCCAGATGCTGCACAGCGCAGGTTTCCCGGGAAGAGAGCCGTGTTTACCCGGGATGGGGCGTTGAGGCAGGAGCAGAGACCCAGAGCAGCCTGTGAATCACCACCAGGAGCCTGGGATGCTGGGAAACTGCCCGGATTCGTTTTGCCCAGAGGCACCCACTGCTGGGGAGAGCACCCAGGGCACCTTGCTGGGTGCACAGAGGGGATCTGCCCCACACCTGCTGTTCCAGAGTAATCCCACCCCAGGGAAACATCCCGGCGGTGTTGGAGGTGGCGGTGTCAGAGCCCGGGAGGAGGGAAAAGCTTTCCAGGCTCTCCTCACCCAGCTTGTTCCTGGGATTTGGAGCTTTACACTTCGCTTTGTGGCTGCACTGTGAGGAGAATTATGGAAGGCCAGAATGGTTTGGGTTGGAAGGGACCTGGAAGATTATTTAATTCCCACTCCATGACACCTTCCACTACCCCAACTTGCTCCAAGCCCTGTCCAACCTGGCCTTGGACACTTCCAGGGATCCAGGGGCAGCCACAGCTGCTCTGGGCACCCTGTGCCAGGGCCTCCCCACCCTCACAGGGAAGGATTTCATCCCAATATCCCATCTAACCCTGCTCTTTTTCAGTTTGAAGCCATTCCCCCTTGGCCCATCGCTCCAGTTCCTGACGAAAATCCCCTCTCCATCCCTTCATCCTAGGAAACCTCCTAGAAGCAGCTGGGAGTTCTCCTACACCCAGAACTGGGATCTCCTGACACACAGACACAGGAAATGCAGCTCCAAGTCAAACAGAACCAACCAACCAACCCCAAGGTTGGGGATGCACACAGACAGGGAGCGAGCGGAGCTGTGGGCTCGGAGCAGCCCCCGTTTCTGGGCGCCTCTGTGAGACATCAAAACGTTTTTAAATAAAAAACCAATTAGCAAAGCCTGGCTTTGTGTGTCAGCACAGCATCATAACCCTCGTGCCTCCCTCACACCTCCAGCAGCCGGACAGAAACCGCCGCGACAAACGCCTTTGGAAATGGGAGCAGGAAAATGAATTCCATAATTCACGGGGCAGATTTGTAAGGTGTGAGTGCTGCTGGAGGAATTCTGGGTCGCCAGCTCGGGCCTGTTCCCTGGCTCGGATCGACCAGGTTTTATGAGGGCTGGTAACGGAGTCTAAAAATACGCACAATAAACTGGTTTTTCTCCCTACGGGGTCTATGGTTTAATTATGTTCTTAGTGAGAACCATTAAAGTGCTAAGTACCTGAAGACTCCTAATTTACTAAACTGCACCCCACTAAAAGCCAACAGAAGGCCATTATACAGCGGAGTGAAGGCTCTTCTCGGGGGCTGTAAATGCCCACGGTGCCTCCTCCCAGCCCCGTTATTGCCACGGCTTTACAGAAACTCCGAGGGAGGATTTAATCCCGGCGTTGGATAGCCCAGCCCAGCCTAGGGAATGCTCCAGGCTCTCCTACAGGGAAACAAATCCCACATTGTCCTCAAACAACCCAGACAGTGAGGCAGACTGGGATGGGGGAAGGTGTCCCTGCCCGTGGGATGGGATGGGCTTTAAGGTGCTTCCAACCCAAACCATCCTGGGATTCTTTATTGGGCTCACAGCATAGCTCCCATGCAAGGAGCTGTGCAGCATGGGGGTGTGGAGTCGGAGGGTAAGGAATCATAGGATCATGGAATGGTTTAGGTTGGAAAAGCCCTCTAAGATCAACAAATCCAGCCAAGTGGACTTCATGGCAGAGAAATCCTGAAAAACAGAAGGAAATGGAGCAACTGCAAATAGGAATAGTGAGAAAAAGCAACAATTTGGTCAAAAGAAACAGAATTCCAGAAAGGCCTGGGTTGGAAGTGATCTGAAAGATCATCTTATCCCACCCCTGCCATGGGCAGGGACACCTTGGATACACCTTCCACCATCCCAGGTTGCTCCAAGCCCCAATGTCCAGCCTGGCCTTGGACACTTCCAGGGCTCCAGGGGCAGCCACAGCTTCTCTGGGCACCCTGTGCCAGTGTCCCACCACCCTCCCAGGGGAAGGATTCCTTCCCAATATCCCATCTAGCCCTGCCCTTTGGCAATGTGAAGCCATTCCCCCTTGTCCTAGGGAATCATGGAACATCCTCCCCGCTGACCCCGCGGAGGTGCAGAGAACACGTCGGGAGCAGCTCCACGGGCTCCCACAGGCAGGAGAGAGGGAGAGCCTTTGGCACACACGGCCGAGCGTGAGGAGCAGCAGCCCCCTGGAACACCAGGCCGAGAGGCTTATGAAATGTTTTCTGGAGCGCTGTGGAAGACCCAGATGAGCTGCAAAGCTCGGCTCTCCAGCTTCCCAAGCGCTGAGGCATGAACTCATCTCCTGGGCTTCAAAGCAAAGCCCTCACTTCTCTTGTGCTTTGGACCAAAAAATAAAAAGGATTCTCCATGGCGGAGCATTAATTGGATCAGCCTGGTCCAACAGGCTTTCCCTGCCAGTCCATTCTGCTTCAGATCCTGACCTGGCTCCTCAGGCATCTGCAGATCAAAGCCCCACGTTCCCGAGCCCGAGCGGGAGCGTCTCCCCAGCCCCGCGCGGGGAGGCAGCGAGAGGAGAGCAGATAAAGGGGGTCCCTCCCAGCTGCTGGGAAGTGTGGGCAGATGCGTGTCCTGCCTGAAGTCAGACTGTCTCGGGCTGTAGAGCAACCAAGGATTCCTAAAAATCAGGAACAGGGGGGAGTTTCCAGAGCTTCCTCACCATGGTAGGCGCTCCACCTTGATTGATGAGCAGCAGAGGGATTTTGCACAAGGATTCTCATGTAGGGAAGGGTTTGGGAAGGAAATGGAGCAGGGAACCGCTCAGGCTGGGTTTAAACCCAGCAGCACCTCGTGCTGGGGGTGTTTTATCTGTACACTCAAAGCTCCACGTCCATGCTGCTGAAATACCCACACAACAGCTAAGCAGTTAAAAATAGCCCCTTCAAAACTTTCCAGTTATTAATAAGATTCCAATCCAAATAAAATCAGAAGGGAAAAAAAAAGGAAAAAAAAAGAAAAAAGAAAAAGCTGCATCTGGCTTGAAAGTGCTCTGACATCCAGCGGGTCACAAGGGGTCGGCTCTTCAGCGGCGCAATATCAAAATAATCAAGCCTCGATAAAGTAATAAAAAGAGAAGTTGCCTGTATGTTCTTGCTGGGCAGAGCTCCCCTCGCCCAGTCAATAGGAATATTCAGCCCATAGAAAAACAGACTGGAATCTGCCTGTTTAAGACAGCAGAGCAAGCCAAGGAGATGTGTGTTTGACTCGGTGCCAGCACGGCCATAAAATGTTGGCAATTTAGTAGAGACGTGGTGCCGCGCCACTCTCCCAAAGGACCTAAATAAACTTCAGATGGAGAACATATATTTTTACTTTTTATATATATAAAAATCTGCTGGTTCATTTTTAACTCCCTTCCCCAGCCGGCCCTTGCTCGGAGGTTTTTCAGAGCTCCAGCAGGTCCCCGTTCCTCCCGGCTGAGCGAAGGCTCGGCGAGGAGAAGTTAAAAGCATGAAAAATCCGAGCGGTGATTCACGTCTGGAGGTTGGGTTTCTTTGGGAACGGTGGCTGCAGCCGCCGGAGGGGAAAGGGGGCTCGGGGAGAAGATTCTGCTCTGCAATTTCATGCCTCGGCACTGTAAAATATCCCGGGGAATTTGTTGTTTTCCTGCTGACCACGTTGCAAAGTCGCGGGTGGAGGTGAAACCTCCCTGCCACGTTCAGCTCTGCTCGGGGTGAGTCGCCCCAGGAGGGCTGGGGGGACACTGAACGATGGGGGTCGGAATCCCAACCACCTGGGTGGGGGCAGAAGGCTCCTTTTCGTTTGCTTTTCCAGGCTGCACCCACCTCCCGGTCCGAGCCTTCCCTCTCCAGGAACAGAGCCCACATTTGCAGGGCCCACAGCATCCCTGTTTATTGACACTGCTCCTCCGTAACGTGCTCCGAGCTGCTCCCGGAATATCCAGTTAATTGGGGATGGATTACAGATTCACCTATTTATTCTGGACATTCTTGGAAAGGTCCTGAGCTAAAATTACACAAGGAACCACTGAACTGTTGAGGATATTTATTTGTTCAAAACCCCGTTCAAATAACTGGCGGGGCCTGGGCAGACATCTTGGCTCTGGTGGGGCCAAGAGGAGCTGGTGGAACCAACTGTGGGTCCTCCCTGCCTTTGGGGAGAAGGTTGGATTTTGCCAAGAGCAGCAGAGATGGGGCACGTTGGGTTTAGGGGGTGGGACAGGCTGGAAGGTCCATCCGTAAGAGTCAGGGAGCGGGAAAAACCTCCAGGAACGTCAAGTCCAACCTTTGACCCAACGCCACCACACGGTGAAGAAAAACCGAGATCTAAGGGCAACCCAAGGAGGTCCCATCCCAAAGGCAAGGGAGGAGCTGAAATCCTCGCCCGGGTTTGCTGTTTCCATCAGATGGTGCTGTTCTGTCTCACACTCCGGGATTTTCCGACTCAGGAACGCGCTCCCTGGCCCGGAGCTCCCCTTCCCCGCGGATCACTCACCAATATTTTAAATTGCCATTTAAGAGCATATTGCAAACGTGATCCTTTAATTGGTCACTGTTATGACTCTCTATTAGAGAAGACAAGTTTTTCCACACAAGGTAAGCCCTGAAAATGTTTAAAAACAACCCAGAGCTGATGTATTTATTATGCATTTCTCCATATATAAATAATTCCATGAAAAAGGGACGTAGTGAGTGGAAACTCCATTTAAAATGTGATCCCAGATGGTGGCAAAGCTCTAAAATTGCAAGGCAACATGTAAAGAAAGATTAACGACCTCAAACAGGCCCAAATTTATGAGGTGAAAGCCCCTGTAATCCTGGAGAAAAATGATACCAAACCTTCGACCAGACAGCCAGAAAATACCTCTGCTTACTCCATGTGCCCTCTGCCATTTCACATTTTCCTTTAATGCCCATTATTCGGGGTTCAGTTGGTGTTCTCTCCTGCAGGCCAGAGGTTTTGCTTTGGTTCACGAGCACGGTGAGGGATTTACCAGCTCCCGCCAGCCACCAGGAGCCACTGATAAATCGGGAAACGGGAAGAGTGATGGGAATAAGCAGCGGAAAGGAGGGAAAACGGAGCCAGGACACCACAACGAGCCTTGAGCATCACTGCAAGACCCAAAGCTCCACCATCGAGTGGGCTGAGGGGACAGAGCTGAACAATTCCAACGTTAACCTCTTGTTCTGCCCAAGTGGGAAATGTTCCAAAGGGAAGGACGTCAACATTTCTTCCCAAGGAATGGGGGTCATCCCAGGCCAGCAGCATCTTCCGTGCTCTAAACTCCATGGGAGCACAGCCCATTCCCCTGGGATCTCTGGCACCTCCAGCATCCCCTGACAATGTTCCTGCTCCTCCCTCTGGCCTTTCCGCCCTCGGCAAGGTCACCTGGACTATTTTACTCCAACGTTTTTCAATGCACTGGGATTTTCCAGCCTTTCCAGCAGAGTTCCTTGCACACTCTGGTGCTTTGAAGGGCAACCCTATGGCTTCGGAGAGTGGAAGAACACCTTTCTGAACATCATTCCAATGGCTACACCCGCTCAGAGGACCCAGAGCTTTACCCTTCCACTCACAACCCCAAGAACACCCCACAGCTGCTCTCCCACAGCCCCTCATTCCTTCATTTTTTTTCCCCTTTAAAAAGTCCAGCGCTAAACCCAAGACCAGTCTCCTTCAGAGGGCTTTTCTTTTTTTGGTGTGTGCTCATAAACACGAGCTCAGCACCAGGCCAAGGAACACAGGGAGCCCGCGAGCGCCGGCGCAGCCCCGGCTCGTGCCTGTGTTTGGATTAGGCAGTTCCGTGGCCTGGACGTTTACAGTCGGGTTGGGGTTTTTTTTTTTTCTCCCCCCCTCCACAACTCGAGACAAACAGTGAGAGCTTTCATAAAATGTGTTCACAAAGGGTAAATTGTGCCATTAGGAGCCGACTACCTGGTTGGTCACTGGAATTCTCCGAACTGGAACGCCACCGCGCTCCGAGCCAAAGCCAGCGCCGGCGGCAGGAGGGGGAACTCGTTTAACTCTGCAACTGCCCGGGAGACAGAGCACACTCAACACGGAACTGCACCATCACTCAGGGTGGAAAAGAGCTCCAAGATCATCGAGTCCAAGGCCGCCACCAACCCATGTCCCCACGTGCCGCATCCACACGGTTTGAAATCCATCGCCAGCTCCGCAGGAACCGCTGCAACTGATCCAGCTCTGAACCTCCCGTTCATCCAAGAGCATTTCCAGAGCAGGATGGGATAAAAATAAGACACCAGGAAAAACCAGGTTGCTGTCCCAAAGATGGAGCCAAAAGCTTAGGAGAGTGTGTTTCTGTTTTAGGCTTTCTCCCGAGTAACAAAGGATGCAGCCGGAAAGAATTTAGGACAAGCAAAACAAGTCACAAGAGAACTCTTGGCCGTGAGGAGCTGATGTCCAAACTCTGCTGGGTGAATCCAGCAGCCAATTCTGCTCCCCCTTGCCAATGAACGAGGGCCTGGAGTGGCAGGACAAGGGGCAACGGCTTTAAACTGAAAGAGGGGAGAATGAGATTAGAGATTAGGAAGGAATTCTTCCCTGTAAGGGTGGACAGGGCTTGGATGGAGCAACCTGGGACAGTGGAAGGTTTTGGGGTTGGAACTGGAGGGGTTTTAAGATCCTTTCCAATCCAAACCAGTCTGATTCTGTAATTCCGTGAGCTGCACCTCTCCACGGTGACACAGGCACTGCATCTCCCGGTGTGGCCATCATTCCAATAACTCTTTTTTTGAAGAATTAAAGGGTTTCTTACAAAAACACGACAATTTTCTAGGATGTTACACGCACACGTTAAATCCTGCCAATGCCAGGAAAACAGGCTCGGGCATCTCTGGACTCCTGGATACAAAACTGCACTTCTTAGAAACGTCCTTGTCCTGCTCAAGGCCTTCCTTGGGTGAAAACAATAATTACCTGCAGTTTAAAGGACACAGTTTCAGGAAAGTTCTCCAGCACACCCTTAATAACTCCCGTGGTTTCCCTTCTGACGCAAAAAACGTGACGGATTTCAAGCAGCACGTGCCGGAGCAGGGAGTTGTGCTGTTATCCAGGAGGGAAGAAGCCTCTCCCAGCAGCACCAATCAACGCCCATCCCAACGTCCAAATCCTTTTGCCTCAAGCTCTGGCAAGTTTTGCCCTTGTGTAATCGCTTGTTTTGTAAGTGTTGCTTGTTTCTATGCTTTTCTTATAAAAAGAAATAAATAAATTCTCCAGGCAGATAAATTCCACCCAATAAATGTGTCGCTCCTCTATCCCCGTGGACATAATAATGCCCTCACTCTTGTCCCGACTTGGAGCGCTCACAAATCACCATTATAAATAAATCTGCCAACCTAAGGCAAACAGCTCGTTTTTAATAAAGCCTTTTACCTCCTTTCCTAATGCCGAACACGATCCCGGAGCAGCTCAGTGCCCGAGGGATGGCAGCTCCCGTCCCCTGTGCCGGCCCATCCCGGTGCCACCCTGGGGTTTGTGCCCTGTGTTTTACTGGGATAGGTTTGGGGCTGGATTTCTCCATCCTGGTGCTGTTGTGGGGCTCATGCCTTGTGTTTCCCTGGGATAGGTTTTGGGCTGGATTTCTCCATCCTGGTGCTGTTGTGGGGCTCATGCCTTGTGTTTCCCTGGGACATATTTAGGGCTGGATTTCTCAGTCCCAGTGCCACCGTGGGACTTGTGCCTTGTCTTTACCCGGGATAGGTTTGGGGCTGGATTTCTTCATCCCAGTGCTGCCACGGGGCTCGTGCCCTCTGTTTCCCTGGGATGTGTTTGGGGCCGGATTTCTCGGTCCCGGTGCCACCCTGGGGCTCGTGCCCCGTGTTTACCCAGGCTGTGTTTTGGGCTGGACTTCTCCCATCTCCCACACCGCTGACACCATCCCGTCACCCCCGGGAGCGGCACGCGCCGGTCCCAAACACTGCGCCCATTGATGCCGCGGGGCCGGGGCGATGCCGGCCGGGGACGGGAGGGGGGTTTGCCTGCCGAAATTCGGTTCTGGCTGGGTGTTTAATATTCCCCGTCATGCCGGGCTGTTTCTGCTCGCTGCTGCCTGTCAGTTAAGCCCGGGGATGTTTATTTTAACGGCCACTTGTGGTCAAGGCTGGTGCCAGTTGTACGGCATCGGTTACGCAGATTTAGCGCTGGGGACTCGGCCCCCGGCTCCCCGAGCACGGAAGGCAGCCAGGGCTGCCCGGCCTAATGTGAAACAACTGAACTCTTCCAGCAGTCCCCGCTCCAGCTTTAACCCTTGCTGAGCAGGAGCCGGCTGCTTCCACAGCTCAGCCTTCCCGCATTATCCCATATCCTGGCCCTTGTCCCGTCTCCTGCTTCCCAAACTCCCCCAGCAGCAAAATGTCTTGGGGTGATGATGTGAAACTGCCAGAAGGAGCAGGGAATGTCCTCGTTTGTTTAAGGAAGCAGCTTTTGGGGGAAGGAGAGGTTTTTTATTGCTCCCATGGATTTATCATTACTCCAAGGGCACTGTACGCTGCTGGGAGCGATCACAAATTAACTGAGGTTGGAAAGGCCCTCCAAGATCACTGAGTCCAACCTGTGACCGATCAGCACCTGCCAACCAGCCCAGAGCACTGAGAGCCACAGGATGCTCTACATCCCTGCCTGGTACACTGACACATGCTCGGGACACAAAGCCAGGCCACCCCAGCTCCCTGACAGGAGCCTGGCCGCGGCACAGCCCCCTCCCCGACCCCAAACCCGGTGGAGAGCGAACAGGCACCGCAAGGCGAGCCCCTGCTGCTCCGCCAGAGCCGGGACGATGCTCAAATGTTAAATAAACCGGGGCCCGCAGCAGAATTCTGCATCATTTCTGATCGTCTGGACGGGCTCCAAGATGCTAATCAGCCCCAGATTAAGTCATCAAGCAAACTGATGAGCAATCACATTCTGTCAGTCCAGCTGCACAGCATTACTCGGGAGCCGGGCTCCCACCGGAGAGGGAAGGCGGCTTTGTGCCGCGGATCCAACGGGAAGGAAGCAGGAGGACTCTGAGGAGCTGTGCTGAGCTGCCATGGGCTCTGCACAGCAGCAGCTCCAGCTCCTGGCCCGACCTCTGCTCCCAAAATTTGCCTCTTACCCACCCCAAGGTGACAAACGCGGCTGTGCCCGCCTCGATCCGGTGGCACACGGCTGCTCCCGCTCCCAGGGCATGCCAGCGTTTTCCTGCATTACCACGCACGGCAGGAGGCAGCTTTGTCTTCCATGGAGAACCATCAGCCTGTGGGAGTGCTTTAGCCAGACCAGCACAGACACTGTTAATAACCGTGAGGGACCATAATTAACAGAAACACGTTAACGAGGAAAATCGGTGCTCAAATCCCAACTCCATTCGGTGGGAATTTGGGAAGGGGAAGAGATTCCACGCTGGTTCTCAACATAACCCCACTGGGTTTGCAGAGTTCTCACCCAGAGAGAGCTTTTTCCTAAAACCTGCCCAGGAAATAAACCAAAACAGGAGGAGAAGCGGCCTAGATGTCCAATGAGGAGATGCAAAAACCCTCGGAAAGTATCAGCATAAAACACTAATTCTGAATTTTTTTGCTCCAAAAACAAATATGATAAAAACAGATAAATGCTGGCAATATTAATTAAGAGAAGGATTTCTACTCATATTTTAATACTGCTTGAGAGGAAATGAATTAACTGGAGTTGCTGTCGGGGAATTGACTTTTCACAGATCTTACACGTGGATACACAGCACCACATCTCCAGCCATCCCTTCCCTGTGCTCTTCTCATCACTTTTTCCATAGCTAGTGGAGTATTTTCCATACCCTGTGCTTTATTAGGCCTCCACAAAGACAGATATAAATATATAAATATATAAATATATAAATGTATGAACCCAGGTGAGATGGGAGAGGGCTGGACAATTCCAGCCCCCAGTGCACATCTGGCTGCTAGTGGGGGCCTGGCTGTCCTGGTCCTCCCTCTGGAACAGAGCAATAGATTTGAGGTGATGATCCTGCTGGGAAGACTGAGAGGTGAGAACACCGTTCACCACATCCACCTGAAATTTTCCCATGGTTTTGAACGCCTGAGTGGGAGCTCCTCTGGGAACTCCACATCCGAGGGGAGATTCTGCTCCCAGCCCTTTGCTGCTTTAGCTGAACCTTCAGCACCTTCCTCAGAGCTCGTTCCCTGGGATGGACAGGCCATTCCTAACCCCAACACCTTCATCCCACTGTCTTCGTCAGCTTCTGGAAGCTGATCCCAAATTATTCAGAAATACGAGCACATCAATCAAAATAAAGCCCCCAAAAAGCCCAGCTCCACCATCCCAACCAAGAGAGCCTCGTCCTGCCTCTCACTTGTGCTTGGACTTAAAACAGGAGAGAAAGTTCTGCTACAGCCCAGCAAATAACGGGATAAAACCCATTCCCAGCCCAGCCTGGCTCTTCCTCTTCCTCGCAGGAAGGCCGACTGTGGCATCTCCTTGGGGAGGAGCAGGCAAATCCCTCTGAGGAGCGCTTTGGCTCCACTGGGAGCTCCCCTCCCACGATGATGGTTTGCCTGGATGTGAACACCTGGGAAAGTCACGGAATCTCCGTTTGGGCAGGACCACGGTGGGAATCTTCTCCCACCTCCCTGCTCAAGCAGGGTCATCCCAGAGCACAGGATTGTGCCCAGACAGCTCTGGAATGTCTCCAGCAAGGGAGATTCCACAACCCCTCTGCAGACACGCAGGGAAGGGGAACGACGACATTTAAACCAGGACAACAGCCCACAGCCTCTTTTAAATTCCTTCCTCTAAAAATAAGAAATAAAAAAATAAAGAGAAGAGAAGAAACTCCGCGTTTCGGGGCAGGTGATGGAGATGAAACCAGGACGCAACGTCAGACGCTTCATAATAAAACCCTGGGAATAACAAGGCCAAGCTGCACCGTGTTAAAATTCAAGGCTAATTTAAAATCTTGTTCCTTAGTGCAAAAGCTGGAAAGACGCCCAAGCAGAGGGAGGAGGGAAAAAATAATAACCAAGCCAATTGTATATTTCTCCTAGAAATTCCATGTCAGGAGGTACCTCAGGACTGCACCCGCGGGCTCCAATTTCAATAAATCAACACAGCGTGCGGGGCAACGGTAGCACAAAGTCCTGCTCTCTCTGCAGAGTCCAGCCAGGTAAAATCACCGGGAACAAAATGCCCATTCTTCCTGCTCCTTGGCAAGGGGACAAATGACTTTCTGCACCTCGCTGTGTTGAAGGAGTGGTTATTAAATGCAGTCGGAGCTGCCTTTCCAGCTGTACTCGGATCGAGGGCGAGATCGAGCGAGCGCCGCCGGCCGCGCGGAATCCAGGGAGCAGCGCTGGGACGAGGCCACCCCCACGCGCCTCCCTGCCCATCCAAGCATTTAAACGATCCAGATTTGGGATCAGAATGAAGCTGGATGGATGCAGAGCCCTGCCCAGGCCCTGTGCAATGGGCCACGGTTGTGGCCAATGATTTATGGATTATTCCAACGGTCGCGGCCCGGTCCCGAGCGCCGCCGAGAGAGAGCAAAGAGAGAGGAGGTGAGAGGTGTTCAGGGCTGTCTTGTTTGCTCATCCCAAATGTGTCTGCACACAAAAAATCCCGGTGGTTTTGGTTGGAGAGCAGCTTGTCCACGTCTGGGGCTCCGTTATGTGAGCACCGTGGATCAGAAAGATTTATGGGAGGAAAGGAGCATGAAAAAGGGATGGCCCTAAAACACAACATGAAACCAATAACTTGAAGAGGGGTCTCCCCACCTCTCGATTCCCCACCTCCACTGTCCCCCCATAAGGACATTTCACACCATTTCTACCACAAATCATCTTAAATTTCCTTTACAATCAACCCCTCTCCTCTGGTGTCACTTTGTTACTGGGTGGGACCAGAAGCTCCAACTCCAGACATTATCCTGAAGGAAAATGGGAAGAGCCAGGGTTTGGAGCCATTTTTATCCCTTCTAACTCAGTGCTGAGAAGGAGACACTTGGTGGGAACAAAATATGCATATGGAGACTTCTAGAACAGATTTACTTTGTTTTACCCCTGAAATTGGAATTTTCACAGTCCCCCAGCACGAGGGATTTCGGAAAGTTCTGACTGAGAGAGATGAGGTTTATTCCAATCACAACCAGAACATCCATGCGGTCACTGGGCCCAACCCCTCCTGGAAGCCACGTGCCGGTGGAAGATGTCCCACAGCCGGTGACCCTGAGTGCTCCAGGAACCCAGCAGGGAAAAGTAAAGACTTCAGGATCCAACTATTCCATAAAAAAAAGCACTCAACCCAAATATAGCCTCAGGCTCGTCCTTCAGGAAACGACTGGACGTGGCACTCAGGGCCCTGGTCTGGGACAAGGTGATCCTCAAGGTTCCAAAGCTGGGAACTGATGATCTTGGATTCTGGGATTCAGTGATTTTGGGGGGGCAGCTCGTAGGAAGTTTGGATTTTCTGTGCAGCATTTCTGCACAGACACAAACTTTCCCCGGATAACCCCTCAGCTATTTGTTAGTATTAAATTCCATCTTTAGCTTGCCACATAAAACACCTCGGAGACTTCGTGCCTTCCATAAAATATTTCAAAAGGCAGCTTCTCGCCCACACAGGCAGCTCAGTGCCTTCAAAGTGTGCCCCGACCCCAAAAAGAGAGCTGCTAGAACCTCTCTCTTAGTGATTAACATATTTCCAAGTCCATGCATTAATTAAAATAAAATCAAAACTCCTGAACAGAACTGGCCATTAAAACATCTTCAGTTCAGCACAGGCAGCAATTTCCTCCCGTATTTAGGGAAAAAATAGTTATGGTGCTGACCATTGCTTCGTGTTAATAACAACATTCCCAAGGATTGGGAACAAACTGGCAAATATGGGAAGCCCCTGGGGGTTGGATGGACAGGAGAGACCGTGACTCCTCTCCGGGTGGAGGAGCCAGTGTAGAAAAATGTGGAGAGGGATAATTTTAACTGGATTCATGAACTGGGACCAGTTCAGCTGCCCCCATGGCAGTCCAGCTCCTCCGGTGCACATCTCCCACCTCACGGATGCCATCTGGGCCCTGCAGAGCTAAAGGAGCAGCAACTTTTTCCAAAAACAAGGAATGTTGGGAGCAGCAGCGTGAAGGGCGGCTGGACAGCGAGGCCAAAGGCAGAGAACTCCTCTCTGCTGTGTCCAACAGCAATATCTGAACTCCATCCCTCACGGCTTGGCCCTGAAAATGCAGCTCAGGTGGAAAACAGCAGCTGCTGAAGAGGAGGAGGAACCGCTGCAAGGAATTCGGGAAAAGTTGCCATGGTCAGTGGAGAGGAAAGTGCCCAGGGCATGGAATCTACTGGTTTGTAATCAATAAAAAATACCCCACCATGATTCTGTGTCCCCTTACACCGAAATACCATCATTTTTCTAATATCATCGGTGCAAAATTTTTAGCCCTAAATTTCAGGCTGAAATCCTCCAAACCATCACGGTGAACGCTGAATCCTAAAAAGAGACAACTTGGATGATTTTTGAAAATTTTTTCAACAAAACCTTCCCGCTACGTTTCACCCGGGAACTCGCAAAAAGAGAGAGAATTCCTCACGGATCCCTCCCACGAATAAAACAGCCCACAAAGCTTGATCGTTGCCTTCCAGCCAGCCCCCAGCCGGCAGGGGAAGGGTTAATCCTGGGAACACTGGAGCTTTATGGCGTGCGCAGCCAGAATTAGCTCCCACCCCAAAATGAAACACCGGCAAAGCTGTCCTGCATTAAGGGGACTGGAACTCCATAATAATTTATGAACTGGACTCTGGTTTTTTACACCCCAGCCAAACAATGGCGAGGCAGGAGGTCCGAGGAAGCCGAGGGTTAAAGGTGATTTTGTAGTACCTGAATTCCCTTCAATAACTCAACACATGACCATTAACCTGCTTTATCTGCCTCTATTAAGAAGAGCTGATGAAAACTTTTAATCTGCTTCCCAATGGCTCCAGGCACTGGGGGGACAGGAGCTCGTTTTGTTGGGAGCATGGAAATATCCCCAAAAAAACACGATAAAGAGTGGGGAGTGGGGTTGGCCCAGCCCTCAGCAGGGATTTAGGAGCTGTGTCCTCACTGTGGGCACCTGGCTACGGGGGACACTGCCCTGTCCACACCTCTGCCCAGGTTAGGGATGGATGGGATATCAGGGAGAGATTCCTCCCTGGGAAGGTGAGGAGGGGCTGGGATGGAATTCCCAGAGAAGCTGTGGCTGCCCCGGGATCCCTGGAAATGTCCAAGGCCAGGTTGGATGGGGCTTGGAACACCATGGGTGGGATAGTGGAAGGTGTCACGGGGTGGGAATTAAATAATCTTCCAGGTCCCTTCCAACTCAAACCGTTCCACGATTTCTGGGAGAAAACATCAATCCCAAATCACCACTGACTGACTACAGGTGACAAATCACATTTTTCCCTACATCAGGATGGCTTTCTGCACGTTCCCTCCCGTCCTTCCCACTGCCCCAACACCAGCTCCACCCCGAGGGGTTCTTGGTCCTCACCCTGCAGCCCCTCCTGCTCCCAGAGCATCCCACAGATCTCAGGGCTCCCCCTTCTCCCTCTGTCTCAGGACACAGGAATCCAGCACCAAAAACTGAGCAAATTTATCACGCTTTGCCCCAAAACACCACGACTTTGGCTGCCAACAAAGTTGCCAAAAAAGAATCCTCCCATGGGCTGGATGTGATGGCAGCTGGGGGGATTTCACAGCAGGGAGGTTCCCCCGCTCCCCCTCAGCTTGGCACTACTCTTGTTGTACAAGAGGTTTAATGCCTGGAGTAGCAGTTGTGTGTGGAGAATCCGAGTGGAGAGTGTCACCTGGGGAGAGGGGAATGGGATCTCCCTCAATCCCACGGCCTTGCCTCACCCAAAATCGGCCTACGCTTCTCCAGCAGCCACCGCAATGCACATTTCAAACACCATCTCTCCTCCTCCGGGCCCTCGTGGCGCGTCCCTTTTGAACAAACCAGGACGGAACGAACCCAGTGGATCACCCCGCCCTGCCCCGCAGCTCCAGCTACGCTCTGTGCACGTGAGGATTCAGAGAAAATAAACGGAACTAAGCTGGAAACCCCGGAAGGGGATGGTTTATTTATTGATTTATTGATTTATTTATTTATTTGGAAGTGGATTATTTCTTTATTTGCAAAGCCAAGCCAGAGGCATCTGCTGCCTTAAAGCCTCTACGAACGGAGCCGCCGCTTAAAGAGAACCAACTGGGGACGTTCCAGGAACTTCCAACAGAAATGAACAGCGCGGGCCCAAAGCAGAGGGCAAACATTGAGCAACCCCCAAAATCTGTCAAACCCAAGGTAACAAATGAAAGCCCTTCGAGATACCCACTGCACATTCCCAGGGCTGCTGGGGCCACGCCTCGCCCTGGCGGGTTATTTACCTTTCCAGGCAAATCCATCATCCCGCTGACATTCCCAGCAAACACAAACAAGGAAACTCCTCTGTGTTGCTGAGTTTTTGGGAGAGCAGAACCAAGGCTGGCTCAGTTCGGGGTGGGGGGGAATGGATCACCCTGGGATTTACCCTCAGCACGGGACAGGGCTGAACGGCTCCAGGAAATCCAGGAGCTCTGGGAATCCAGCCACGGGGACAGGATCCTCTGCCAGCTCCGGTCACACCTGCCACAACAGAGCCTCTCCTTGTCCCCAGGGCAGTAAACACCCTTTGATCGGGACAGGGACCCCTGGGACAGACACCTGCCAGAGCCCGGGGCCTCACAGCCCCACTGAGCAGGGAGGATGTGGGATGTGACCACTGACAATCGCTTTGGACCCTCCAATTCCCATTCCAGGAATGGCACAGACAGGGAAAAACAGCAGGAAAAGGAGTTATTTCCTCCATCCCCTTTGCTCGGTGTGGCCCATCCCAGATGGCACCAACGCCACCTTCCTGCTGCAACTAAACCAACTAAATCTGGACTAATCCGTGCTCCTGGTTAGCACAAGCCTGGAAAGAACTTTATTTGCTCAGATTCCAGGCCAGGAAGTTGAGGACGAGGAGGGGATCAGCTGCCTGCATCCCCTGGGATGGCTAGGACAGTGCCGGGGATGTGCAGCTCCCACGGGCTCCTCCCCAAACCCTGGGGTGACCACAGAGGAGCAGGGGAAGCCACCAAGGGACAGGGTCAGAGCACCCCAATTCCTACAGGCACAGACCACAGAAGCTCTAAAATATAAACCTCGGTGTTTAAACCAGCCCGAAGCCCAAAGGACAGGAGTATTTTTAATTTCGTAAGCGGTCCTGCAGGGACAAACAAGGTGGGAAGGGCAAGGGAGCTGCTTTTCCTTCCCAACAGCTCTGCAAGGGTCAAAACGTCCCCACCCTGTGCTGGAGACAAAATGTTATTTCTATTCGTTTGTGTGTGCTGGAGCTCAGGGGAAGAGCTGAGGGCTTGGGGGAGCAGCAGGCAGAGCACTTTGTTGATGGTGCAAACTCCCAATTTTAGAGCAAGATCACAAAACCCCGGAATCACTGAGGCTGGAAAAGCCCTCCAGGATCATCGAGTCCAAGCTGTGCCCGATCCCCACCTTGTCCCCAGCCCAGAGCACCGAGTGCCACATCCAATCTTTCCTTGGATACTTCCAGGGATGGGGACTCCAAACCTCCCTGGGCACTTCGAGTGCTCAGAACCCCATTCTCTTGTCCTTCAGCTCTGTGTTTGACACCAAAATGAGAAATAAATTGGTGATTCAAAGAAGGAATTCCTCTTCCAAAGCATGGGACAACCGAGGTGTTGGGATGTGTTGTGTATCCAGAGCCAGGCGGGCACGCGCTTCCCTGCCTGCCTCCTGAAGGCAGCACCGACTGGAATCCCATGGAATAACATCGCCCTGGCACGGATCTGAAACCCCAAAAGCTGTGGGGCCACCGAGGGTCTGTCCCTGTCCCCAAGCTGGGCACAGTGCGGGGGTTGCTGTGGCTGTTGGTGGCAGCCGAGAGAGAAACACCACAGAGGCCGAGGAGAGGATGGAAAGAGAGGGGGAAAGGAGGAAAGGCAAGTCAGGGATTTCACACCTGGAATATGTTTAGGAAACGTAATTAAAACAACTCCTGAGCCCCATTACTAAACTGCTGCAGCGGTTTGAAACTCCTGCTCCTCTGGGCACCCTGTGCCAGGGCTTCCCCACCCTCCCAGGGAGGAATTCCTTCCCAATATCCTATCCATCCCTGCCCTCTGGCAGTGGGAAGCCATTCCCTGTGTCCTGTCCCTCCAGCCCTTGTCCCAAGTCCCTCCCCAGCTCTCCTGGAGCCCCTTTAGGCCCTGGAAGGGGCTCTGAGCTCTCCCTGGAACCTTCGGTTCTCCCGGTGAACATTCCCAGCTCTCCCAGAGCAGAGGGGCTCCCTGGGAGGAGCAGCCCCCACACCCAGAATGGCAACGCTGGGCTGGGAGAAGCAGAATCCACTAAAAAAAAAAAAGTCAGGAATAAACCAAACCCTCTCCTCTCCCCCTGTAACCTTCACAGACAGAAACAGGAACTGGAAGTTGACCTGTTTGGGGGTTTGAAATCCCCCAGGACACGAACCCAGCCCCTCCTCTCCCTCTCTCCCTAAAGCCCCGCGTCATCTTCAAGCAGGTAAGAAAAGAAAAGCTCAATTAGAGCTACTGTAACTCCCCAACTGTTTAGACATAATTGTCTAAATAAAATAAAGGGCTTAATTAGCAAGATCATCAACATAAAGGCAGATTTGAATAAACATTCGCTGCGTCAGTCACAAGCAATTAAGGTTTCTCTTGATAAGAGCAATCTCAGCTGGATGCAGATGTTTTCAATAATGCAAATATTTTTCCTACTTGGAATAATTAAGCCCACTGTTTCTTAAAAGGAACTCTGCAAAGGTTGGTGCTGGGAATAATCAATATTTCCCCTTCTCCCCCAGGAACCACATCATCCCTGACGAGGGAATTTTCAACAGCGAGGGGAGCGTCCTCCCACTGAGGACTTACAAGAAATACTTTTGTGTCTCACTTTAGTCAAGCAAACAAAAAAAAAATCTGGCCTTTAAAGCCATGCCTTAGGTTTTAACTTTTATATTTTCCAAACCCTGCCCTGCCTGGTGTGTGACTCTGAAGTTCCTCGTGCCCTGGGAGCTGCTGTTCTCTCCTGCTGCTCACACACAACAAACCTCTGCAGGTTCCCGCTCCAAGGACACCGGGCCCCAAATGTGTCAACTCAAAGCCTCTCAAGGGGGGCAAACTTGGGGTAATTCCATCATGAACTGAGGGGATCATTGGAGAATTAACCCTGATATGCAAATGAACCAAACTTATCAAAGTGGGAAGAACCCGTGAGCCAGGGTCCATCTGGGGTGGAGCCTCTGGACTGCCCAGGGTGAGCCTTTGAAGGCCTTCAAATAAATCCCTCCTTTTATTCTCTTAATTCTTGTCTGGTCTCTGTGCTTTAGGTGGCCACTTGAGGCATCAAAAGGTCTCTCCCAGCCCAAACCATTCCAGGATTCTCTGATTTCACCTGAAATAAGAACAGACATGGAAGCGACCTGCACCCAGTGACACTGGGTTTCTATCCATCAACACAAATGGAAAATGCACAGTGGGATATTTTTAGGGCCAGCTGAAGGAAGGACTCACAGAAATGACCTCCTGTGATAGATCTGATGAAGTTCCAAACCAACTGACTGCTCCTGGCGTGCGCTGCCCTGCAGGGATCCCAAAACGGGAGCGTTCCCACTCCGTGAGCCCTGTCCCAAGGCTGGACTTGATGATCTTGGAGGTCTTTTTCCAACCTAAATGATTCCATCCCTGCCTCTGTCCCCACAGGACAGTGGTTTGGGAGATTTCATCCACACAGGAGTATGAAAAGCCACTTATTTTAACACCCTCTGGACGGGCTTTGCTCCTTGCTGGAAATCGAGGGACGGTAAAAAGAAATAAATCACCCTGCAACTTAATTCTGGTGGTGCCCAGAGCAGCTCCTGTCAGTGCTGAATTCCTCCTCCTGTGGCTGATCCATCTGCACACGCCGCTAATCAGGTCAGCCCTCCCTCCCCTCTGCCCCGAATCGCGTTTAAAACACAAATAATAATAATAAAACATCATAAAAACGTCACCAGACAAAGCAAATACACCAGAACCCCGAACCTGCTCTCGCTGATATTTTGTCCCAGCCCCTATAAAATTAACTTTTACAACTTTTACTGGCAACTCCAACCTGGGTCGAAATTATTCTCTGATTACTGTGCCCATATATCTCAGGGCAGCCAGTGACCCTCATCCAATTACCTTCAGGAACACTTTGCACACATCCAGGCTCCACAATTAAATCTGGGATAATGCACACCCCGCTCCCGGGGCGGAAAAGTCTCCCTGGATGATTTGAAACGTGGCAAAAAGAAAAAAAACAAACCAAAAAAACCAACAAAAAAAAATTAAAATACAAAAAAAATTTGCTCTTTTAATCCTAAAATCAATCATGCACAAACTTTAATGGCCTGGGAGGGTCGGGAGGGGGTTTTTGTGTTTGAAAAACACAAAAAACACAAATAAAAGCCCCTCAGCGTGTACGGTGCTGGCTTTAATTTCCTTGAGTAAACAGCGTGTTGTGCAGGGAAGAGGAATACCTGGAATTTCGGCTCGTTACTGCCCTATGAAATACATCTCCAGTGCCAGGCCCAGATTTAAGCCTGACTTAGTGCAGTTGCTCCAGCCCAAGTGTCAGGACGTGGAGTTTAATTAGTGCTGAGCACTGCGATCGGATTCTGCTCACGCCGAGCTTGGCTGAAATGGCCCCAAAAGCATCCAAAGGCGAGGAGGGTGAGGAATGGGAACTTCCAACTGCAGCAGATGAGGGGCAGCTCCCAGATTGCTCCACGTTTGGGGGGAATGGCTTCCCATTGGATTCATCTTGCTTTAAGGGGAAACGACTCTGGAGGAGCTGCAGAGCACGGGGCTGTGGCACAGATCCTTAGGAAAGAGAGCGTCTGCTCCCAAAGGATGCCCAGCCCTCGGGAATGCTCCCCGCGGAGCCCGGCCCAACGCCTCCCCTCGCAGGGGACAACGGAGACATCGCGGAACGACTCCGCGGCTGAGATCCCAGGTTAATTCCCGAGTGCTCAGGGACAGCTCGGGGCAGCAGCTGGGGATTACTGCCCCCGACACACTTCCCATCCCGATTTATCCCGGCACTGATGGGCACGTTCCTCATCCGCCAGCAGCTCCGCTCCCCGGCTGCGGAGCCCCGCAGAAAAGGGGCGGTTTTTAGGGAAAACCTCATGAGCACCCTGCGAGGGCAGAACCCAGGCCTGGAAGCACAAATTAAACATGGAAAGCTCAAAAGGCCTGGAATGTGCTGATTGCTTATTTTAAATTTCAATTCAGGACTAAGAATTGCAATATAAATGGTATCATTCTGTCCAGTACGACTTTGTTTAGCAGCCGCTGTCCGTCAGCTGGAATTTGCCATGCAAAAAACGGAAGGGACTGAACAATAAAAAGGGAGAAAATCCCAACTCCAGAGATATCCAGACTCGCTCCAGCAGCATTCCCAAAAGCCAGAGCTCAGTCAGCAGACAAAGAGCAGGACAGTGCAAATCCTCACAGAAGGAGGGTGGAATTGACTACAAAAAGCAAATCTAAAGAATAACCAATAAACCCCAAATTAAGCAGCACAGGAGAGGAGCACAAACAGCATCAGAAAGAATCCTAAAATCTCCTGAGCTGGAAGGGACCCCTGAGGATCATCAAGTCCAACTCCTGGCCCTGCACAGGACAATCCCAACAATCCCACCCTGTGCTGAGAGCAATCAGCTCCACCTGAGCCTGCCCAACTCTGGGCACCCACAGCTTCATCCTCGAGGTTAAAAACCAAACAAAAAGGGGTGAGTCCCCCACTCCTGAGGGGTTTGGGAGGGAAATGGAGAGGAAGCCACGCTGAAAAGAGCTGTCAGGAAATCCTCCCATCCAAAGAATCCGAAAGGACAGGCAGGGAATAGGGAAGAGAAGTGTGAAAATAGGAGAGGGAGGAGAAGGCCCCGTGATGCCCTCAGGTATTCCGTGCGCAGATCCTGCCTTTGGCCGGGATGCACAAAGGGCTCCTTCTTGCGAGGGGAGAGAGAGCCATGCAGAACATTCACCATGGCTAATTAATTTCGGCCCCTCAATTACCGGAGGGATCTCGTGACACAGCTTTATTTGTAGCCTTTTTTTTTTTCTTCCTTTTTTCCTTTTTTTTTTTTTTAATAAACAAAAAGCAGATAAGAAGCGTGACACCTTTAATGGCTTTACAATGGCTTTACAATGGCTTTACAATGGCTTTACAATGGCTTTACGATGGCTTTCCTGCCAGCTCATCCCACGTGGAAAGCCTCCTCCTGCCTTTGGGAGTCCCCACTGCTCATCCCTAATCCGATCATCCCTGTGCCAGCCACAAGGACATCACAGAGCCGTGGAATGGTTTGGGTCAGAAGGGACCTTAAAGCTCATCCCATTCCAGCCATGGGCAGGGACACCTTCCCCTGGAATGTCCATCCAAATCCTCTAGGCAATGGAAACGCAAGTGGAAAATAGAAAAGCACTAGAAATGGAATTACTTCAGATATCAGAGCAGAGAAAATCCCGTTTTATTACAAAAGATTTGCTGCCCCCGTCGCTGCGTTCGGGCAGGAGATGCCCGGAGTTCCTGGACAAAACCCACAGGAATAAACAACGCTGTGGGATTTTTTGTTTTTTTAACTGGAAAGGGAAAAGCTGTTGTTTCTACACCCCAACACAGATTTCCACACCAACGGCCACACGAAAAGAATTCACCGAACACACCGCGGGCAGAGCTGCTGCCAGTGTGCCCACGGGGAGCTGGGGACCTTCACACCAGAGCCAAACTCACCGAAAACGTGACAACACCTAAATAACTTTGGGGTGAAGGCCCTGGGGAGAACCCAACCTGCTCCCTCCTCCTCCTCCTGCCCCTGCAGAGGACGCGGAGCAGCCACGTGTGCCTGGGAATAAGGGGGACATTCTTCCACCCACCCCAAGCCTCCCACGGGAGGGCCCAGGGCCTGCCGCAGAAACGGCCCCGTTTTATTTAAAGGAACAAAGGACATTCCCTGAGCGCCCGGGCTGGAAATAAACCCTAAAGCCAAGGGTTTGTCCCCACAGCTTTAATATCCTGGGGGGAATTCCACGGGGTGGTGTCCGAAAGACCGGGATCAGCCACGTTGGATAATACGAAATATATTCACGGTTTGACAGGGCAAGAGCAGGGCCTGCCTCTCACAGCTGAACTTCTGCAACCCAGCAGCTCCTTCCAAGGAGAAGACCAACACGAAGCCTCCAAAGAAACTGAGATGCATCCGGTTTTCCACAAATCCTTGGTTTAGCCTGACAAAACAAGCCAGCAGAGGCCTTCCCTTGTCCCAGAGGGAGGGTTTGGGATGCTCCAGCGCTGTGGGAAGCGCTGGATGGCTCTCCTAGAGCTCCCCAAAGCCAGGGGCCCGACAAAAGCAGCCGGATCTCTGGGATCGAGCCACGGTCCCATCCACCAGGGAGCTCCTGGGGCAGCTGCTGAAGGCTCCAACAGCACCAATGCCTCCCCAGCTTTCTCTCCCTCGTGGACACACGGTGCCAAAGCCATGAGAGCTGCGCCAGCAGGAGCCGAAATTCCCGGTTCCTCCAGCTCTGCATCCTCCTCTTCCTCCTCCTCCTCCTCCTCCTCCCACATCGACATCCTTGCCCCACCACTCTTCCTGTGACATCAGCTCTGTGGCACCTCAGCATTCCCTGGGCTTCAGGCATCCCACAGCCCCTCTAAACCCACTCCCCTCCCACCCGTGTGCCAGGTTTTCCTTCTCCAGCAGCACTGATCTGGTTTCAACCCCACGATCCCGAGCCTTTGTGCACCAACATCCATAAAAAATCCCATCCTGGGCTGTCACAACGCTCCCACATGGAAGCGTTCATTACAATGGAGCCACTGATGGAATTCCTGGCACTGGGGAAGTGGGAATACCCCAACCCCACTGCAGAGGAGAGGCTCAGCTGAGAACCACGAGGCGCCTCGGAATTCCTCTCTTTCCATAAAGATAAGCCTCGGATCCCTATGGAATGAGCGGATCCCGCGGCAAGCCTGACCAGGAACTGGGGGAGAGGAGCAACTCCTGATGTTTCTGGGCTCTCCAAAGGCTGCTTTAAACGAGAAATGAAAAAGGAGAGACTTCCCGTGCCACACAACTCAACATAAAGCACATTTTGGGGCAAACTTCAAAAGTTTAAACCATCCCCAAAACTCGGGCACGGAACAGCTTCAATTTGGCAAAACATCAGCCATGCTCGGAACCCCAAATCCAGCCAAAGGAACGCTGGGCCTGGGTGAGATGGTTCAGAAGGAGATAAAGTATGAAATTCCTGCTAAATCTCAAGCACTAAAATCAAATTCGAGCTCGGAGGTGAGGGAACGAAAAGGCCGATGTGTAATTGCTGGGTGAAATTTGCCTTTCGTTTACTCGAGGGGGACATTTTGGAGTTTATCAAAACCAGCTGCTGTCACAGACACACATCCATGGTCCTGGAACACGGACGTGATTTATCCCACGAAATCTGGAAACGAAACAAGACAAAGCTCCCAATATCTTTTCTAATAAATTCTTTCAACGGGTAAAGCAAATCCCAGAGCAAGTTTTCCTAATGGGTTCCGACAACAAAAAATCAGGAATCCAGGAGCTCTGGGATGGTTTTTCGTTTTTAATGGTTTTGGGGCTCTCCAAAGCCATGAAACCATTAAAAATGTGGAATATTAAATGGTGAGTTAATTAGTGCCCGCTGACACCTGGACCTCTGACACACCCATGGCACGCTCAAGACCGGGATGAACAAAATTCCTGGCAAGGAATTCTTCCCAAGACGTTCTCAGGAGAGCAAATTTTGGCTGAAAGGCAAATATCTGGCTACAAATCCAATATTCCCATTGGAATTGCTGGCACCTTCCCAGCACGGGATCAGGACCACATCAGGCATGGTGGAAACTCCTGGTTCCACAGGCAAACCCCACTCCCGGGATTTGACGGTCCTTACTCCCCATTCCCAAGCCATGGGATAAACTGCAGGACAGAAGCCCGAGGTCTGGCATCACCTCGGGCACGTTGGGCTCAGATCTAGCAGCTGGAAAAGTGGGGATCATCTTCAGGGAACCAGGATTTGGAAAGTGGTAACGAGATCCATGGATGAAGGAAGGATCCGAGTAAGAGGAGGAGGAGGAGATCTAAAGAAGTCAAGTCTCTATTTTTGGGATCAAAGGTAGTTCTTCTGTAACAGCAGGAGAAACAAACAAATTTCAAATCAGCATTTCATCCACTATTCCAGGAGAAAAATTCCTGCCTGGAATTTCCAGCAGGACCTAAAAAAAGGAGGTGGACTAAAAATCTCCAGGGAAATACATCAGGGTATGGATTTACCCCGGGAATGTCACAGCACACCCTACAAAGGGCTCTCCTGCCACAAAAAAAAAAAAAAGAAAAAAAAAGAAAAAAAAACCCCACAAGGATTGGCTCCGTCATTGGAGGGGATGGGGCCCAAAATTCAATAAAAGGCTCCTGAATGTGCCAAGGAGCACCTGGGACAACTCAGGGAAAGGCAGACTTAACATTCTCCATGAGGGTCTGGTGAAATGATTAAACTTTAATTAAACACCGAAGGGATTTCACCCCGTTTTGGCCACCACCTTTAAGCAACAGCACCAAAAAATCCCAGATCTGGCACAGAGAGGTGAATTAAGATCAGCAGCGAGAGATTCCATGGAGGTGGAGGAATCCATGCAGCCCCTGGAGCAGGGCAGAGCTGCTCATGGCCCCGACACAGCCTGAGGGCAACAGTGACCCCCTGACCCCACTGCCCCCTCAGCCAGCGGGATCCAGCCTTCCCAAACCCACAAACAGCACTGCAGCCACATCCCTGGGCTTTACCATCCCATCGATTCCTGCCTTTCCAGTATTTAAGGATTGCTTGTGTCCTGTTTGATTGCAAGGTTCTCATTGCCCCTAAAATGTGGAGCCCAAAATACATCCCCAAATCCCCGTCTGCAGCATCACCTCCCAACGTTTATCCATGTAACAGGCAGCCCTTTGTTCTTCCACGGACGAGAGTGTGTAACCCGTCCTACCCTAAAGGGAACTTTTCCTTCAGCCCACGGTGGAAATGGAACCAAAGTGCCGGAGGAACAGCCAGGAATTCCAGAGGGCTCTCCCAGAAACCCGCAGCCCCAACGGCTCCCGTGCAGGTGACAGATAAAATCCTGGAGGAGAGGAAACATGAGACATCCAGGAGAAGTTAGGAACATCCTAACTGGCAATTAAACCCATTCCGTGGGTGATGTCGAGGCAATCCTGCTAAAATCCTGGGTTCTTGCCCAAAAAAGTGCCCTGGGAGGGAGATGCTGCAGCCTGGCACGAGCACAGGACAGGAATCCAGGACAGGAAACCCGGATTCATGCCTGGCAGATAAAACAGGAGACGGTGCTGAGGCAGGAGTGAAGGAAATCCCTGCTCCCCTGGGACCTTGCAGGGTCCCACTCCTCGTGCTGGGTCACTCTTCAGCTGTTCCAGCTTGGAAGGAGAGTGAGACCCAAAAATTCCTACAGGATACAAATACAGACACTAAACAGGGCAAAGCCATGGATAAATGGGTTTAAACTGCCAGAGGGCAGGGATAGATGGGATTTGGGGAAGGAATCCAGGGTGGGGAGGCCCTGGCACAGATTCCCAGAGAAGCTGTGGCTGCCCCTGGATCCCTGGAAGTGTCCAAGGCCAGGTTGGACGGGGCTTGGAGCACCCTGGGATAGTGGAAGATGTCCCTGCCCATGGCACCAGGGGTGCAGGAATCTGGAGAGGCACCGGCACGTGAACTTTAATCCCAGCAGGTCCCAGATCCAGTTCCTGTCTGCATCATAAACCCGAAGTTTAATTAGGAAAGTCAGGTTTGACCGGCTCTGAGACCCCTCCCCTTTGATAACTGTGCCCAAATTCTCCTTCCACTTCTCCTGGCACAGCACAGAGTTCCCGGAGCTCTCCTTGGCTCCCACTGCCTCCTGTCAATCCCTGTGCACCAGCACAGTTCAGGTTCAATGTTCAAAGGCAGGGAAACGTCCATCAGCCCTGTTTACCAACACAACTGCTGAGGGAGAGGGGAGGGAGGAGGCACTCGGAGCTGCCTGGAGACCTCAGGATCCACCCTGCTCCCTGCCCATGGGGAACTCCTGCTGGAGCTGCTGGAAAAACCCTTTATGATGATTTTCAGCAACTTAAAAGTGTGGCAGCTACACTGAAAATCATTAATGAGGGACAGAAAGAGCCCAGAAACATTCCCAGCCCCTTCCTGCTGCTGTTTGATTCCCACACCTGCGCCGGTGTTTCCAGTCCTTCGGCTGAGATCAGAGCAGGATGGGGTCTCACATCACCTGCCAAGCTCTCCCAGACTGCTACAATTGCAATTAACTCCTCCAATTAAAATATTCCCCTCTCCTCCTCGGGGCCAAGGATAACACATTCCAGCAGGTTTCCATTGTGGGCTGCTCGCAAACTGTTCGTTGCAGCTCTCGCCTTAAGGATTTACCAAGCCTGAGGGATCCCACGTGGAGCAGAGCCACCTCCACGGGGGACACTCCTGCTCCTCCAGCAGGGGACAGGGAAGAGAGAGGGAATTCTGCCCCTCTGCCCCGCTCGGGTGAGACCCCACCTGCACAGCAAGGACATGGAACTGCTGGGGCGAGTCCAGAGGAGGCCCCAGGATGAGCAGAGGGATGGAGCAGCTCTGCTGGGAGAGCTGGCATTGTTCAGCCTGCAGAGGAGAAGCTTTGGGGGGACCTCACTGTGGCCTTCCAGGACTCCAACAGTTGCTGGCTGATGACTCCCCACAGGCTCCTCTGCATGAGCGGGGACGGCCTGACACCCTCAAGTTATAAAAGCAGAAATATTCCTGAGGGAAAAGAGGGGTGGAAAAGGGATTTTGGTCCCAACTCACCGGCGGTGTGGAACACTGCACTGGGAGAAGAGCAGCAGGACTCCAGGAGTTCTCCTGTCTCAGGGAAGGGGAGTTCATGGAACTCACTGGCTCCAGGATAAGAAATCCTTCTCCTCGCTTGTCCCACCAAGCTTTAATTCTGTGCCGTCAGCAGCTGATGGGGAACCCCAGCACAGCCCAGGCCCAGCTCCGGGGAAAGGTGGGCACTCCCTCACCTCATCCCAGAACCCATAAATCCATGGACTGATTGCAGACACTGCCCAGCTACAGTCAAACAGATCCAACCTGACAGTGGGGAATCCAATCTTGTCCTGGGCTAACTGGACATGCTCCAGCTCAGTCCTGTCCCGTGTCCCGATTAATGCTGGGGCAAGAAAAGCCCTTTAAGCCATAGAGGCTGAGAGGGAACAGGAAGAATCGGATCCTTGGAAAACCCAGATCAGTGAATTCATGGACAGGAGGAAGAGAAGTGCCGGTTTTAACACAGATATTTCCACGATCTTGGCAAGGGCAGCGAGTCACGATCCCAATTTTCGGTGTAAATTGGTCAAGAGGGAAAAGCCTCTGGAGAGCGCCCGGAGGAGTGAAAGCTTTTCCCCTGGAATGGGGAATGACAGCAGGGTTAGGAAAAAGTTTTATTTCTTTGTCTTGAGCTATTTGGAGCTCAAGTGAGAGTGTGGTCTCTTCCAGACTACAAAATTTGGGTACAAAATTCCGTCACTAGAAATCCCAGGAAGTGGAAGAAAGGGGTCTGAATATGGCTGGGAAGAGAAACCAATGTCTCATACCTGACTCCACATGGGAACTTCATAGCTTCAAAAAACAAAAAAAAAATTTAACATTTCAAATTAAAAAAGAAAAATAGGAAAGGGTGTCCTGTTTTCAACTGGTGGGAAAAGGCTCCCTCCTGCTTTCATGGGAATTTTATCCCACAAGTGGCTGGTTTTTGTTGCAGCCCAAATGACATCACACAGGAGATGACTGCACGGTCCCACACACCATTTTACTGATTTGGGGAGTTTTTAGGGTTGAAAGAGCTAAACCACACCGAGTTGCCCCCCTCCCAGCTTTTCTGAAGAACGCATTCCAAAAACGATAAGCAAATTATCTTACACTCGATCTAATTACAGGAGCTCCTAATTGCACGGGCCCGTTCCGAGGCAGCGCAGCAAACGCCGCGCTTCCCAGAGCAGCAATTCCTGCAGTGCACAGTAAATCAGCTTGTGCTTGCCACTGATTTGAAACTTTAACCTATAAATTAAATTAATAAGAGACAAAGGCTTCTTTTGTGCATTTGCAAGCCTGTAGGATTTTAGAAATAATAGGACTGGAAAGTGATTTATATTCCAAGATTAAAGGTCAGTTTGGCGCACACGACTTTGGAGCAAAACACCACGGCAGAGACTTCAAATTAACTCGTTCCTGCACCCCCCCTAAGCCTGGATTCTTCTTTTTCCAGAGCTACAAGGGCTTGTTGTGAGTGCTGGAGTACTCAGAAGGCAGAAAAAACCTTGGAAAAATAGGTGGAATTCTTCCCGATCGCTGGGAAGGAGGGAAATGTGCCTGGGAATTGGCTCAGGCCATCAGCCCCTGATCACTGAGGTGACACAACCCGTGAGCTGCGCTTCAAATCAACGTGTGCCCAACGTGGGAAGCTTAAAACCACAGGGAATTCTATGGAAATGGCATAAATTAACTGGAAATTGGAGATATGCAAATAAAGGGAAGGGCTCCGCTATTTCTATGAGGTTCTGCCCATGGTGGGCTCTTCTCCTGGCCAGACTCTGTTTTATTCTGTGGGAATAAAAATTCAAGCTGAGCTTAAAACCTTTGGTGCATGACAAAAAATATTATCGTGGAATCCTGGAATGGTTTGGGTTGGAAGGGCCTTAAAGATCATCTCATTCCCACCCCCTGCCATGGCAGGGACATCTTCCACTATCCCAGGGTGCTCCAAGCCCTGTCCAACCTGGCCTTGGACACTGCCAGGGATCCAGGGGCAGCCACAGCTTCTCTGGGCACCCTGTGCCAGGAATGTTAACCAGAGAACTGGGATTGGTTATTACATTTATTCCCAGCAGAAAATCCCAGTAAGAGACTGGAGGAGGAGAGACGTGAACCCCCATCCACCACTGGGAATGCGGCTCCTCCGGCAGAACTGAGGGAAGGGAACTGGAATGAGGGTAAGTCCCCTACAAACACTGAGGAAGGTGGGAATGTATGGGGAAAATGACTCTCCCTAAAGTGCACCTGCTAAGGAGAAGACCAGGAAGGAGGAGACTGTTCAATGTCCCTAAGTGCCAGGAAGGATGAGAGGAAATCAATCTATTGATGGCCACGGGGATTAGTTCTGACCATTGGGAGAATCCAGGTGTGGATACACCGGGATGAGGGCCCTGGGCGAGGTCTGGAGGCCCCAAGGCCCCAAACCGGAGGTTGAGGGCCAAGACACCTTTGTAGGAATGAAGGAGCTGCCAACAACAGCCCAGGAGGCCCCTGGGCCTTCCTCTTCCTTAAAGCAAAAAGAAAAACAGACCTGGTAAAAAATTCCTCCCTGTGAGGGTGGGGAGGCCCTGGCACAGGGTGCCCAGAGAAGCTGTGGCTGCCCCTGGATCCCTGGAAGTGTCCAAGGCCAGGCTGGATGGGGCTTGGAGCACCCTGGGATGGTGGAAGGTGTTGGGGTTGGAACTGGATGGGTTTTAATGTCCCTTCCAACCCAACCCATTCCATGTTACTTCTAAAGACTGGAAAATGTTCTTCTGCCACTTCCCCCTCTCATTTCTGCCTTCCAGAAAGCATCAAAATCCGTCATCTTCCTTCTCTTTGCACATTTCTTAAAACACCCCATTAACCGGCTCATAAATCCGTAATTTAAATAATTACCAGAGCCTTGCCTCTGTTATCTTCCGAGCTGCCAAACCTCCTGGGCCCTGCACGTTTCAGGAGCGGTGCATTATTCCCCACGGCCCTGGGAGGCAGAGGGATGTGATGGGATCCAACATTCCCGCCCCTGGAGAAGCCCAGGGAGGACCAGAGCCACGTGCAGGGGCAGAGCATGGAGAGCTGGTGGAGCGGCTGTTGTAAGGATTAATCTGATTAGGATTGAAAGAGCCCAAAAGGGTGGAGGGGGGGAGGAAAAGGGAATATTGAAGGGCAGCGAGGAGGGTCCTGGGTGGTCTGTAAACGAGCTGGGAACAGTGGGAGAGTGTAACGAAGAGATGAAATCCAATAGGTGTACAGGAAGCTTTCACCGGGCTTAAAACAAATCCGTAAGAAAAACAGCAAAGAATCCAGGAAGAGGAATTGTGTTACTGCTGGAAAGGGGATTGGCATATTCCCAACGCAGGCCCGGCCTGGGACTGACAGCTCTGCTGCTGATCCCCCTCCCACACCCCAAATCCTCACCCCACAGAGCTCCCCAGGGGGGAATCTCCACGAAACCTTCACGGGTTTATCCTGGTTTGGGTTGGTACTGCTGGGAATCGCTGAGGGAAAGGGACACCTTCCACCATCAGTGGCAGGTGCCACCCACCTGCTCGGCAAAGGGGGAATCCCACAAGCTGCTCAAGGTGGTTTGGAGTAAATGCAGATACTTTGGGTGAGGAATCGCAGAGAGAAAAGCAGATTTGAACTGCATCAAGGACAGAAATAAAATCCCCTCCCAATCCCGGCACTCTGCTGCCCGTGGAAGCCGGATCCAGGAGGGATCATTACTGGAACTTAGAATTTACACAGAATTCTGGATTGGTTTGGGTCAGAAGGGACTTAAAGCTCATTCAGTGCCACCGCCTGCCATGGGCAGGGACACCTTCCACCATCCCAGGGTGCTCCAAGCCCCGTCCAACCTGGCCTTGGGCACTTCCAGGGATCCAGGGGCAGCCACAGCTTCTCTGGGCACCCTGTGCCAGGGCCTCCCCACCCTCTCAGCCAGGAATTCCTTCCCAAAATCCCACCTATCCCTGCCCTCTGGCCGTGGGAAGCCATTCCCTGTGTCCTGGCACCCCAGACCCTTGTGAAAGCTCCGGCATGATTCTCCTTTGGGAAGTTTCTCCCTCGGCACCTGCCCACATCCACTTTCCTCCAGCAGGCCGTGGCTCCCTGAACCCAAAGATGCCGGGGCTGTTTTCTGATGCTGATTTGTAGCTCCACCTTTCATTTTGATCGTTCTTTGACCAGACACTCCTGCCCCCTTCTCCTGAATTCCCTGCCAGGATCCTGGTCCCCCTGGACACAAAAATGACACTGCTTTGGAGGTGTTGGGACTCCACTTCCCACCCGTCTGCCGCGTTCGGTGCTCCGGGAATGCGAGCCAGACTCCTGCTCCGTCCCTGACTGACAGCAAACCCCTGCTCCCACCAGTGCCTGCCTCTGGAAAGCTGCTTCCCTGCCTGCTCTGCTCGGAATAAAATATCCCCCACCACGTCCCTGCATAAATCTGCTTTTGTTCTGCCTCAGGCCCGGCGTTATTAATCACCCTCGCTCTTCCGGCACATCCTTTGAGGGCACAAGCCCCGGAATTCCTTTCCACTTCTTAAACCCGGCCTAACTGGGCATCACTGTCAATGTTTATCATTCTGTCACCTACAACTGCAACTCCACCGGGACAGTTACGCTCCTGGGAATTCACTGCTCCGAGAGCTCAGCCCGCATTTTCCGAAGCGCCGCTCGCCTGCAGCACTTCCAAATCCTGGGAAACCAGGACTCCTTCCCAGAAGTGCTCAGCTGGAAGCGATATCCCCGAACCTCTGCCAGCAAACCCGACCTGTGCAAACCCAGCAACGCAGATCCTCCAAGCCAAGCCCAAATCCCAGCTTTAAAGGGTTTGCTCCCTCTGGTTTTTAAGCGATGGGCACCTTCAGACCTGCAGAGCCAACCCAGCCTTGGGAATAACAAACCTTCCCAGCAAAATTGCATCCAAAGATCCCTTGAATCCATGTCAGAGACCTGGGATTCATCTGAGAAGCTGTTTGAGATCAAGCCCTTCTTGCAGAGCCCCATACAAAGTCCAGACACAGCATAATGAGCTTTTGATGTCCTGCTGACATTTATCTGCCAATATTATTGCTCCAAGCACTTGCCCTATGATGGATCTCGTTACTCCATTGATCCTACGCCAGCTCGGCCCTTAGCCCTTCCTGCAGCCTCATGCAACTCCTCAAAACCCAGCAGAGAGCCCCTAATCCTCAGCTTCCAACCCCCCCCACCACCCAAAGCAGCCCTTCGAGACGTGGGAATGAAGACAAGTGGTTTTGCAATTCCGCCTCTGAAAAGGTCAATCCTCAAAACTTAGGACCAAAGGGGAAGGAAAAAAATAAAGCAGCTGAACACGAGAGTGTTCTTCCTTTGGTATCAGCCACCTTGACTCACAGAGCAGTTTGCTCTTGCAGCAGGAGATGAAAACAAACCGCATTTACAGCCCTCCGTGGGCAGAATCTGGTTCCCTCTTTGCTCTCCTCACCCAGAACTCCTTCAACAGCAGCTCGGGCCTGTCCACAGAGCTGTCCCACGAGGGCAGAGATGGAGCACAGCTCGTTTCACTCCCGTTTTCATGGGAACACAACTTCCAGGGGACGAATTTTCCCCGTTTCAAGTTCCAAACGCCACTGTCACTTCTTAGAAGTGGCCCTAAGCTCGCAGCCGCGTGTCCAGCTCACCCCAGGGCCGCTGGACTTCCACAAACTTTTCCAAGGGGTTTTGGGGAAATCTGGGGAAATTTCCCCATGGCAAGGCTGCGTCTCATCCCTCCTTCGAGCCTCGCTCGTGCCACGCTCGGACACAGCCCTGAGCTGGGACCAGCAAAACCCATCAGCCAAACCCTCCAAAAGTTCCCACCCTGCACGGAGGAAGGGACAGAGACACAAATCATCCCGCGTTTCACTGAATTTAGGAAGGAATCCTTCCCCGTGAGGGTGGCGAGGCCCTGGCACGGGCCCAAGGATCGTAAACTTAGGACGCTCCATAAATATTTTACAGCGCAATTATTAATGTTACCAACAAAAAGATCCCCCCAAATTATTTGCGTGCCAGCTTCCTTTAATAATTACTGTTTTCTCTTTAACTCAGCGCCGCTTCCCTCGCCTGAATCTGCAACTTTAGAATTTTCAGCACGAAATCTGAGCACCTGCTTCCCTGCTAGGAACATTTTCCCTCGCAGCGATGCAAACTGTTGGAACAAAGCCCACCCTGAGCCATCCGGGCTCATAAAAGCAGCTCATTTTCTGATTCATCCGAACAGATTGCTAAATATTATTTACTTTTTGTTTCATAATGGCTCGGAAAAAGCTGGATGAAAAGCTTAACGAGGTCTAATCCAGCGGAGAGAAGGGAGAAAAGGAATGAAGAGGCAGTTAAGGAGCAGTTTGAGCTTCCTTATCGCCCTTATCAGCACGGCTATCAGTCAGCAAGCCCTAATTAGGCACAAAAGACATTGTGCTTCCTTCCAGAGGTTCTCCAGGAACTGGGGAGCTGCTGTGGCCGGGGCCGGAGCACTGACTGACAGCCTCTGCTTGGGAAAAACGGTTCGGCAATAATTAGGGACAATTTGTCCCCGTCAGGAGTGGCACTGGGACTGTGCAGGGGCTCGGGGACAGAGCAAAGCTTTTCTCAGCAGCAGCGATGCTTTTGGGGCTGAAATGGGGCTCGGATGGAGCACAGGTCGGTTCAGTAAAATCCTGCAAACTCTCCTGCTCTGCGGTGACCGACCCGTCCTGAGCTCCTCCAGGTAACTCCGGAGCAGGGAAGAAAATCCTGGATCTCACTTCCAATGCCAGCAGGAATTTGTTGCTCCAGGAGCAAGTTTAGTTTTGCTTTCCCTTCATCCCTTTGCCCCCCAGAACTGTTCAAGTTGGGAAAGCCCTTTAAAGGCATCGAGTCCAACCATCCCCAGCAGCACCACCACGGCTGCCACTGCCCCATGTCCTCAAATGTCACATCCACACGGGTTCTGAACACCTCCAGGGATGGGGACCCCACTGCTGGGCAGCCCCTTCCAATGCCTGAACACCCTTTTAGGGAAGGATTTTTCCCTCATATCCAACCNAAGGTCCCCCCTGAGCCTCCTTTTCTCCAGGCTGAGCCCCTTTCCCAGCTCCCTCAGCCGCTCCTGGGGCTCCAGCCCCTTCCCCAGCCCCGTTCCCTTCCCTGGACACGCTCCAGCCCCTCGGTGTCCCTCCTTTCCTCGGACAGGTCAGTGAGGTCCCTCAGGAGGGACCCGTGGCCGTGGCCGGCAGCTCCGGCGTGGATTCGGTGCCCAGCGGGGCTCCTGCCCCAGCAGCTGCTCCCACAGCTGTTCCCACCAGTTGGTGGCTGAATTTTCCAAGATATCTGTCTGGAATTAAAAAGCAGCAGCACTTTGGCAGCCATCAGGAGAAATGCATCACTGGATTGGATCCCATCCGGAGCACTCCCCTGGTGGAACACGGCGGACGGGAGAGATGAGACCAGGGAGGACTTTCCCATTCCAAAACCCCTTTGATTATCGGCTGGAGCGCTCTGCCAGAAACCTCCACCAGCATCCAGAGGCTCCCTTTGGAGCGTTTGGGATCTGAAATGTCCATGTCCTGCCTGTGCCACCGCAGCTGCCCCGTGCCAGGAGATCTGGGCAGAGGGAGCTCTGCAGGGTCAGGAGCTGCAGGGCTGGTGGGATTTTCCAGGCCGGCTCTTGCCCGAGGGGATTTGCTCCATTTGGAGCAGGTTGGGATGTTGTGCCTGTGCCAGCCAGGCTGCACTCCCAGACTCAGCCAAGCTGAGGCCAGATAAAGCTTGGAACAGGAGGTGCTCCCCCATCCCGATCCCAATCCTGGCTCGGAGCCCGTACCTGCTAACAGGGGTTGGGAAGCTGTTCCAGCCCACCTGGGCCATGTCCTGCAAGCTCCAGAGATGCTCTGGAGTGGCTCAAAACCTTCCAAGGCAGACTTTCCCAGACTGGCTGTGGGATGGAGCTGTTGGGCTCTGGGAAGGATCCCTCTGGAGCAGGCAGGGACAGGGGGACACGCTTGGCCATGTCCCTCCTTGCACAGGCAGGGATCCAAGGCTGCCTCTGCCTTCCCTGGCAGGTGGGATGTCCCAGCCACTGCGGGATCCATGCCAGAGGCTCCAGTGGGAGCAGAATTCCAGCTCCAGGCTGCAATCCCTGCGCATGGATTGGTCGAGCCTGGTGTCCACAGCAGATAAATCTCAATAATCCTGATGCCAAACAGACCCGAGAGCCAGAGCAGCTTCTCCCTGCATCAGCTGCACCGGGAACAGCTTCCACTGAGGAAAACTCCCTTTTCCTGGGATTTCTTGCAGGGCAAAGAGCCCTCTAACTACAGTGAAACAACAGCAAACCCCAAAAAGGGATAAATAAACCCATGGATGGCAGATTCCAGGACTTCTCCTGCCAGGTGTGTCCATCTGGACGTGGTGACACGGAGCACACGAAGCTCCAGGGCACCCCAGGGACTGGGATCCCGACCCAGAGACACTCCAGGTGCAAACCACGCGCCCACCTTGGAGCCCCCGGCCTGCCTAGCACAGAAATCCCCGGAGAAGGAGGTTAAATTCCCTGTTGGTGGTGTTTTGCCAAGCTGGGATTGGAGTCTGGGACTCCTGGCACCCACAGCCACGATTAATCCAGCAGCCCTCGCCCCAGGCAGGTTCTACGGGCCAAAGCTGTGCCTGGTGCTGCACCAAAGTCTTCTCCACCTCCAGCAGAGCCTGAATTCTCCCCCACATTTCCATCCCATGTGCTCCTCGGGGATCCAGGAGGGTCAGGCTGGTAGGAAAATCCCCCTCCCGTGCCAACCCTGCCATTCCCCTCTCCAAAGCCCACCGAGAGCCCTCAGCGAGGAGCAGAGACCCAGAAGGGCTGCTCCACACCAGAAAGGAAAGAGGGAAGGAAAAGGACCCTTTTAACCACGACACCACCGCACTACTCCATCCACCATCCCCGACAAAAGTGGAAATGTTCTTTTCCACGAGCAGAGCTGCAGGTCCTACTACAAATAAATAGTCCAGGCAGGGATGGGGGCCATGTGTTTCCATTAATTCTCTTGGCACAGGAGCCCATGTAGATCTTGGATGCAGCTCGTGCTGGAGCAGGAGAGCTGGGGTGGCCAACATACATCCCAGCACACTCCATCTGGCCCAAATCCATCCCTGACCTGCTCCAATCCCCACTTTTATCATCCTAATTACGAGCAGATTCCCGGCTCCCTCCCTCCCTCCCTCACAGAGGTACCTTCAGCTCCCCCCTTTTCTCCCTCCCTCTGGCTGAAAGCAGCAGGTGAATCCCAGCCCTTCGGGATTTTCGGGCCGTTATTGCTGGTGGACAAAGTTTGGCCTCTTTCATTTTGCTTTTCTCGAAGCCTCTTTTGTGCGGATTAAAATAATTGATATTGATAACGAGATCCGCCCCCTGCCCCTGGTCCCAATTACTTGCCCAGGCTGGGGATCCTTATGGATATGACAGGAATGGTCTTCATTAGCCCTCTGGGCTCCAGAACTGACGCTGGGATTGATTTGGGAGAGCTGGGATTATTGGGGCTGATTGTTGTGGGCTGGGGTCAGCGGCGGAGCCGGCCGGGGGCTGGCTCGGAGCTGGATTTTCCCCGAGTGCTGCCAGGTGCCTGGATCCAGCAAAACTGGATAATTTACTGGGATAATTTACCGGGATAATTTACTGCAGCCACCTCCGTGTTCAGGATTAGCAACGACAGCACCGAAGGGTCTTTTCATCCCAAGTTTTACTCGGGATGAAGTCGGATCCTCGGGGTTGTGCGAGAGCCAAGGGAGCGGCAGCCTTTGGACAGGCACGGCCCCCACACTCTAAAGGGGGGGAACCCCAGTAAAAGTAAATGATAGTGACACAGAAAAGGAGATTTAAAGCTGGAAAGGCAAACAGAGCTTTTGGGAGCTGCAAAGTTCTATTTCATAAAGTCATGGAATTGTTCGAGTTGGAAAAGCCCTTTAAGATCATCAACAGCAGCACCATCAACCACATTCACCACTAACCACGTCCTCAAATGTCACATCCACACGGGCTTTGAACACCTCCAGGGATGGGGGCTCCACCACTGCCCTGGGCAGCCTTTCCAATGCCTGAGCACCCTTTTAGGGAAGGATTTTTCCCTATATCCAATCTAAACCTCCCCTGGCACAGCCTGAGGCCGTTCCCTCTGCTCCTGTCCCTGTTCCCTGCCAGCAGAGCCCGACCCCCCCTGGCTGCCCCCTCCTGTCAGGGACTTGTGCAGAGCCACAAGGTCCCCCCTGAGCCTCCTTTGCTCCAGGCTGAGCCCCTTTCCCAGCTCCCTCAGCTGCTCCCACCAGACCTGTGCTCCCAAACATTTGATGGCCATGGATTCCAGAGCAGAGACATTGGAACAGCCTGGGCCACTCGCAGCGGCTGTGACGTCCATCCAGGAAAGGGAATATTCCTGTAGGACCACTCCCTTCACCAACCCGGAGCTCCTCACCCCAAGAGCATCGCTGGATGCAGCATTTTCCTCTTTCCCATTCCTATAAAACTCAAACGCAAAGATGGAGGTGAGGAGAGAGGGGGAGCCGAGTTTGCCTCTGTAACCAGCGAGGAGAGGAGCCCCAGACGCAGAAAACGACCCCGAGCTCAGAACCAGAATGCAACATAATCACTGCAACAGATGTCAGGAAGATAAACCCACGGGGTTCTGAAGTGCCAGCGATCTGCTCTGCATGTTGGAGAGCACAGGGACGCTCTGTTTGTGTCCAAGCCCACATTTTGGGGGTGTAAGCAGGGACACCACCACGGAAAGCTCCTTTCTGTCCCTGCCCTGCAGCGGTTTTGCAATGGAAGTTCTCTCTGAGGCTCAGGTTTGCTCCTGGATCCACGATGGGGAGGGGAGGAAAGGGGAGAAATGGGATTTTTAGGACTGCGGTTGGGAAAAACAGCATCACCCAAGCTGGCACATGGACACGGCCTGAGTGCCAGAGGCCGGGATCAAGAGGGAAAACACGGAGAGCTGCCTGGCAGGAGAGGAGAGGTTGGGGAAAATCATTGCACAAAAGAAGAGCAGACAAGAGAAATGAGGTTTTGTGCGCACATCACTCACCTCGTAGTGGTAATCCATGCATGTTAACTCCCTCCAGCAGCGATCTCCTCGGATTTTAATCAGCCCCTGGGGGAAAAAGGACAAAAATACAATCACAAATATTTCATTTTACTTTATTTTGCGTCTCAAGATGCCACATTCTGTGGTGAAACTGCAGAGGCCGAACGAGACCTACGGCACATCCGCAGCCCGGGCCCAGTCGCTGTTCCCAAGGGAACATAATGGATGTGACTCATTCCACTGCCTGGTTACTGAAAATCTGGCACAAATCCTTGTGGAATATGCCAAATTCCCCTTCAGGGAAGAAGCCTCAGCCACACCTGAGCCTTTGCTCAGGTCTGAGCAGCCCAGGGCTCCTGGCATCGCTCCCACCATCCCTGGGAAGCAGCGTGTCTTGGGGTGACTGTGTGCTGTGGATCCCCTATGGCCGC
>VZTA01019654.1:0-61204 GCA_013398855.1 Mohoua ochrocephala
AAGGCATCATCCCAGCCCTGCTGATATCACCCAGCCCTGCTGCTGATGTCTCCCAGCCCTGCTGATGTCAGCACGCTCGGGCCGGAGCCCATGTGAAGCAGCAGGGACAAAGCTTTTTTGGCCAAAAACATATTGAAACACGGCAGGAAATGTTTCTAATTTATGGATCCCTTGCTTTTTTTGTCAGGTTCCTTAGCACGCCTTCAGAAAAACAATCTGCACGAAGCACAGCGTGAAAAACCAGCTCTCCCTGCACCAGCACCAAATGTTAAAGCCCTCTGAGAATTTACGTGGAGGTAAAAGAAAAGAAAAGAAAGAGCAGAGCAGACAAAAGTTGCTCAAACCATTAAGGGGAAGCTCAGCAGCAGGAAAAGTGGAGGCAATTAACATTTTTGCTACGCTGATCTGTGCGTGCCAACGTCATTTATGCGCTCAGAAATCTCTCAAATAGATCCTGCAGGAAGTGGCTGCCGAAGAAAAGATGTCAGTGCTGAGCTAAAAAGACACCTGTCAAAGCCAACCCCAAATTCCTGCTCAGATGCAACAACGATCTCGATGATCTGAGAAAAGCTGAATGGTTGTTGAAGGAGAAGCCAGAAAGAGAAAAGAGCCTGGATAGACAAGAAAAGGCAAAGGTTTTTGAGGAGAGAGAGGAGAAAAGGATGTAGGAAAGTCTGACGTGACTTTAGAGGAAGAGATCAAACTTTAAAGGGATCAAACTTTAAAGGAGTCAAGGAAAGCTAACACAAATATTATAAATAGCAAGGAAAAGGGAGAAAGAGCTGGGTGGCTTTGAAGGGCACGGTTTTTTATGGATTTTATTGCACTGCACCTCGAGGTTCTTCCACGGAAAAGGGTAAGGGAAGACAAAACCATATCCAGAATTTTCTATTGGGATAATCTGGCTCAAGCAAGTTTGCATTTTCTCCCCCTACAGAATCCCAGCATGAACCCATTTGTTTCTGCTCCCCAAGTCCTTGGGGTGTCACACCAACAGCATCGTGTCAGCTGGGGATGGGAAAAAGGGAGCAACACAGGGAAAAGTCACTCCTGGCAGCACAAGGAAGCCGAGGAATTAGGCTGGGAGGCAAAAAGTGGGACACAAACCTGTGGATCCATAATAACTGCGAGGTCAGTGAGGGGTGCAGGGGATGCTGAACGCTGCTCAGGATACTCAGAACCCACAGGCTGGACACAAAGGGGGAATTGCTCACCCCTGAGCAGGTTTTTGTGGGATCCAGAGCCACCTTCCCCTGGCAAACAGCTCAGGTGGATGCAAAGCAGCTGCCAGGAGGCTCCTTTCCCCTACAGACAGCCCTGGGCTGAGCAGCTGGGTGAGGAGCAAAGGGGCCTCTCATTTGGCAGAGAATGATGAGCAAATCTCCATCTCACAACTCAGGGGTGACTCCATTTCCTCCTGAACAGGCAGCGTTCGGGAGGGAGAGATCTCCTCAGCTGCTCCTCAGATCAGCTCTTGGCATTTCTGGAGAAGGGTAAGATGCCAGCTTGAATTTGTGACACGAGACCTCGAGTACCTTTAGGAAATGAGTGGCTACATCTGGAACGCCACTCATCACGCGGAGGAGGTGAGAGGACACACCTTTTTTTCGCCCAAATGCAGAGTGTTTTCCATCTGTTCTCCCTTGCTCTTTTAGCTCGCCGCCGTTTTCTTTCTACTTGGCTGTGCCACTTAAACAAACAAGGATATTGCAGCCTCTTTAAAGGAGACTCCTTTCCTGCAAAAGCCTTTGGAGAAGAAGGAGCCTCTCCATAATGACCCGCTAAACAGCAAACAAGTGGGAGCTGAGGCCCAGAGCGAGCTGCACGTTGTGCTCAAAACTTGCCGGTGGGAAGATAAAATCAAGCTGTGAGCCTGCCTCGCTCTGCAGGCTCTGGAAATGCCAGGTCTGGATCAATTCTTGGTGACTTTCGTTGCTCGTAAAGGTCCTCGAGCAGGAGAGAGGGAACGCGGCTGTCAAACAATTCGGTGCCTTTTTGTCTGAAGGCGGCCGACCCAAGAGCCTGATTTCCCTTTGTGTTCTCTGCCTCTCCTAAAAGGCTTCATCCAAAAATATCCCACGCCAAAAGGCAGGAGAAGTTTCCGTTTCCTCGCTGAAAGCCTGTTGCAGCTGGCTGGATTTTTTCTTGCTCTGTGCAAGGATTTCTTCATGCCCAATTAGGTTTTAATGCTCGATATAACTCCCTCAAAAGTTAGAACTGCAGAGGGACTTTTAATGAGGTCAGGGAGTGACAGGAAAAAGGGGGAAAGTAGGTTTAGGTTGGATACTGGGAAGGAATTGTTCCCTGGGAGGGTGGGGAGGCCCTGGCACAGGGTGCCCAGAGCAGCTGTGGCTGCCCCTGGATCCCTGGCAGTGTCCAAGGCCAGGCTGGACGGGGCTTGGAGCACTCTGGGACAGTGGGAGGTGTTTGAGGTCCCTTCCAACCCAACCCATTCCATGATTCGATGATTTTATGATTCTGTGATATCTGGCTCCCTTATCCTTCTATTATTTGCATCAGTCCCGGATTTGCAAACCTCATCTCTGCCCTCTCCACCCTCTGAGTTCCCCTTTTAGCATCGGGGTCTTCAGGGTTTTTATCCCTCCCCACAGCTGCCACATTTGGAGGTAACCAACTGCTACTTCTTAATCAGGAGCACAGATTATTGTGAATAAACACGAAATCTGATATTAGAAAAGCTCACACAGCCTCGTTCTCTGGGGAACAGAAAGGGCCAGAGGTGCTGAGGGTCAGGATTGCTCCCCGTGGCAGGACAGGGGATCTTCTCCAGCTCCTCACCTCAGACTTTCCCTGCTCCAGTCCCTCAGGAAAAGCACTGAAGGCACAAGAACATGAAAAGGAGCAGCTCTCCATGCACTTGACACTGCTCTGACTGCCAGGAGCAAACGTGCAGTGCTCAAAAACGCAGCGACTCTTTGTTCCTCGCAGAGCTCCTGCCTGCTGCCAGCCCGGCCTTTCATTGCAGCGGGGAAGGCTCAGCCTTTGAAACCCAATTCCCAGCTCGGGAGAGCACTGGAAAAATGACAGGATGGACTTCGGTATTGCACTCCTCGAGGAAGGCCGAGCTGTGAGGGGCGAGCACGGGCAGGGCAGCGCCTTCAGGGGGCTGAGGGCCTGGTTGGAAAAGCGGGAAGGGCTCCGGAATGAGCGCTCCATGGCAGCACCACTCACCTGAACGGCCGCTGGCATCCAGGCTGTCTCGGGGTTTGTTTCAGGGATGTGCCCCGGGGATAAGGGGACGCTTCTCCCGCTACTTCACGAGCCATCCTCTGGCTCAGGGATCCCTGACAGGGCTCCTGCCCTCCGGCATCGCCTCAGGAGGTGGGAGAAGCTCCAAGTACCACAAGGAATTATGAATGAGCAGCCGAGGAAGCGCGGCTCCCACGGTTCCCGGTCTCTTTGCCGCGGCAGGAACGACACGACCACGTTACAGATAAGAGATCCCTTGAAACTCAAATAACCCCACAGTTCTCTGCCTTGCCAAACTCCATAACATCAGCAGCGCCTAAGCCAGCAGGACAGCAGCTAAAAATACTCTGCTCCAACTCATCCCAGGCTCCTGATGGAAGGGCAGAGTCCCTGACATGTGCTCCCTGTGAGTGTCGCAGCGAGCGGCCCCGGGGCACGGCTCTGCCACGGCCCCACCACTGCACACCCACGGCAGGGCCCAGAGCCTCAGCACAAGGTTCTCCGTTCCCCTGGAAGGATTCACAGCTCGGCCCTGCCGTGGTTTCCTGGGGAATCTCAGCGTCCGTGTTTTCAGTGCCAAACTGCTCTTCAGCCCCGTCATGTCCCTTTGCGGTCCCTGTAGTTCACGGGCTGTAAATTGGCAATTTCCGAGCCAAATGTCAGCGATGGGAAACACAGACCTGGATAACTTTGTGTTTCCCAGGGCTGTTTCCCAACCTAGAACCTCTCCCCGAAGCCCGCTGACACATTTGGGGTGGTGCAGCACAAAGAGAGGCTGGGGAGGGACTTGGAAGAAGAGCAGCTGTGTTCGTGCAGAGTTCATGTTCCCTGCTGTCCTTCTGTGCTCAGTCCCATTTTCTGCAAGAATGAACAGAGAACCAAAACAAAATGTATTTACTGTGTTTTTTTCTGCTGCATAAAGTGATGATTTCATAGAATCCCAGAACGGTCTGGCTTGGGAGAGACCTTGAAGCTCATCCAGTGCCACCCCCTGCCATGGGCAGGGACACCTCCCACTGTCCCAGGCTGCTCCAAGCCCCGTCCAGCCTGGCCTTGGACACTGCCAGGGATCCAGGGGCAGCCACAGCTTCTCTCTGCCAGGACCTCACCACCCTCACGGGGAAGAATTTCCTCCAATATCTCACCTAAACTACTCTGTTTCAGTTTCAAGCCATTCCCCCTTGTCCTGTCACTACCTGCCCTAACAAAAAAATCCCTCTCCAGCCCTCTTGGAGCCCTTTTAGGCACTGAAAGGCCACAATAAGATCATCCCAGAGACTCCTCTTCCTGCCTTATTTTCAGGGGTTTTCTCTCTTTTCTCACTGCTGTTTCTCTGCAGGGAGGGGTAGCCCTGGTCCAATTGCCCCTGAGCCGGGTTCCTCTGCATTCACAGCACCCACTCAATCCTTGCCAGCAGGCTGTGCCCGGGCTACGTGTCCTGAGCAGTCAAATCCTCTTTATTCCGGACAATCTCAGCCCCGGGAATGACCTTAACTGGGCGAGGAAACATCCCAAACTCATCCAAAGCATATTTGCTTCCGTAACCTCGGCGGAGCTCGGCGAGGCACGGCTGCTGCTCGGCGGGGCAGGCCAGGCAGGCCCCGCTCCCTGCTGCCGATGAAGATGTTCCAGTTGCCTGGGAAACCACTCCATGGGATCACTGAAATGTATTTATTCCACACCTTTGCCTCCGGAGACACCGTTGGCACCTCGTCTGGGAGAGGATCCTGACGCGGGAGGCACCCGCAGGGATCAAAGCGCTCCCGTCACAGGGATAAATCCAATAAAAAGCCACTCGGGGCCCGGAAACGACCAGATCTGCCCCCAAAAGAGTGAAGATGGGTCACAGTCAGAGCGTTCGAGCATCTCATCCCTCAGCTGAGGACACGAGGCTTAAATCCATCAGGATATTACCAGCAGGTGGAAGAATTGTCTGAGTGGAGATAAAGGAGCCACAATCAAAGGAGAGGGGGGTTAGTCAAGGACTCAGAGCATTTATTTAGATTAAATATTTGCAAATTGGGCTCTTTTTTGGCCTATTTGAAGAAAGAATGCATTCAAGACTTAGAGCAGGAGCACCATTTCAGGTAGGACCTTAAAAACCATCTCGGTTCCAACCCCCTGCCATGGAAATATGGTTGGGGTATCAGACTGATTTTAGAGGACAAAAATCCATAAAGAAAAGCAAGATATTGCTCCAAATGCCCTACTCCTGGCAGCAGTTCAGACAAGGAAAGCAGCATCATTTCACTGCTTGCTTACCTTCAGTCAAAACACAACACTGGGCTTGAATTTCTCCTGTGGGTGTAGTCAGCTCTGAAGTTGAAATCCAGGCTTTAATATCTTCTCCTCATAATTTAGGTCATGGGCAGGGAAGCAAGGCAAGGGAAATAGAGAGAAAATTCAGACTTTGCAATAGATGCTCAAAAACTGCAGCTCGTGCTCGAGGCTCCCAGGGCACCAACCGCAGCCACTCCTCCGCTCAGGGAGCCTTGCAGCCAGAAAAGAGAGGCTGAGATCCCTGCAGGATTTAAATCCTGACTTACAAGGCCTTTGTAAGGTCTGTCTCCAATCCCTGAGGTCAGCAAGGAATGTTCTGCTCTTCCCTCTGAGTGCTCATCCCTCAGGGACAGCTGGAAGAGCCGCAGGAGGAAGCGCTGGAGGGGCTCCACTCCCAGCTTCCCTCTTCTAGAAGGGTCCAAAAGAGACAAACAGGGATGTTAAAGGAATCATTGGGATCATCCAGGTCACCTGCATGGAAAAGTGGAAGGAAAAAAAGGGGTTAATGGAAGAAAAAAGTGTCTCAGCAAAAGGCTGGGAGAGCTGGGGGTGCTCACCTGGAGAGAAGGGTCCAGGGAGACCTCAGAGCCCCTTCCAGGGCCTAAAGGGGCTCCAGGAGAGCTGGAGAGGGACTGGGGACAAGGGATGGAGGGACAGGACAAGGGGGAATGGCTCTAAGCTGGAAGTGGGGAGATTTAGATGGAAAGGAAAGGAAAGCCACTGCCAGTGCACTCAGCAGCAAACCAAAGGAACAACTCCCAGGGCTGGGATGGCAATTCCAATCCCTGTCCCCCTTGGCTGTCAAACTGGCCCTGGGAGGGACGGTGCCGTGCGAGGGGGGAATTCTTTCAGCAGGGACAAACCCATGGTCAGGGCTGGGAGCTGCACTCCTGCAGGGAGGGAATCTGTGCCCAGAAGCAGCCCCGGGTATCCAACCTGCCCTGGGGGCTCATTAAAATGAACCTGAATAAATAAAATAAACCCAAATACAGCTCCAAGACATTCTCATCATGCAGCAATGCCAGGGATGCCACCAAACCGACTTAGATCCGTTCTTTCCAGCTGTTTAGGCACTCCAAGCAAACCACCCAGCACTGCCAAAGCAGCTGCACTAAATCCGCTCCCACAACAAAAATCACTGCACCTGAACAGTCAGAGCAGAGCCTCCAAATTCACTTTTCCCTTCTTTTTTCCCCTCCTGAAAGCAGAAGCTGGAACGCCCTGCGAGAGCTCCACGCCACCAGCAGAGAGGATCTCACCAGAGAGCTCCAGGAGAAGAGTTTTTCAGTGCAGAGGAGAAAATGACTGTTTGCCCCAGGAGCACCAAATCCCATGGCAAGGACGAAAAATTTAAAAAATTTTAAAAAACCACCTAGATCTGGAGAGCAATTCTGTAGTTTCACTAGGAAATGTTTTGTGATGAAGCTGAGCAAGTAAAGAGAATGTCAAGCACCCAGGTAAAAGACTTTCACATATTGCTGGGCAAGCCAAAGGTGTTTTGTTGTTGGGTTTTTTTTCATAAGTACATTTTTTTCTGCAAATTAATGCCCCTGCACATTTTTTTAAGGAGAGCAATGCACTGGAACATCATTTAATAGTGGAGAAGCAGCCTGTGCCCATCTCCAGGCAGGCAGAGTCAGCAGGTCAAAGACAGCAGGACTTTCCAGAAAGAATTCTGGATAAAAACCCTAAAAAAACCCCCACAGGTTTCCTTTACAACACATCAACTTCTCCCCTCTCCTGTTCTGCTGCACAGAAAGCAGAAAAATGCCTGGATTGAAACATGCTTGGAAATAAAAGGGTGATTCTGCTGCCTTGGGGGATGCTGCTGGAAAACTCTGCGTGTTCTTTTGTCTGCCTTTGCCCCTGGAAAAATCCATCGGCACTTCAGGCTTTAGGGCTTTCTGGGATGATTTCATTCTGTGTTAAGTGGAAAACACGAATCAATATTTTTTGTGCACCTCCCAGTCCTGTGCCTGATATTTTTTGTGCACCCCNATACTTTTTGTGCACCTCCCAGTCCTGTGCCTGATATTTTTTGTGCACCCCCCAGTCCTGTATCTGATATTTTTTTGTGCACCCCCCAGTCCTGTGCCTGGTATTTTTTGTGCACCCCCCAGTCCTCTGCCTGATATTTTTTGTGCACCTCCCAGTCCTGTGTCTTGCCCCAAAAAAGGATTTAAATTTGGAGAGCATCTGCTCCAGATCACGGAGCAGATTTCCCTTTGCGGAATCGCCGAGAGCTTCAGGAATCTTCGGAAAAGCCTGGGACAATCTCCAGTTGTAAATGAAGTGCCTCAATTATTCCAGATTATCATTTCAAACAGGGTCTCTGTATTATGGAGCCCTTTGTTATTTGCTTCTAAGCCTGGGTGATTTATCCTGCACTCCAGGATTTATTTTGCAATGGTTCACAGTCTCTTAGCAGGGCCCACATTTATTTTCATAATTAGGATCATTGCAATGTTTTGATTTGGTCGGTGACATTTGCATCTCATTACACGGAACTTCTTTGAGCCAGTACAAGTGTATTTCATCCAGCCCTGTCCTGGAGGAGCAGAGAACTGGGAAAACACTCCCACAAAGGCTTCAGCTCCTCCGTTTTAATGATAAGATGCCCTCGGACAAGCAATTCCAACTGATTCCTACAACAGGCCCCACAAAGGGCTCCGTTTGTCCGCAGCAAGCAGGTCCTGAGCATTCCCATCCATCCCTATCCACCCCTAAAGCATTCCCCTGCCCCCAGAAATGGGGATGGACGTGTTTTGTGTCCGAGGCTGCAAGCTAGAGAAGTGTGAATTAAAGGAATTACCTCGGAAAGAAGAGGTTTTCAGTCTTCTTTTCTCGTGGAACAGAGAGCAGGCAGCTGCTGTGACAGGAGCTGTGACAGGCTGGGAGCTCGGGACTCTCAAGGTGATGTTCAGTTGGATGCAGGTTCAATTATGATGGAAAATTCCGGGATTTCAGCAACTGGACTTCCACTGCCTGTCAAATAATTTAAGAGGAATCATTACAAGGGCAAAGTCAGTTAGAAAAAGCATTGACATAGAAAAATGTCCCCAGATGAGACCTTTGCCCCCAGCTCGGGTAAAGCACTGGGACAGCGACATCCTTTAAAATACGGCTCTGGGATTTGCAGCAACCTGATTTCCATTTCTTCAGGCAGTTTATCACCAGCAGCAGCCCCAGCACGAGACTGAAGGCACTAATTCCAACAAACGAGAAGCAAAACAGTGGAGAGAAACAATGCCCCCAAAGATAAATTTCAGAATAAAGTACCGTTTTCCCAGGAATTATTAATTATTCCAGGAAGTGGCTGGGAAATGAAGGCATTGCACACAGGGACAAATAGTCCAATACCCCAACACGTGACCTGGCTGACAGGAAAAAAAGTCCTCACAAATTTTAATTGCTTTGCCAAATATCTGCTTCCACAATGTGTGCAAGGAGTCAGCTCCGCAAAAACCTGTGGATGTAAAAATCCTGTGGCTGCTCACAGAGAGCGACATGAGCCTTCCAGAAAGCTTCCCACGAGCTGGGATCTCCTGCCAGCTCCTTGCTGCAGGAACAGGAGTTTGTCTGGAAGTGCTGAGGGATCTTTATTCCACACAAAAAACAGGGGAGAAGAGAGGGAAGGAGCGGGCAGAGGCTGCAGGGCAGCATTCCCACCCTTCCAGAGCTGCACTTGGAGGTGCAGAGAGGGCAGAACTGATGGATGGAATAATTGCCTGAGGCAAAGCTAAGGCCTGCTTTGTGCTGCAGCTCATCCCAGTCAGGATCGATGAGGAACGGTGTCCCTGGCTGGATCCAGGTTTTTTTGGAGGAGATCCCAGGTCATTCCTGGCAGCCCGGGGCCCTCAGGAATCCTGTCAGGAGCCAGGTGTCCCCGGGCCCTGCACGGACACGGATCATGATGATGATTATTGTGCAGTTGGGATGAGTTTAACACCAGCCAAGTGCGGATAATTCTCCTTTTGCTGACAGATTTCACCAGGGGTCACCACAAACCCGGCGTCTGTGTGACAGGATCCCCTTGCTGAGGGACATTTCTCACCAGCACTGAGGGGAAATGCCAGGGGATGCTGTCAGTGAAGGCAGGACAGGAACTAAATCTCGCCGAAGACATAAATCTTCTTCGTCCAGAGAACAAGAAAAAGCCCAGTCAGTCAGAATTGCACCGTGGGCTGTTTTTATAAACGGATTTCTGCTTTGGCTTCCTCTCCTGGCATTCCTGGGATGGGCCCCCCCACCTCTCCTGCCCTCCCTGGAGCGATGACAGCCCCCTCCAGGACAGCTCACCTTCTCCTGCTGAAGCTTTACAACTCTCCACTAATATTCTTCCCCAAATGCTTCCCCAAAGCTCCCTATTTTTTTCTGAAGCAGAAAACCACTAGGAACGGGTCTGGGATGGAAAATCACAGAATCAAAGGCTCCCAGAGGGACTTTAAAACTCATCCCATTCCACAGGCAGGGACACTTCCACTATCCCAGGTCGCTCCAAGCCCTGTGAAACCTGGCCTTGGACACTTAAAATTCCGATTTTATTTCTTTTCCATTCTGCTTTCCCTCTGCAATGAGCTGCAGGCCTTTGGACCAGCTCTGTTCAAAAGCCCCGTGGAGGTGGCACTGGAGGACAGGGGACAGTGGTGGCCTTGGCAGGGCTGGGGAATGGTTGGACTCAATCATTTCCGAAACCTTTTCCAACTGGAACAATTCTGTGACTTTTAATGCGTTTGGTTCGACCCTGGGCCACTCTGGGCCCACTGAAGCTCCTTTAATGCCTCCCTTTAGTTTCAGGGTGGTGAAGAGTGAGGATTTGAGGTGACATCAGTGAGGTAATGAAAGGTAATCGTTAAAATGCCCTTTCTCTGCCTCTGCCAGAGCTCTTCCAGCCACTGCTTTTCAGAAGAAAACTGCTAAAATTGGGGTTTTTTTGCAGTACCAGAGCAGGTCCCGTCAGAAGCAGCATCTCCCAGGGCTGTGACGGTGAAAACAGTGAAAACAACAGCAAAAGTAAAATTAAAATAGTTCCTAAGTACTTCAGGATTTGGTTCGGGGTGTTAAGGGCTGGACTCAATCTTTGAGGGCTTTTCCAACCTTAAAGATTCTAAGGTTCTGCCTGGGAGAGCAAAACTGGAATGAAAAACTTGGATTTCCAAGGGTTTAAAACACTGGCACCAACACTGCGTATCCAACTGTTTAATTTGATTTACAGAGAGAAATCTTATCCCTCCTGGCTGGGGGCTGAGCAAGGAACTCCCTTCAGGGGTGCAGCTTCAAATGGGACGAGGGCAGAGCTGCCAGAAAAAAAAATATCTGAAGTTCTGAGGGCAGTTTTGTCTCTGGGCTGAGGCAGGTGCTGCCCAACAGGTCCCTGATCCCTGGAGCAAGTGGAGCAAGGAGCCCCCCAGACAGAGACAAACGTGAAGCTCAGCAGGGGCACAAACATCAAATTGATGAAATGGAAGCAAAAGGAAGAAAACAGAACTAAAATAAACCCCAAGGCCACTCTCTGGGTGATTCCAAAACTGCTGGGCTGCAGCTCATCCCTCAGGATGGGACATTCAGGATGGGAGGGCTGGGATGTCGCCAGGTACAGACAGCTTTTTGAGGAAATATGTTAAGATTTTGCTCCATATAATGAATTTTTCTAACCCATCGAGCTAAACCAGCGTGGTCTTGTTTTCAGGACCAATTATTACATATGATAAAGAACTTGTCTCTGAACCCTTCCTAATAAATAAATAACTACCCCTGGAAAAAAAAAAAAACAGCATTGTTTTCATGCAGCTGGAGAAAGGCATTTTTTATTGCTGATGGCTTTTTAAAGTGCTTTAGATCTTCCTTTAAATTTACTCCCCGTGTTCCAGGAGCAAAGAGCCTTGTCAGGTTTGATGCTGCCCTGCAGGAGAAGGCCACAGAGAGAGATTTCCCCATTTTTTTCTGTGCAATTTAAGAGCCAGTTTGAAGATTCCAAAGCGCTCTGGCACTTTTAACCAACCAAGGCACAGGAAATTTAGGGCAAAATTGAAATAGAGCTGCAGTTCCTGGAAAGCACAGAGCGGTGCACGCCCTGGAAAGAAGAAGATGCTGAAAAGAAAAAGCACCAAGGCAAGAATATGAAAAGCAGCAGCTCTCCCAGAGCTGGGAAATTGTAAATTCAGATAAATTATGAGGAATCTGATAGCTGCAGGATGAGCCCATCCCTTAAAACCACGGACAGGGAACGACCGATCGCAGGGAAATAAAAAAGGTTGGGATTATCAGCAGTCTCCTCTCCTGTTTCTTTCTGTTGGTTGGGTTTTTTTTTGATGGTACAACAAGAGTTCTACTTTTTAAAATGACCTGAGGACCAGCAACACCCACCTGCAACAAAGGGGCTGCAGCAGCTCCACCCACGCTGGCGACGCTCCCCAAACTGCAGCTGGAATAAATGAAAGCAACGAGGTGATTTTGGTAAAATAAAATCCCCCCAAACCCCATTGATGGAAATACAACACTTCACTCATCTTCTGGACAAAATTCCGTATTTCCAGGCTTTACAGGTTCCGAGAGGAGTGAAATGGCAGTGAACCCCCAGAAACCAGCTCTGTTAATATTGAAATCGTCTCCCTGATGTGGTCAGGAAGGACGGCTGCCACCAAGTGCCGCAGCCACTGCCAAGTGCAATAAAATGGGTTTATGCAACGTTTGGAGGCAGCCTCCCCCTCCCAAACCTCTCCTGGGCACAAGGAACTTCCAAAGTCAGCAGGAATGGGGCTGAGCCTATGGGAGAGGGTCATTTCCAAAGGTAATTGATGCCTTTTTAACACAGAACTGTCAAAGTGCATTGAGAATAACGGAGCCTGACAAGGCTGAGGCTGCAGGAGCAAGGGGAAGATTGATCTGCCGAGCCCTGACGCCGTGTTGGCGCTGCGCTTTTGGCAGGGTTGCATCAAACAAGTATTTCCCTAAATAAAGGGAATGGTCGAATGCTTGGAACAACCCCCAAAATATTCACAGCCCAGAGTTTTCCTCGAAGGGTCGGATCCCGTTTCTCTCAGCAGCGCCTCGTAAGAGGGATGTGTTGGGAGGTGAGGTCAGGATGGTGGAGGGAGGGAGGTGAGGATGATAAAATGGAACCCATTTAGGTGAAGAACCATTGAAATCTGCCTTCCCTGAGCGTTCCTGCACTGCCAACCCAACCCCTCCGTGCTGCAGAGGGGCAGATGGAGAGCTCCGCAGGGAGGTCCAAGGGCTGATGGGACTCCGAGCCTTGATTCAGTTGGGAAGAGACAGGAAAAGTCCTGGAAAGCCACGGGAACAAGGGATCCCATGGAGAGCAAGGAGCGGGATGTGAAGCTGCAGAGAATGGAGGTGTCATCTTTAATCATCCGCCCAGTAACTCAGTCCTCGGGGCAGGGGTGGGATGTTCTCCTTCCCAGGGCGCTCCTGCCCAAATCCAGGGATTTTGGGGGAGCATGGGGTGAATTAGGGAAGAACCTGCTTTCCAAAGGGCTGAATGTCCCACAGCTTTATGTGTGGCCCTTTCTCTAAACCCTTCCCACTTGGGAACAAGACAATGAAGGTTTAAAACCCCCTTGAAGGGTTTTTAAACCGACCCAAAGCAAACCCGCACTAAAACACAGCCATAGGAATGATAAAATACTCGATTGGGGAGGCCAAGCTCTCCCCATGCCCATCCAGGGGGATTTTGCTGCATCCAGCTCGTTTCAGGGAGCTTTGAGGAGCAGGGTTATATAAGGCACGGAACAGGATGATGTAAAAGGGAGCAGGATGAAGCTGGAAGATCACTGAGGAGTTTCCCAGAGGACTGACATGGCACTGTTCAGACAGCCTCAGATTTTTCTGGCAATACAGAAGATGGGCACAGCTCTGCCACGATCAAAACCCGAACACCTCAGACTGTTTCTCTTTTGGGCTGGTTTAGATAAAGCAGCAAACCACCGAAGGCAGCAGCCAACGTGTAACCTTGAGTATAGAACGCAGGGCTCAGCTGCCAATACCAATTTCAGGGCACCTTTAAAAGTTCAGCTCCCATTTCCCTTTTAGATGCGAGACTGAGCAGAAAGAAGAAATTAAACCGCTGGTTTTTAGGGGAATATTGTGTAGAAAATGTTGACCTCAAACACATTCACGTTTCGCTTCCCCATCCAGAATATCCCAATATCCCACCCAGCCCTGCCCTCTGGCAGTGGGAAGCCATTCCCTGTGTCCTGTCCCTCCATCCCTTGTCCCCAGTCCCTCTCCAGCTCTCCCGGAGCCCCTTTAGGCCCCGGAAGGGGCTCTGAGGTGTCCAGAGGTTGGAAATAAGGATGCATTTTTCAGCTCTTTCTGCTACCCTAATTTCCAGCCTTTCCTTCCCAATTCCTGCTTTGTCCACCCTTCCCAGCTGCAGGGCTCAGGGAGCTGCCAAACACCCACCTGGTCCCTCAGCAAACACACCAGGAGCACGTGCTCCACTTTGTTTTCCCACCAGCTCTGCTCTTGCCTGAAGGTGCCTTCCCCTGCTCCAGCACTTGGTTTTAAGGGAGACGAGAAATGCGAGCGCCTCTCATTTCACAGCTCGGCTACAGGTAAATTATCTGGGAAAACAGGGGAGCACTTGGCTTCCCTCCTTTTCATTTCTCTTGGAGTGAAAATCAAATGCAACGGGCTCACCGATTTATGATGGCCAGCAGGATGGAGCACAGGCATCATTTGATACCTGCCCAAATTCCTGGCTGGGTCACAAAACCCCTTCCACGAGGTTTGAGGTTCCCCTGAACCTCTCCTCCCCAACTGCACCAACTTTTGACAGGAAAAAAAAATTCCTCCAGCCCCACATCTCCATTGGGAGAGTCCTCCTGGCTTCTGGGGCGTGTCCAAGCTGGGAGGGGCCATTCCCAAATTGGATGGAGGGTCCAGGCTGTGAGTTCAGGGGTCCCTGGGGATGGTGGGTGGCACAGCACAGCAGCCAGGGCAGTGCCAGGCACTGGCAGCTCATCCCTTGGAATCCCAAACAGAGCATCATGGAACGGTTTGGATGGGAAGGGACCTTCAAGGTCATCCCATTCCATGGCCCATTCCATGGGCAGGGACACCTTCCACTGTCCCAGGCTGCTCCAGCCTGGCCTTGGGCACTTCCAGGGATGAGGCAGCTCCAGTTTTTCTGGGTACCCTGTAACAGGGCCTCCTCACCCTCCCAGGGAACAATTCCTTCCCAAAATCCCACCTAAATCTCCCCTCCTTCACCTTAAAGCCATTCCCCCTTTTCCTGTTGAAAAACACCCCCACGCTCTGGCCCGTCGGACACCAGGGCTGAGTAAAAACTGCCCACCCTCATTTTCACAAACCACACATTCCTGCTGAACCCTTTAAGAATTTTCCCCTATTACATAACAGAAACCATGGAGGGAAAGGCAGGAGAAGGAGCAGGGAACAAAAAGCACATCCTAAGTGCAGCTGTCGGTGTGTGCAGAGCGGAGGGAGCCGGCCCCGCTCCCAGCCGCCCTTTGCGGTCACTGGTCACTTCCAATCAGCTCATCCCACCAGCTCATGCTCCCTGGCAGCTGGAACGAGGAGCTCTGGGGAGAAAGGAGTTCCTTGCTGAGACTTTGGGATGTTTTTTTAGTGGTTCTGCAAGGGCCTGCAGGGAGGGAAAGCGTCTCTGCTGAACTCGGGTAACTCCGTGTTAGGTAACAGTGGCACGGAGCCTGGCACGGAGCGTCCCCCTCCCGCCGGGGATGTGCCAGGGATGGGTGCCCACCCCGGGATCGGCCTGTCCCCACGGACACGGAGCTGGCACTCGTCCTGCAGCTGCTCTGGGACAGCCTCAGAGGCACCGAGTGCAAGGGAGAGAAAACCATGAAATCCCAAAATCCCAGAACGGTTTGGGTTGGAGGGACCTTAAAGGTTTTCACCCAGTGCCACCCCCTGCCATGGGCAGGGACACCTCCCACTGTCCCAGGCTGCTCCAAGCCCCAATGTCCAGCCTGGCCTTGGGCACTGCCAGGGATCCAGGGGCAGCCACAGCTGCTCTGGGCACCCTGTGCCAGGGCCTGCCCACCCTCCCAGCCAGGAATTCCTTCCCAGTATGCCATCTATCCCTGCCCTCTGGCACTGGAAAGCCATTCCCTGTGTCCTGTCCCTCCATGCCTTGTCCCACGTCCCTCTCCAGCTCTCCTGGAGTCCCTTTAGGCCCTGGCAGGGGCTCTGAGGTCTCCCTGGAGCCTTCTCCCCTCCAGGTGAGCACCCCCAGTTCTCCCACTGAACAGCAGCTCCAGCCCTGTTCTTGCCATCAATCCACCCACAATTTCCAGGTCTGGAAGAGACCAGGCCTAAACTAAGACACCATTTCTGCTCCTGACCTTACCCAAACACCACGTTCCAGAAAACTTCACACCAGAGAAAAGGAATTTCCTTCTCCAAAGCCACTTTTCTGCCCCCGAGTCCAGAGCCCACGGAGCAGCCGAGACCAGACCAACACTGATTTCTCTCTGGCAGCTTCTGATGGGAGGTTCAGAGGAGCTCTGCCTCTTCCCAAGGGTTTTTGTGTTTGGACAGGTACTTACATTCCCTGCTCCAACACCCCACACGGAAGGATAATCCCACGCCAAAGCAAGATGGAACCTCCCACAGATCTCTGCCCACAAAGTCAGGAAAGACACAAAGTTCTTTAAAAATCTCATTATTTCTATTTTTGGGAGGTTTTTTTATTCTTTCCCTCTGAGGAGCAACTCAACAGTAATGGGCTGCCTGGGAAAAAAAAGCAACAACAAATCTATTTGCCAACTGTACACAGTAATAAACTCACGGCGGGAAGTTTACAGCCAGTAAACTGAATATTATTGACAACCAGATCTCAATAAAATGTAAAAAAAGATCTCAGGACAGGCCTCCTGTAACAGCAGTGGGTAATAAGTGCCTCATCTTTTGAAGGAAGGCATTTCACTTCTGAAATTTTTAAATTTATGGTTGATTTCCTTGGATTTTTTTCTCGGCGAGCTTTCGAGCTCACGCAATTAAAGGCAGCCAAACACATCTCATTTCCAGAGAAACAATAATTACAGCTTAACCCAACTTCCTGCCCTCTGCAATGCCTGCCTGCTCCTCTTGCTGCAGGAACGCGCTCCCCAAACCAGTGTTCATCCTGTTAAATTGGATGTTAATAAGTGGTTTAAGCTGCATAATTCATGCTGAGCTCAGAAATGTTTTGCCCAGGCTGGAGCTGCTGGGATTGTTTTACCTCTCCGACCGCTCCACGTCTGGGGAGCGGCTGTGATCCCCCACGGAATGTGTCACGCTGCTCTGGAACGGTGCCTGGGTGCCTCTTCATTCCCACAGCTCGCTTCAGATCCTGCTGGGGAATTCTTTTTGCAGCCCGGGAAGGTTCTGCAGTTCGTTTTCTGGGTTTTCCACCGGCGTCGCTCGCGGGAAGGACGGAGAGGAAACTCGTTTCAAGTCGGGATCGCGGCGCTGAGGAAACGCAAGCACAGCCACAGAAAAAGGGAATAAAATTGGGAAGGGCAGCCAACAACAGGAGAACACACCAAAAACGCCCTGACAGGAACCAGTGTCACATCTGGGTTTGTTTATGCTTGCTCCTTGTAGGGACTCCCTCAAATGTTGGTGACAAATATCTCCTGCTTAATCTCTCTCTTTTCTCTTTCTTTCTTCTCTCTGCCTCACATTTACAGTTAAACAACACCAGAACGATTGACTCCAGCACATGGTCTCCTGTGCACCTCAATTTGAGCAGAGGAATCTCTCAATATTGGCATCTTAACGCCATCCCAAGGGGGTCAGGACGTGTCCCCGGCACTGCAGCCCGCAGCCACCTTCCTGAGCTGGGGAATGAGTTATTTAATTCAGCCACTTCCCACTGAAGTGCTGCAACACAATGCCACACACGCTGGAAATGAAAAAGAAAAGTGTCACTCAATAGAGAAACACAATTTACAGTAATTATTCATGTCTGCAGAATACATGTGAAAAAAACTCGAGGGAAATTAAGAATCCTGTAAATAGCCTCACTGGAGAACAGCTGGAGAGACCCCACACAATAACCAAGTGTTTGTACTGATCCCCACGTCTCTGCATCCCCAAGAAGATGGCAATTGCGAGCCTGAAATGCAGTTTAGAGCCAGGGAAAGTACAAAAGGAGGAGGAGAGGAAATGGAAATGTCAGCGCAGCTGGACCTCACGCTTCCCATTACTGCTAAAAACCCAGGACAGAGGAAAAACCCTGAATTTCAGCGCTCAGCAGCACTCGAGTTCTTGGTCTGTTTTCCGTGGGGGAATCTCTCCTCGTGTGCTCCAATTTATCGATTTATCACAGGGCAAGGTGTGGATGGAAAGTGGAGAAGCCTTACCTGTTTTGTGCAGGGGATGCAGCCCCAGCCTGGCTTCACACCACATCAAACTTCTGGCACGGGACGGTCCCCAAAAAGGAACTGACAGGGAAGGTGTTTAACATGAAGCAAGAAGGTGCAGACTTCAACCAGTGAGTGAAGTGGGATATCTCACATTAAAAATGTGTGTTTGATGCATGTGCGTGAATACACAGCTGTGCCTGCCCTCACACGAATCTCTATTCATGTATCATCAATAAATACATTTTCACTGCAAACTTTTCATCCTTTTCCTCTGTAGAGTCACACAGAACTAGAGTCAAGGCAAAGAAAAATGCCTATGTTAAGGCAAAACTGAATTTAAAACCATTTCTACCCTCAGATTTTGTGGTACCGTGGGAGACATCTCAGTAATCATAAATGTCAATTACAGGAACCAGCTTAAGGAGTGACCTTTGTGTTGAGCTTCCCAGTGAAAATAAATGGGATTAAAAAGCAAACAACCCCTGCCCAACAAATCTCGGGTGGTTTTGTGTGGGACTGATCTGTGCCCCTGTAAAATCCACCCTCACTCCCACGCTGAGACTCACGGAAATGGAATTAAGAGCTTCTCCTTTTTCTCCTGGCACTGTCAGGTAACTTTCACTGAGCGAATTCAAGCTGCTTTTCAAGAAGTGACAATTACTGGCCATTGAAATTCTGGTTTTTTTCCCACTATCCAGGAACCAGACACCTCTGAATTGCTTCTTTCAGGGAAATTTGTGTCACAAAGCCCTGTGGCGCTGGTCTCAGGTCTGAGCAGAGGGACAGCACTCGGAGGAGGTTAACCCCTGACTTGTCCCAAATGGTGAAAACCCGGCCCCTCTGGATCCTGCCCATTCCCTGGCCAAGGTCTGCTCTGGAAAAGATGGATGGGTCACCTTGGCCAGCAGAAATATTGATTGGAATGAAGTCTGAGTGGGGCCTTTGGGCGTGGAGGCACCAGGAGGATAAAGAGGTGATAAATAAACCAGGGGATCCCCACCTCACCTTCTCCACATGCAGCTCAGGGCATGGGGTGGGGAAAGCAAAAGGGAGCAAAAGGGAGCCATTTAGGGATGAATTCCCAGAGAAATGGGGCAGATGGAAGAGGCAGGAGATCCCACCAGTGCTTAAAGTCAAATCAGCTCCTTGTTCTGTACTGTTTCCTAACGAGCTCTTCTGCATTAGCTCAGCTGTGTCACAACAACGTGAGGAGGAATTCCCACGGCACTGGGATGCTCCGACTCCCAACTGGAGTGCAGGGGAAGAGGGCAAACCACGAGAAATAACAACTTTCCCGGGACTGTTCACTTCCTGTAAGGAACTAGCTGCTGGCTTTGCTGAAAGGTGTTTTCAGTGCACTTTGAGGGGGCAGTGTTTGTTTCATTCTGCCTGGGTTCCACACGAGTCCCAGCCTAGGAGCTGTTCGATTGCAGAAGCGGTGACAGCTCGGCTCCAAGAGCCTGATTTTCAATTCCCAGGCTCAGCTTGCGTATTTGTAAAACACACACACAGATGGGATTTGGAGTTTGTACTGTGAGACCGATTTGGAAGTGCAGCTCTTGTTTGAGGAGTCTCGCAGGGCCAAATTATAACACTTGCATGAGCACAGGAATTTGCTAAGGACGTGTGAAAACAAACACATTATCAGAAATACAATTTACAGGCATCCACTGAAAGGTCGATGGGAAAGCTCTTCCCATCCTTTAGGAAGCAAATGGAACAGCGAAGAGGAAAACTCACCAGCATCCCAGCACGAGCTCCCTGGCAGCAGCAAGAGCAGCCTCGAGAGCAATTCCCAATTAAATAAAAGACTCACAGAATTAAAGTTGTGATACATTATTGACTGACTACGGATATCTGATTGACTGCAGCCAAGCTGCCTTCCCCACCTGCTCCTCTTGAGCAGAGATGACATTAACAAAACAAAGGGGGACTTGCAGGATGAGATCCAACAGCAAATTCCGAGGCGCTCCGGGAGCCGATTTTACGGCAAGGAAAAGTGTGTTTGTTTGATCCAAAGTGACACTGTGGTTTAAGGCAAAAATATGACAATATATAATTGACCACCGGAGCCACTTTTCATGAGAAGGGCAATTTTTCTGCCTTTGTAGCAGCAGTGTTGTTTTACTGCTGTGTAAAGTCACTTCTGCTCGGGACTCGCATCGTGCAGCGGGTACCTGAGGTGGAAAATACAACATAAAACTCATCTGTTTTCTGAAGCATTCGCTTAGAGACACCCGAGCCATCATTATGGGCACGGACAGCACACAGGGATGGCTGCTCTTACTGCTGATGTGGGTTTTAGCTCCGACCTGCAGGGCCAACCACGACAGCACAATGAAAGATTTCAGTTTTCTCACGAGTTCCCCTTCCAAACCGTCCTGAAAAAAAGGAAAGTGTATACACAGCCCTCTGCAGAACGCAGCAATTCCCAAAATTCTGCAGTAAGGATCCAAAATACCCAGGGAATGTATTCATTTTCTTACACAAGGTTTTAAAATAACAGTTTATTTTTTTTTTTTGAGTCAGTGGTATATTTAAAAACAATCTACTGTAAGAGTAAAAAGATTGTAGATAATAAAAAAAAAAAACCCCAAAAGTGTGATGACAATAAAAAAACACTAGAGTATAAAGTTAGTTTCCTTCCTCCCTCCCAAAACCCCGTCCCATCAGTCTGATATTTCTCAGAGCTTAATACCTGGAAAAAAAAAAGCTTTTTGTTTTTTTTTCTTTACACTTTCAGCAATTAGGAAATGAAGAATACGTAAAGCATTCTTTGCAGGCACATTAATTCACTATTACATGAAAAGCAGGCACCATAAAAATTAAAACATTCCAAAACCCATCATATATACAAACACTGTACAGAATGATGGCACAAGGACAAAGTGATTCCGTTCAGTCCATCCTAATCCAACATGAAATATTACACAACAAAGAAAGGAAAAAGCTCTTCCCGTTTCTGTACTCAACGTTTAGGTTCAGAATGACCAGGAGTCTCCTCCCCTGCCTGCTCTTGCCTCTCCCACACCCTCGTGGCCCTTGGCAGCTCCAAGGCTTCCTTGTTTTGGCCCTCGTGGACACCCAGGAGATCCAACTGAATGGAAATGACACTGGCTGAGCACCAGTGACGGGTTTTACAAAGCCCATTAATCACAGATTATCCTGCCTTGGGAGGAACCCATCAGGACCATCCAGCCCAGCCCCTGGCCCTGCCCAGACCCCCCAACAATCCCACTCTGGGCATCCCTGGGAGCAGGGATGCTCCAAACGCTCCTGGAGCTCTGGCAGCCTCGGGGAGCCCATTCCTGGGGGAGCCTGGGCAGTGCCAGCACCCTCTGGGGCAGAACCTTTTCCTGATCTCCATTCTGAGCCTGCCCTGGCCCAGCTCCAGCCGTTCCCTGGGTGCTGTCCCTGATTGTAACAATGAAGAGTTCGGTTCCTGCCCCTGCTCTCCCCTCAGGAGGATGCTGATGACCCAACCAGGTCTGACCTCTCCTTCAGCCATTCCAAATGCCCTCAGCTGCTCCTCACAGGGCTTCTCCCCAAGGCCCTTCCCCATCCTCGTGGCCTCCCTGGGACACTCTCCAATAGTTTAATGTCTCATTTATACTGTGACTGGTGCCAGCCTGGTGTCACCCCGGTCACTGCCACCCTCTGTGCCCGACCCCTGAGCCAGCTGCTCACCCGTCCCATGATGTGTTTCTCCAGCTGCAGGATGGACATTGTGTCCAGAAGGGTCCTGTGGGAGAGAGTCTAAAAAGCTTTGCTGAAGTCCAGAAAGATTCCATCTGCTGGCTTTCCCCGGGCAGGCAGCTGGGTGACCCTGCTGGAGAAGGAAATCAGGTGGGACAAGCAGGACTGTCCCCTCACGGAGCCGTGCTGGCTGGGACCGAGGACTGCACTGTTCTCCAGGTGTTCTCCAGCACCTCCCAGAATAATCTTCTCCACGATTTTATTGGGCCTGTAGTTTCCAGGGTCCTCCTTCTTGCCCTTCTTGAAAAGCAGGACAAGATTCCTCAGCTTCCAGTCAGCTGGGACCTCTGTGGACTCCCAAGACTGCTCAAAAATCATCAAGAGGGGCTTTGTGATGACATCAGCAGCTCTTTGAGAATTCTTGGAGAAATCCCACCAGGGCCCACAGATTTGCAGGGATTCAGCTGGGGCTGCAGCTGCTGCAGTTTCAGGCTGACTGGGAGGTGATCACTGTCCCAGTCATGGTTCTCCAGCTCAGGGCACTGGGACCCCCTTGGTCTGTGACCCATGTTGAAGACAGAGACAAAGGATGTGTTCAACCCCTCTGCCTTGTCCCTGTCCCTGTCCCTGTTTGTGAGGTGCCCATCCCCACCCTGGAATGGGCTGATGTTATTTTTACACTGCCTTTTGCCATGAATCTATTTGAAAAAACTCCTTTTTTTTGTCCCCCACAGTTCTGGCAGCTCCAGCTCCAAGTGAGCTCTGACCACATGAATTTTCTCCCTGCAGTGGGGAGCAGCATCTCTGTGTTGTTCCCACGTCCCCTGACCTTGCTTCCACTGCCACACACCTTCCTTTGCCACCGGATATCCAAGAGGAGATCCCTGTCCAGCCAAGCCAGCTCTGCCTCGCCTGCTTGACTGCCAACATTTGGGAATTGCTGCTCCTGAGCCCTTAGGTGGTGATGTTTAAAAAGGGACCAGCACTGATGGACCCCAGCACCTGCAAAAAACATTTTCCCAGGGGACCTTATGAATTCCCTGAGCAGCCTCGTGGTCAGAGTGGAGGTTTTGCTGGCACTTCTCCTCCTCTCACCAGAGATTTTAAACTTGATGGCTCCGTGGTCACTGTGGCCAAAACAGCCCCAAATCCCCACTTTGCTCATTGCAATCAGGTTATTTGTAACACAGACCAATTTCACAAAGCAGTGGGGTCTGATTTTTAACCCTGGGCTAAAATCCCTGTTGTTCAGGGAAAATCCTACAGCAGCTTCACCTCACTGGGAAACCTCCTCCTGCCCTGAATTCCATGTGAATATTGTCATTGATTCCTATATACACTGAGATTAGATACAAAAACTCTGCTCATTCGAAACTCCAGAGGTACCCGAAATCTTTAAGTACAAAAATTTCCAGCTCTCATTTTAATCTCCACGTTTGGCTCTGTGCCTGGCGTTCTCCAGAAGCAGGGAGAAGGTTTAGGAAGAGGGCTCTGTCAGTTGATGGAGTTCCCAGTCTCAAGTAGAAATCCAGATTTCTTTCAAGTTATGGGAGGGAATAACCCCAAGAAGAGGGGGGATGTAGTGTTGGGTCCGACACGTGGCTAGAAGTGGATTTCTTACGGAGTTAGAGTCATTGCACTAAATGTTAGATACTGCACACCTGAATGAGGTAAACATTATAGACCATAAAATACTTGGGGAAATGAATTGTTACAGCTTTATCTTTGGAACAAAACCCCGCTTCCTCCTTCACTGGACGATCCCAGAGTCGACGGACGTTTGCTTCCGCGTCGTCTTGGGAGGCGGCGGCGGCGGAGTCTTGCTGGGGAGTGGAGGAGGCAGGTGCTGGAAGAAACCAATTGGGATTGATGGTGTTAGCAATGAATGGAATTGTGGAACATCTTCTGGGCCATCTCTAAGTGCAAGAGGCAGCAGGCAGGTCTGGAGCCTTCTGCCTCACAAAAACCTCTCCCCGCAGAATTTGCTGTGAACGCCCAACGCTCTCAGCCATTACTTTTAAATATAACTTTTACTTTTGACAATGAAAAAAAAACCCAAAACTCTCAAGAGTTCAGGATTAATTAGCTCAGTGTTTCAGGAAAAATCTTTTGAAAGCGCTGGAGAAGTTTATAATTCCCTACTTTGTATCATGATAGGATATTGATTTCTTGGTCTGTATCGATTGCCCTCTGCCTCTAGGCACTCGGAGCTTAAAAACCAAGCTGAAGCAATGGCTTCATTGCTTTTCCATTATGTTTTGCATTTTGCACAGTTAGAACAGAAATGTTAAACAAAAAAAAGGAAAAAAAGAAAATTTAAAACTAGTTAGGGAGATAAGTCACTTGCAATTTACTATTACACACAGTTATAATTAAAATATTCCAAACAGAGATGCAGAATACACATATTTTAAATCACTTTACGTATCTCACGACAGAAGAGCATCCCCAGTTAGAATCACCAGCTAATTGGACAAATTAAAAAAGCCATTATGGAAATTAAGACCTTTTTTTCCATAAGATTCAAACATGTAGATGATAAAACGTGCTGCGGGAAGAGCTGGAGAACACAGCAGTTCGCAGGCAGGTTTGCCAGCATTTTGGCTGTGCAGGCAGCACAGGTTTCCCAGAGGCTGTGCTGCAGTGTCACAGCTCATCAGCGCTGCTCTGGCTTTGTTTTTCCCTCAGATTCTCCCCCACTCCCCAGTCAGGGCCTTTTTGTTTTCCCCCAAGCCTAACGCTGCTTTTCCAGTGCCACTTTGTTTGTTCCTGTCCTGCCTCGCCCAGCCCAGCACCAGCTGCTGGCTCCACACAGGCACGGCCTGACAAGCACCAGCTCTGCCCAAATTCCTTGGTCACCTCTGGCTCCACACGGGCTCAGCCTGACAAGCACCAGCTCTGCCCAAATTCCTTGGTCACCTCTGCAAGAGCAGCCCGAGCACCTGCACTGCCTCGGTGCTGGACAAAATTCCTGATGGTTTCTCAGGATCAGGAAGATCCTGGCGTCGAAACAACTGAGAAACCCCATGGAAGTGCACAGAAACAAAACTGGTCCTTTTAAAAGCTACCCAAGGATGCTGTCCCAAAAGGAAGAGAGGTTCAGGGTGATGCCAGGACATCTGAGTCTCTCCTCTGCTCAGAGCAATGCTGATGATGCTCCTGCAATCTCATGACCGGGAGTTTCCAGAGATGAGTAAGAGCAGAAGGAAAAAGAACCTTTAAGGTAATTAAAGACCCTCTCCCAAGCAGGTCTGAAGCCAGCGTGGATTTACAAACCCAGAGCTCTCACCAGACACTTTCACTGATCACAGACTAAGGAGAAAGGTAAGAATGCAGACTGCCTGAGCCAGGAGGGCTGGATTTTTGCTGGAATCTCTTTCCTGTATCCTACCTGGACAGCACCACTTTCCAACCTGGTTTACATCCTCCTTCACTTCTCCTGACTCTCTCCCATGGCAAAGGAAGAAGGATCCCAAACTACCACCAGGTGAGCCGTGCCCTGAGCTTGTCTCTGCACTCTGCTCCATCCACTCTCTGTTTCCCAGCCTCTCCAGCACCACCACTGCTCTTTCTGCCTGCTCCTACCTTCCTCCTTGGCTGCAAAATGCTCTCTGGCACCTTGGAGATCCCTTGGGTTTCATCGGCAGCTGAATGAGAATCCCTGAACCCAAAGCAAGGCACCGGAGACAGGGTGCTGGGCCTGCATTGCCCTGCCTGCCTGGAAAAGGGCCATCCACACCTGGCAATGGGGACAGGGGTCAGGGATGGCCTTGGCACTGCTGGGGGAACGTTGGACTCGATGATTTTAAGGGCCTTTCCCAACCTAAATGATTCCATGATTTCCCACAGCAGGCTCCAAATGGGCACTGCTTATTCCTGACTTCCAGTGGGACATGACGATCTCTGAGTCAGAAAATTCAACAGATTAATATGAAAGGCAGAGAAAATAAGAATTTCATTTTTTACTACATGAAAAACTGAAGATTTTGTTTGGTTTTTAATTAAAATGCCACTGCCGATCTGCCTCTGAAGTGTTACAGCCAGAACCATTAAATATTTCCTCTACCTGAGCAAATCCCCCTCTTAACTTGGCATGTTAACTCCTGAATCCCTGCTAAGGCACCTGAGCAAGTGTCAAGATTTCAAAATCTTGTGGAACCTGTTTCATTACAGTCCTGTACCCAGGCAGGGGCTCTGGGAAAGCTCTGGGAAATGCTGGTGGTCTGTGGAACATCCAACATCTCCTCGTGGAGCTGACATTCCTTTCCCAACCCCATAAACCACGTGCCCCTCAAAAACACTCCACCAAACACAAAACTTTCCTCTCTGCTTTGCTCTCTTTAACTTCATATTCATCACTAGGAAAAAAAAAAAAACCAACCCAACTCTGCTGATAGCATCATTTGTGCAAATCCATTTGGAATTTAAATAACACTCTATTGGCAATAATTCTCAATTCAATTAGATCAAAGGCATTTCTCAACCAAATGAGCCCCTTCATATTGATCAGAGAACAATCAAATCAGCCCTGAAAACCTGGTTCTGAGGAGCAGAGACAATGCAAACACAATGAGAAGAAGCTAAATATATATGCTATAAATAACAAGCTCAAAACCTACCCGAGCTCAGATCCTGCAAGCAAATTAGGCAGAAAGAAATAGCAGAGATAGGTAGATAATTATTATAATTGAATTTACAATTTCCATTAGAAAGTCAGATAAATTTAGCACATGTTCATTTATATAATAAGCTCCCAATGAATATATTAAGTAGGATGTGTAATGCTGGTCGGGGCGACATTGTTGGGAATTTAGCAAGACAAAACATCCCATTATGGAGCTGGTGCAACTCCAAACCATCGCTCCCAGGGCTGAGCCGTCCTTCCCTCTAGCCCAGGACGGAAGAAATTCCAGCACACTTCCTCCTTCCCTTTACCACCACGCTCACAAAAATCATTACCGGGCTTACAAAGTTCATTTTTGCTGCGCTTCCCCTTAGAAACTTCGCAATAAAAATAGAGTTCGCCTTGATTTGATATTTAATTAAGACTCTCTTTGCCAAGTTCATGTTTATAGCTCGGTGGTTAATTGTGAACCTGACTCTTCCCTTTCCTTCCTGACAAACTGACAGAGGCTGCTGCTTCACATCCCAACCTATTTTGGGCAGAATCCTTGACTCACGGGTACCTCAGGGGAAGCAGAAACCTTATGTAAAAGGCACATCTGCAACACAGAAACAATCTGTTCCTTCTGCTTCAGACATGAAATTGCTCCCATTTGTTTGCCGGGCTTTTTTTGTTTCTCTTTCCCTGATACAGAAAAGAATCAAGTTTAAAAACATTTGTCTGCGTTCTCCTACGGAGAGAGATCAACTGCACTACACCAGGCGTGCTCGGGATGGAGTAAAAATCAATTACACGAGATGAGAAAATGCATGGGGGTTTTTTTTTGCTACTCTGAAGCAGCAAAACGAGGCACGAGTTGTTTTTCATTCAGAGAATACTCTTAAAAGAAACAACTACCAAAAAATCAAACAGAATTTGATTCTCCAAAATGGTCCTTGTGGCAAGGCACGAGGTTTCTTCCTGTGGAAGGAACTCTTGGTCTTTGAAATTCAATGGCCATCGATATGACGAGCGCTGGAGATCCAGTGAGAAGCACTTTGGTTGGAAGGATTTAGGGATCTAATTAGGTCAGGAGCAGGAGAAATGGGATGTAAATAGACCATCAGCTACCCAGGACTGTGAAAATGCTGTCAGACACTGAGATGCTCCTTCAGCACGGAGCTGAGATGCCTGACAACAACTCCCTTATTTAATACCGGCAATGAAAAATCCCATCCGAGCGCGAGGCTCTGGCAGAGTAACGCCAGCAGGGAGAACAGCCCAACGCCACTAATGGGAGCCAAATTAGAGACAGTTTAAGCTAATTGGCTGCTTGACCCAGGGAGCAAAGTTCTGTGGAGAATCCAGCAGGTACCTGATGTAAAATGACCGTTTAGCCCCCAGATCATACATCATCCATTAGAGCCTCACGGCACTCGGTGGCACAGCCGCTACCTGCCCGTGCTGCAGGGCCCTGGCATCAGGGAGAGGAATTGGAATAGATGTACTCAGGGTATTCCCACCCCTCAGCCCCTCCTGGGGCAATGGGAGAAATGCCTCAAAATGGGCAACGTGGAATTGCTCCAGGTCAGTAACCCAGATCAGATCAAAGGGGCACCTCTGCTCTGGAGCCAGGCTGGGAGAGCTGGGATTGCTCAGCCTGGAGAGGAGAAGGCTCCAGGGAGAGCTCAGAGCCCCTTCCAGGGCCTAAAGGGGCTCCAGGAGAGCTGGAGAGGGACTTGGGACAAGGCATGGAGGGACAGGACAAAGGGGAATGGTTTTAAGCTGAAGGAGGGTGGGTTTAGAGGGGATATTGGAAAGAAATCCTTCCCTGGGAGGGTGGGGAGGCCCTGGCACAGGGTGCCCAGAGCAGCTGTGGCTGCCCCTGGATCCCTGGCAGTGTCCAAGGCCAGGCTGGACATTGGGGCTTGGAGCAGCCTGGGACAGTGGGAGGTGTCCCTGCCCATGGCAGGGGTGGCACTGGATGGGCTTTAAGGTCCCTTCCAACCCAAACCATTCCATGATTCTCTGACTTTCCCCATGATTTCGGGCAGGCCCCTGGTTGGGGGGATGCTCCTGTGGGGGATAATGGCAGTGGAGGAGGGCAGATCTGGACCTGACGGGGGCCTGCACCCCTCATGCAGGGAGGACCTGGCTCTTGGAGCACAGCTGAGGCCACGTTCTCTCTGTGGAACCCCATTTCTCCATGTGGACACCGTCAGGGTTTCTGCCCACGCTGGGTGAGTCGATTTCCCCAGCGCTGCTTCCCCGCTCCGGTCCATGCACAAACAGACCTCAGGAGTTATGAGCAAAACACTCAGAATCAGCTTCAGACCCCACACTGACCCTGCACTCCTCACTGAAGGCCCAGGTCCTGCAAGAGAGATAAACCAACACGGCATGGCCCAATCCACGGCCTGATCCCGTGTGGAGAGCGGGACACGGCCGCTCCCTAAACTAAATCAAGGGACACATCACTGTCTGGGGAGACCGCAGGAGAACACAGATTCCACTCAAAATCCTGTGAAAAGCAGCGGCAGTCCCTTGATTTGGAGACTTATTAAAAAGTAGATGTGAATTTTTCAGAAACTCTTTGCTCAGCAATGGCTTAATCCACCAAAGAGTGAGGGACTGGCACTGGAGGAAGGGCCTGCAGCGTTTCCCATCTCCAGCAGGCAAAAATAATGGTCAGATGGCAAATAAACCCCATATTTTAATATTTTTTTTTTCTTTTGGGCACACTGTCCAAACACTCCTGGAGCTCTGGCAGCCTCGGGGCCGGGCCCATTCCCTGGGGAGCCTGGGCAGTGCCAGCACCCTCTGGGGGAAGAACCTTTCCTGATAGCCAACCTAACCCTGCTCTAGCACAGCTCCGGCCGTTCCCTGGGTCCTGTCCCTGCTCACAGAGAGCAGAGATCAGAGAGGAGCTGCAGGCTGCCATTGCAGCCCCTGAAGTTGTGCTCCCTAATTCTCTGCTCCTCCACAGCTCCAGCTGCATTTCCAGCCTCTCTGTCCCTGCCCACACGAGGACAACGCATTTGCTGAAGCCTTCCAGGTCATTTTTTGCTCACTGCAGCTGATCCGAGAGAGAATTTCCCAGCATTGCAGCACCTGCATTGCAACACACGAAAAATCCCCCCGGGTTCTGCCTTCTGTGCGTTACACCTGAATATATTATCCCGTTATATCCCAACAAGCAGCCGGAATAATCCCCACACGACTGAGAGTCAACCCAAGACTGTTCTGCTGCTCGCAGGCTCCAGCCCTCGCCACGTTCCACCTGCGCTGGATTGATGGAGATGTTCCCATCCCAACCATTATCCCATGCTTAGGAAGTGTTACAGCCAATATTATCAACCCAAGTGCTCCTTTGTCTATTTTCTTTGAGCTCCCTCCCTGCTCTGAATACTAAGCAGGAGGTTGATTTGTATGCAAGGGTGAGGATGAACCCATAAAGAATGATAAGTGCCTAAAGGAATCCCTTGATGTAATAATAATCCTTGCAGGAGTCGTAGATTTCTTTTTTTTTTAATGTTCCCATATATTATTAAGGACATTTTTAGCAGAACAAATCACAGGGAGCGAGAAAATATCTACAAGGGTCTCAGAGTTAACAAGGAGTAAGGGACAATCAGGAAATGATAATGAGGTGATCACCTGGATTAAAGACTTCAGACAGACCAAGGTAACAGTGGACTCTGAATATCTGAGACTGCTGTCTCATAAATGACATTACTGCCTGCAGCTTGACTTGGAGCATCTGATCCCTTCCTGGCTGCCTGCTTTTGAGTTCACTACAGCACTTTTCCTGGCTTTCATAACCCCACTGCAAGACAACCAGAGTGAAAAACACAATCATTCCTCACACGAGGAGATATTTCCAGTTTAAAAGCTACTCAGATAATCTTATCTCTAATAGGTTTTACTGATTTTTCTCCACTGATACAAAGGAGGTGTAATTTAAAAGATGATCGGTTTACCAGGCAGAGAATTATCCAGTTATGAATTATGGAGCTATTTGACCCATGAAACATAAGTCATTAAAACTATGGAGTGCGATTTAATCACGGCAGCAATGAGAATTTACCCATCTGATCTTTCATGTCCAGCACTACTCATTTTCTTGATGTTCTTTAAAAGCTTCCTTCCTACCAGCCTGATGAAATAAAGGCACAGAGGCATTGTTATAAGATTAGAAACCTTCTCCACAATCAATTCTAAACCTAACACAGAACCACAGAACCTGCTGAGGTGGAGGGGACCCACAAGGATCAGCGAGTCCCACTCCCGGCCCTGCACAGGACATGTGGCTCTGGGACAGATCTGCTTTAGATCCTTCTGCCAGGCTTTGAAACTACATTCCATCATCCTGGAAAGCTTATAAAAACACAGATGCTGAAGGAAATTTTGGACAGTTAGATAAGAAGATGTGGCCTATATCTGATTGCATTTCTTAGGTATTAAATCCCGATGCCCTTCAACGGCACATGTTAAAAAATGGGGTCTGTTCCCGCAGTGACAAAATGTAGTAAAAAAAATGAGAGGAGCCCGAGCAATCAGGACTGTAAAGAGCAAAAATATTAAGAGCTGAATAAAACTTCTCAAAAAACCACGGCAGCATATTGGTGCTGTTTTTATGAACTCCCGTTTAATGAAGTGGAAACGCTGCTCGTGGCAGGTACAGGAGCTGCACAAGGTCATGGCCTCAGCAGCAACCAGGCTGGGACCTGAGTTATCTCCACTCTGGGCTCCAAAAATCCCACCCTCACGGCATCTGGGAGTCCTACAGTAACTAAAAACATCTATCCCCCCAGTGGAAACCCCCTCCAAAAGCCTCATGAGGCAGGAAAAAACCCCCTTGGCTACCAGGATTTTATTTCTGATCATTGTTCAGTACTTTTCAGCTAAAAACTGAACTCACCTTGACAATCCCGAGCTACTACCACGGCCTAAGCCTTACAGTATATCACACAAAATGAATTTACTGCTCTGGAGCTTATGCAGGAAGGAGCTGAAGAAAAGTGAATCCTAATGTGAATTTCTCAGCTATCTCCCTGAAGATGGATTCCTCAGACAAACCTCCTGGCAGCCCTGCTGTACATCCTGTAATTTTCCACTTAGAGGTCTGTATTCAGGACAAATGAGAGCTGGCCCCTGAGACAGAAGCTGGGGAAATGGGTTAGAAGGTTAGAGGTGCAGTAAAGTTTGATGGAAATGAGAGGAAAAGTTAAAATATTGACTAAAACGATCCAGCCAAGGGGAACAAGTTTGGAAGAGAGGATGGGAATAGAGAATTTGTCAGTAGATGCAAATAAAGAGCAAAACATGATGATCTGAGTATCTCTATTCAAACTCCTGAAGTTACTTCCATACCTGGTTTTTTTTTACCATTCAGCCTGAAATGGTAAAAAATTCCAAAAACCTCAATTCCTGCAACAAAGGCACCATTTCAACCACGGAAAAGTCGGATTTGTGCACTGGGACAGTCTGTGTTAAACAACTATTCCCAGAGTCCAACCAAACCCCTGCCTGCCTCTCCCTCTGCTGAGATCAGAAACGTTTTCTGTCGCCACGACATTTGCTGGAAAGCAAATAACAGAATTTCACTGGAATGCTGAACTTCAGAGGGATCCTGGAAGACACCTCTGCAAACAAACAAAAAGGGATCAGCTCCGCTGGGAAGTTTTCCACAAAACAGCTCGGTCAACGTTTGACATTTCAAAGTCAAAGAAAACTCGTGACCTCGTGGGGCCTCACTGCCCTGCTCTGATTTGGTTGGCAATAAAGTCAATTAATTTCCCAAAGTCAGGCTTGTTTTGAGGGTAAGGGGTGAGGGATCTCTCCCTGTCCTGATCTCATCCCATGAGACTTTCTTTACAGTTTCTCTCCCTGCCCAGCTGAAGAGGGGAGGGATGGAGCATCTCTGGTGGGCACCAGCCAGGATGAACCCACCACACCCCTTTAAATGGATTTTCTTTGCCCACAAAGAAAAGAAAAGGCATTTCTCAGAAGTGCTGCTTTAAAGAAAAGGACCATGTTATTTGGAAAAGCTCCCAGCTACAGGAAACAAAGCTGAAAAAGTGAATTTTCCTCAGAAAGCTGCAAACCCAGTTGGTGATGAAGAGTTTCTGAGCCCCTTCCCTCAAAGGGGACTCGTGTGTTTGCCTCAGGGAAACGGGTGGTGACTGAATGTGGGCAGAGCGGAGCTCCAGGAAGGGAAGATGGCAGGTTCATGTTTTATTTCCTTTCCTGACACAACACTGAAGGGCTTTAAATCCCATTTCTGCTCAGAGTACATCCTGTTGGTTAAAGCTCCCTGCCCAACAAACCTGACAACATTTGGCTTGGAATTCACCAGAATAAATCCAACTTTCCTTCAGGTCGAGCCCTGCGAGCGCCGCTGTTCCCTCCCACTCCCGCCACTGCCGAGCCCTCTGGATCATCTGATGGGTGCAGGAGCAGGACCCCACCTCCCCTGGGATGGCCCAGGGTACAGAGCAAACAGCACAGGGGATCGTTCTCTGGGGACTCACCCGTTGGTGGGCAGGGGGGGACGTGGTGGGGCTGATCAAGTCCTGGCTTTCCATGAGGTTCCCGTAATCGGCCGTGCTTCCTTTGAGGGGCAGAGGAGGGGGAACGTCGGGGATGTCGGAGCTGGACATCCCATTCAGCTCCAGATCTGCAAAAAAACCAACGCTGGGTTAACTCTGGCAGCAGCTGAATCCTGCAGTTCCAGAATGGTTTGAGTTGGAAGGGACCTCGTGGATCATCCAGTCCAGGGACACCTTCCCCTATCCCAGGCTGCTCCAAGCCCTGTCCAACCTGGCCTTGGACTCACACTCAATTTAAAACTCCCTCAAAATACTTGAACGACTCCCCCATTTTTAATAAAACATAATTTTTGCTTCATATTTCCCACCAAAATTTTCATAGCTTCGAAAATATTGTTTTCCCAGCTTCGAGCTCACCTTGTACATTAAAACACAATAAAAGTTTTGCTAAGTGCAGGAAGAAAATACAATCTGGCTAAGTTTTATTGACTTTCTCCCAGTAAAATAAAAGCTGCCTGTTAATAAAATGCACAAATGAAAGCCTGGAATTAAGTACACCTCTCTCCCAAACTTTCAGGCTCCAGGTAACTATAACAAATGAGCAGCCATTAGTTGTTGAGTAAATAAAATCACGCACGAGAAAGTACCAAACATTTATTATTCCTGTTTGCTGGCTAGAAAATTCCCTTTTCTTAGCAGATAAATCCTCCCAGGTATGTGCTGGAGAGGCAAATAGCCTGAGGGACAATAAAGTTTATTGAGGCCTGAGTGATACATAGGTTTTGGGGGAGAAATCCCCCCCCAGTGTATTTCAGGGTAATTCAGTCATTTTAATACAGTCATTTCAATTCAGCCTTTTTAATAAAACCCACTGTGATCTCTATGAGATAAGAAACTGAAATGATTTCTTTATAAATGAGGGAATTTTATTTAGGAAAAGGAAAAAAAAAGAAAAGGTGATTTCTATTTTATTTTACTGGGGTGATTTGTGAAACAAGAGAGGACTTGTTTATGCAGATGTTTTTATTGCAAAGTTCATACCAATATTTTATTAAAAGTGTGCTTTTATTGTTCTCTAAAATGGCCTCTCCCAACACGATTTAACTCTAAGGTGGCTCTATTGATTTGTCACTGAAAACCGTAATTTTACTCCTCATCCTTCCACCTGAACTCTGGACTACACTGAAAAAAGGTTATTTTCCATCCTGGGACTTCACATTTCCAGTGGCTTCCTCTCCATTAGGCTGAAAAACGTTGTTTGTCCACCAGGACCTGAATTTCTCATCGCTTTTTCCATCGCCCTTGTTTGTTATCCTCCCTTTTCTACAGAGAGGATTTCTCCATTCCCCAGACATTCCAAAGAGTTTCCTTGATGGATTTCCATGAGAATCTCCTCCTGCCCAGCTCACGGAATTCAACTGCAGCTGGAAACCACGCTGTGCACTGGTAACCAAATATTGATGGGAGTATGAACTTCCCTGTCCATTGTGGATGAATTCCCCATCCATTCCAGAGAGCTGAGGAATGTGAGACCTTTAATGTCACAGAACAATTCCTGGGCACAGGTCCTTGCACACCTCACCCACAATTACACATCTTTGTGTCGATGTTTCTTACCTGTATCTATTTCTGGGTTTGGTTGGTTGGTTTTTCCATGCGGTTTAGGATAACACAGGGAAATATTTGGGAAATGGCACCTTCTTTAGTGTGCTTAGTTAGAGCTTTAGCAACACCTCAAACTCTGCTTTGGAAAGAGAAGCCTCTCCATATTGACTAGAAACGAGCCATGTTTTTAGGCCTCTTTGTAGACATTCCTTGGGAAACTGAAAGTGAGTGCAATAACACACAATTTCCCAAAAATGAAGTGAGTTTAACCACCCAAAACACCTCAGCTTTGCATTCCACATGATACTTTTTCAACTAACAAGATGTAACTTCTTCCATGTTACAACTTCTAACTTCACCTAAGCCAAGGTGCTCCCAAGGGGATGGTGAGACCCATTTTTTCAGGAATAACCCAAATCCTTTGTTTCTTTTATCAAATCTTTGGAAGATCCACGGAAAGGCAGGTTTTCAGGAAACATCTGAGGAATGTTCTCCCCAGAGCTGGAGAGGAAACAAGGCGTGGAGGCAACTCTGCTTGAAGAACCTGGATGGAACCCAACCGCCCTTGCAGTTGTGTCCTGCTCTGCTTCCCCCCCTTTCCCCACACTCCCCAGCTCCTGCTCCAGCTGGAATTCCCTGCTGCAGCCTGTCCGTGGCACCTTCCCCACCTCATCCTGATGAAGGCAGCAATAAATCCCTGCAAACGTGGGTAGAGCGTTTCCACCCACGGCAGGAGCTCGTAAAACACACGGGCAACGTGTTCGCGTTTATCTGGCAACTGCTTAGAGGAACAACGAGATTCTATCGTGAGAAACAATGATTTGCCCAAGTCTCTGATCTTTCCAAAGGTTTCACGAAATCCAGGGAACATCTACCCTGCAGCACAAACAGGTATTGAACAAAAGCTTCGGGAATTTGCAGCATTGTCCCGAGAAAATCTATTTGCTGCAGATCTGTTGATTTCCTCAGCTGAACTACACCCCTCTACCATGGCCACTATACAAATAATCACCCCAAATTTCTGGTGGGCTCTCATTATTCTGTGATATTCATTAGTCAAGGTGCTTCATCAGATGAGTGCGCTCGGAATATTTACTCCTTGCTGGACATGTTCCACTGGGAAGATCTTGGAGCTGGCACGAGATCAGTTAAGGGACTCTTTTTCCATCTTACCCTAAGGATCCCATTTTACACTCCCTTCTCCTGAAGTGCCAGCTACCAAGCAGCCAGGATTGCTTAGCAACCCATTCACTGCTTTGAGCCAATTTGTGCTCTGAAGGAACTTCTTTATCCTTGGAATTCCTAAAAAATGTTATCACTGTAATTCCTCAAATGATCCCGGGCCAGTGCAGTAAGCTGATCCTATTTTACATAACACCCAGCAATCTCCAGCACGTGAATATTCTCAGGAATACCTGGTAACTTCAGATCTTTTTTAAAAAGAGAAATCAAATTAAGTGTTAATACAATGTACATATGAACAAAAACCCCAATTAAACCTATTTTTTTGCAGGAGGATATATCCTCTACTCCTCTGTATTCCCAGTTTTTAGCACAGTGGCACTTTTTGGCTATAAAATTGTAAAGGAAAGTGAGAGTTACAATTTCGCTGCTATCAAAACTGACCGAGTGAAAAAGTTTTAAAGTACCAAAACCAGTAAATAAAGGAGTGACCTTGATGGAACAAGAGGGTTTTTTTAAGACTGATCATCTCTTCTCCTCCTTACCAACACTGAACTCTTGACCACTGCCCCAGGATTTGGGTAAATGTATCGAAAAGTTCTTTTTTTTGCTTTTCTGTCACACGCTGGCAGCTGCAAACTCTGAATAACAGGTTTTGGGAAAGAGCACTGGGAAAGAAATAGGTGTTGGATTACACCCAGTTTTGCAATAGGGTTTGCTGCAGAGTGAAGCAAACAGATGATATTTTACAGGAAAACTGAGTGATAGATGTCAATGTCAAACAAAAACTACTTCAAAAAGCCTGACCTTTATTTTCCCTTCTGGCTTGTACTCACAACATATCAAAGACCAGCTTTTTTAACGTACAATTACCAAAAAAATATTGCTTTTTAAGCCTTTGTGCTCCAAAACACTCAATATAGGATCAAGTACAACATGAATTTCTGACTGTTACTCTACACCTAATTAATTGTTAATGATTACTTGAAAAGAAACTGTTTCAGTGCAACAACTTTGCTTGCTTTTGTAAAACACTGCATTAATTTTTGCTGGCAAAGGGATGAGTTTAAGTAATACTTGGTGCAAGAAACACCCTGGTGATGGCAAAACTCAAATCGGGGTGTAAAGAAATGCTCGGGAAACACAACCCTGATGCCAGGAGGATTTTTTTGCCTTTTTTATATATACCCCTTTTATACACCACTTTTTATAGCCTTTTCTATAGTTTTTATGTATCCTCAGTGCTTTCAGCCCCCACACCTGTCACTCCCTCAGTCTCACACCCCGTGTCCCGCTCAGCCAGGAGCCCAAACACCCTGGGAGCCGCGGCTGAGGGTCAGACAGCCCCAGACACCAAGGGCCTCTCTGGAACACACCCTGGGAACTGAGACAGGCCCAGCCAGGGGGAGATTCCTCAGCATGGGGGGGATCCATTCGAGTCTCTCCCTGGGCAATCTTTGATAGATGGGCTCATTGGCAAGGCCTGGGAGTTGTACACACGATTTATGGGGTGGGGGCATTCCGGGGGCACTTGGGCGCGCTGCACTGGGATGGTGTGGGGCACCAAGGATCCCAAATAAACACTGAGGGAAAAACCCCTTTCCCTTTCACCCTGTCTGGCTCTGCATTTTAAGACCAGGAAAAGGCAACAACCCCACCCCAAAAGGGAATTTATTTCTCAGGAAGGACTTACTGGGCTGGATGCTGAAGGCGAGTTTGGTCCGAGGAGTGATGGGGGGTGGGGTCAGCTGGGAGCTGGGCGGTGACGGCGACACGGAGAAGCGCCTCTCGCTGGACATCACGTTCAGCACCTGGCTCTTGGGTCTCTGCGGCCTCAGGGGGCTGATCTGGGGGGACAGAACCAGGGAGACGGGGAAGGAATGCAGAGAACCGAGTGTCAGAGCTGGAATTGCCACGTTTTGCTCCTGAGCAGGATGAGGGGAACGCTAACAGCCAATATTGCTGATTGCCTGCTCCATGTCCTTCCCTTCTCCCAAGGAACCACAACTCCTCACAGCCTGGCCTGGTTTTCTGAGCTAATTCCCCAAACACTTGTTTAATAAGAGCTGAGGAAGTTTGTAGCCTTACACCAGATTATACAGCACTCAAAATCTTTCTTTTTTCTCACACAGCTCTGCTCTCCCGTAAGAATTTATCTCTTCAACCATCTGCAGGTGCAACTCCCTTCTGATGAAGACATCATCTGTCCAGAAACACTTTCTTGGTGGTTCCTGGGTGTGCTTATATTTAATTCACTGAAAAATTCCTTTTTCTGCTCTGGCTGCTTCATAATCCATTCAAATTTTCCATCAGAAACCCTCAAAAGATATTTGTAATCTGATGGGCAACTCATGCTTTAGTTAAGGTAATTCTTTTTTATTGAGTTTAATTCTGAGCTCTGCTGATATTCCCCATTCACCACCCCCATGGTAACGGGAACTACAGTGAAAAAAAGAGGAACTTTTTATTTCCAACAGATCCCAGAAAGTGGAGCAGCAGCCTGAAGTTAAGAGGGGAATTACTCCAAGGTGCTGCACTGGGACAAAACAGAAAGTGCCAGCAGCATTCCAGGCTTTTTCAAAGGATTTTGTCATTTCCCAGTATTTGGGTTTTTATGAAGTACGTTGGGAAGGAGAAACTTGAAATGATGTAGGACTGCTTCTTTTTGTTTTCAGAAAACAAACCTTAAATGGGTTGACATCAAAGGTTGTGCCTGTGAGACCCTTCTACAAGAAATAAATGACCACAAAGTATGGACCTCTTATTGGAAAGCTCATAAAGACCTCAGGGTAACCTCTCAGAAATTTGTCTGATGCTAAAATTCAAATCCTAGAGACTCCAAAGGTTTCTGCTTTCCACATCCTTTAAAGCATATTTTTAGTAGAATGAATAAGCAAAGCAATCGCTTTTTCAGGGGCAGATAATTATAAAAAAGCAACCAAGGAAAACACGTTAATTGGTGAGGGAAACACGCCAGAATCAAGAGAAAAAACCAACTGGAGTCAGGTTCCCACGTTAGCCCACTCTGTAATTACTTAAATAAATGTGAACTTCTGCTGTGATTGACAACCTCGGGCTCCTCTGAAAGCTCCACATAAATCACAGATCTGCTGAGGAATATCAGCTCTTGGGAGGCCACCGATCCATAATGAAGCCATCGCTAATTTCTCCCGGTCTAACGAAGGGCAGATCAATCGTGAGTGATGTTAGACACCAGCAGATCAATAAAACACAGCCTGTTCTTCTGATTTCCAACGCGAGCCTTCCAGTGCTCCGTTAACTACCCGGCCTCAGAGCTGGGTTTGCTCTCGGCTCCTGGGATCAAAGCACTAACAAGGACAATTTATGGTGGAGAAGTTGATGTGATACTTAAAAGAAGATAATAAATCTCCAGAAAACTATGAAGATATTCCCGATCATCCTCACCTACTGAAGTGCTTGATTTATCTTTGCTGGTTTATGTAATTAAGGCTCGGGGTTTGATCAGTCAATAAATTCATGGCGAGCACGGTGAAATTTGGGAAAGAATATTTCAGCCATGCAATTAAACAGTCTCTGAATGCTCCCTTTCAAAGCAAATCTAAAAGCTCCATGAAGTAATTCTGCAGTTTTAGAACTTCCCCATGGTGTTCCATGGCGATTCATTCGGTTGGAAAAAAGAAGAGTGGAAACACTCATTTCTTTGGACAACATCACTCTTGGAAAGAGCAGCAGAAGCTCTGCAGAGATGGGGACGGCCACTGACATCTCTCTCACTTGATATTCTCTGGAAATTTGTCTTCTGCTGTAAAACCCCCCAATATTTCAGAAGGCAGTACTAAGAATCTGTTAAAAAATCCAGGAAATAACTGAAATGTTTTAGTGGAATGAGTGACAGCACAAGGAGCTGTAAAATTCTCAGCAGAATGAATCCAGTACCTATAATAAAAATTTTAGCAACTCATAGTACTAATTACTAAAATGTCACTTTAGAAACTTTTAAAAGTTTAATTTCTATTTCTAGTCAAATCTGTACTCCTAACTTTTTTTTTTTGAAAACAACAATCCTTCTTTTTTCCCTCTCCATTTCATCACCTCTTTTTAATCCAGCAAACTTTCTTCTTCCAAGCTCCTAATGCAGAAGAACCCAAAATGTCTTTTTCTTCCTACAACAACAGTGGTAAAAGTGCTTCGGGAGTAATTTCAACTTAAGAAGGGAACTTGCACACGAACGTTGAACAATGGAAAAGCTGAATTCCTACCACATTTCCCTTCCTATCATTGACAGGAGATGCCTCCAGCACGCAAAAATTTTAAGACAAATCTTATCCTTAAACGTTGTTGATGTTATCTGTTCAAAATTCCAGAAGGCAGCAGTGAAAATTGGGCAACTGCTCGTGTAAACTGATCTCAAAAGCGTTTCTTCTGCTTCACCTAAAACTGAACCCCACTCCCAGCAAACGCTCCCAATCGACTCGGTCGTCCTGGAGCTCATCAAGGCTTCTGCAGAGGCTGAAAAGGGAGAGTTTTTCTCTCAACAGCAAACTCCTTTTCATATTATTGATCTGTGGACTTGAAGAAGCTCAAAGTAACTGTAAGTAACCAGTTCTGACATTTCACTTCCCTCCCTCTCCATAACCAGGGGAATATTGCTCACACCAGTCAGCCACTGAAAGCTTTTGACTGGGAAGATTGGAAAAACTTGACTCAAACCACGTTGGGCTTTGCTGATTTTTTGCTCCTCAGATGGCAAACGGGAATATGCCCTGAGGGGTTATCTTGCCCTCCTTTCCAGGTAAAATTTACATCTTTCCAGTCATAAACAAGCTTTTCCAATGTCCAGGACCTCTGAGAGCTGCCAGCGACCTCGCAGTGACATCAGCCAGCTCCCTGGCATCCCTGGATGCCTCCCAACTGCTCCAACTGACTCAGCTGCCCTGAAACAGAACTTGCTGCTTCTGTGACAGCCCACAAGCTCTGCTGGTCTGTTTGGGAGCTGGGAGATGCCAGTGAAGTCCTGCCATGGTGATCCCAGCCCTCGATCAGTCACAATACAACTGCTGCAAGGTGCGAAGCCAAATGCGCTGCAGCAAAACCACGAGACGTGGAAATCTGCAGAATGATGCTCACCTGGAGCCTCTGGCAGGAGGAATCTCCATTTAATGAAACCAGGGCTCATCCAAAATTTACTGAAGCCAATGGAAAAACTCATTGGTTTCAAAGGTGAAAAGCCTGAGACCCCCACATGGGATTTGATTGGAGTTTTTGACTAGGCACATCAAACACAAGAACTCTGATTGTTCAGGGTGTCCCAAGACACAAGTGAGAGATTAACTCATGTCTGGGTGGAAAAGGAGGGGAAAATCCAGAAAACAGAGGAAGTGTGGCCGAACATTTAAATATTATTTTCCTGGAAATCCCAAACGGAAAGACTCAAAGGATCCAGTTCTCACAGGTGAGAGAGAAATCGTTTCAAAATCCGATGTAAAAGACACAACACCAACGAGACTCTGCTGAGGGCAAAGCTGGCTCTGCAGGCACTTGTGCACATCTTCAAAAGAACATTACATCGATTTCTGGGAGGCAAGTTTTAAACTCCTGGCCTCCAAACAGGTGTCCAGGCAGAGATTTGGAGGTCACAGTCAGTTCACGCTCTCCCTGCTCCAGCTTTAGACATCCCTGCTTTCAATTTCCCAGCTCCAACTTCTCGGGTTACCTAAGCCTTGAGGACAGTTCCAGTGAATTAAATCTAAGCCAAGAAGAGAGGGTTTAAGGGAGATATGCCCTGGTTTTAATATCCTTACACACAGGAACCGCTCAGGATTTTCTGCTCCAAACAGCCCTTCAAGGACACGCGGCCGCCGACGGAATGACCTTGGAATATTCCCCCCAAACACCGTGGGCTGAAACGTGAGCAAACCCATCCCCATCTACTGGGAACCAGCCATTCCAAAGGCTGCTGGGGTGGCAGCCTTCATTTCAGCTGTGCTTCACCATCTGCTCCTTTATCGAATAGGCACAGAGAGCTTTGGGTGAAGATTTTCAGATGATCTTTTCCCACCGTAAATCAAATCTGTATTTTTGATTCATTGGCCTGTCTATTAACACCGCGGTGCATCCCCTCAGAGTTATTCCTGGTCTGCAAAGTAACTAAACGGTAAAAATCAACATTTTGATTCCAAAAGAGAGAGAACACGGCTCAGAATTAGATAAAGCGTTCCTTGCTAATAAAGTTACCGTTTCTGAAAGGATCACTGCTTCAGCCTGCTGCAGAGAAATATCAGTAGATTTAAATTCTTTATCAAATATCTCTTGATGCTTGCTGTTCCTCTTCTCCTTCTTCTTTTCCTTTTTATCTTTATCTAGGTCATCCTTGTCCAATTTATCTTGCGACCTAGAATGCATCTTTTTTGGCAGGAGGGGCTCCAGCACGAACCTAAAGGAAAATGTTGTTGCTCAGATCAATAAAACGCTATTTTCAAAACAACTAATTTTTATTTACATATTTCCCAAAGTCTCGCTTGAGTTAATGAGGCTTTGCTAATCCAGGAAAACTCATTAGAGGGAGAAGGAGGGGGCAGAAGGTCGTAACAATCATAATTGTCTTATAAAAATTACTGCAGAACTGCTGGAGAAGCAGAGCTGCAGATTTCCCTGCTCTGCAGTAAATTTATTGGTTTATGGCTGCACAAACTCCTGAGTTTCACATAAAAAAAAAGAGTTTCTCGTTCAGCACTGCCACTCTCCGTGCTGTGGCATCTGGAAACTCCAGTCCCACCCCCAGGGACACCTTCCACTATCCCAGGTTGCTCCAAGCCCCGTCCAACCTGGCCTTGGACACTGCCAGGGATGAGGCATCACCTCCAGGGATGGAGCACTCTTAGCTAGACCAAGTATTTTATGATTTATTTTATATTATAAATGAAAAAAAACGTTATGATCACACCTAGACAAAACCACACTGGCAGATTTTAAGACTGTCTCAAACCGCCACATTACAAAACCAAAACCCAAGCAAAAATTCCCAAAGAAGGACACTTTTTAACACTGGAAAAGCATTTAGCATGCCATGGGGGGCAGGCAGGTCCAGGCCCCAGTCTTTGCTGTGAAATACCAGAGTATTTCTATTTCACACAACCTGCAGTGACATTATCCTGATTGCCACCATTAGCAGCAATATCCAGCAGCAATATCCCAAATTATTATTATTGTTCGTCGTTGTCTCCACTCTACACCAGCTCATTTGATGGGAAGATGCTCAAAGCAGGGACTAACTCCCCTCTGAAGGTGCACAGGAGTTTCCAGCACATCCCTGTAAGTCAGCAGCCCCTTCAGAAGGCTTTAAAAAACTGCTGCCTTGGTCAAATATTGCATTTTGGGATTACAGGGGTGTCTGAGGGGAGGAGGAGGGAGAAGGGACTTCTGAGGCTGCATGGAAAGCCCAGACAGCAAACAGATTATTTTGTTCTTTGAGGGATGTGACTGTGAGACAGGGCTTATCAACAGAATTCCCAGTTCTCATGTGAAATATCTTGATAAGTCTTGAAGTACAATCTTGCCATAAGCAGCTTTTCCTGTGGCAGCCCCAGTGAGCAGCAGTGATTGAGCAGTCAGCTAATCCTGCCCTGTGCCCAGCTCCACCTGGCTCTGGAGCCTGCAGAGGGTCCCTCCTGCACCGACACACCTGGGAGACTCTAAAAGGGGGGATTTAACTCCTCTTTGGGGTTTTTTGGTGTTGTTGGAACGCTTAGAGGGTTTTGTTTAACTCTGTTAAAGAGGGCAAAAAAAGAGCATTTATCTAGGTTAGAAAATGGGAAATGGAGGGAAATATCTCCATAGGCAGGGTTCTTTAGCCAATATTAGGCTGTCACTTAAAAAAATCATGGAAGGCTTTGGGATGGAAAGGACCTTCAAATTCATCCAATTCCAGTGGCAGGGACGGCTTCCACTGTCCCAGGCTGCTCCAAGCCCTGTCCAACCTGGCCTTGGACACTTCCTGGGCACCCTGTGCCAGGGCCTCCCCACCCTCCCAGGGAACAATTCCTTCCCAAAATCCCATCCAAACCTCCCCTCCTTCAGCTTAAAGCCAATTCCCTGTGTCCTGTCCCTCCATCCCTTGTCCCCAGTCCCTCTCCAGCTCTCCTGGAGCCCCTTTAGGCCCTGGAAGGGGCTCTGAGCTCTCCCTGGATCTTCTCCTCTCCAGGTGAGCACCCCCAGCTCTCTGAGATCTGGGAATGCCGACCACCCCCAAGGCCCAGGATGGTTTAGAAGCAATCCCTGGCTGAGGATTCCTCACTCACCCGTCGGAGCCAGGCCGGGAGGGAGTGCTGTCCGAGGAGAGCGAGGACACGGAGGCCACCGACAGGGGCCGGGATGACGACGGCATCGTGAAGGACCTGACCATGGAGCGGGGCCGGCTGCCCCGCCGCTCATCCAGGCTGGAGAGCTGCAGCCAAGAAACACCAGATCTTACTGCTCAAATCCCAAAAAATATCTGATATCCACATGCCAAAGGGAACCTGAACAGGGTCCATGGATGTTCTTCCAGGTAGAGTTTGGTAGTATTGAATTAATTAATCAATCACAGCTAGTACCTCGTGTTTAACAACAACAAAACAGGTTTTAAAGGAAATCCATCTGTACTAGAAAGAAATATTTAGGTCCTCACAGGCACATGTATAATTTTAAGCATATTCCAAGAATTCCTTTGTTCCAATGGTATTTCCATGCTTTTTTACATCTTGCCTTTTAAAAACAATCTTTTTGCATGTGATTTTTTAGTCCATCTCTGCCATTGTGGTGACTGCCCTGTCAATGTATCTCAACGAAATGGACTTGCTAAAAACCCAAAAGACCCCGAAGTAAAAACCCACCAAGAGAAACTTTCTGTCAAAAAATATCAGGAGAGCCAATTTACAGAGTGACACCAGGTTAAGAAGAAAATATATGAAAGTTTTGGTTTTGTTTCAGAGTTCTGAGTATTTCTCCAAGCTTTGTTAGTCATTAATAACTGATATATGCAGGAAATAATTGAACTCTTGCAGTCAACAAATAAGAATCTCATGCTGTTTAATTACAGGTATATTTTCCACCCTGTCAACTACTGGTAAATTGGCCTTGTACAAGGAAGACAGAAGCGATCAAACTCCATCAATGCTGAACATTCTTGCTGGTGGGTAGAGTGGAATTAGAGAGATAACACCACTTTCCAGTCACCTCCTTGATGATGTAAATGGATATTACTGAAGTGACTGACATGCAGATATCATTAATGTTAATGACTCCCGTTCTCCCTGGAATAAATTATTATTTGAACTTTTTCCTGAATACATAAATTTGCGAGATGGGATGTGAAGGACCACAAACAGAACATCGGTTGAAGGATACTACAAAGGCTGGCGTGTTCCCTGCAAGATCTCAGTGTCCTCATTTAAAAAAAGTCATTGCTATAAACAGAATCCCAGAATGATTTAGGGGGGAAAAGTCTTCTGAGATTGAGTCCAAGCTGTGCCCCATCCCCACCTTGTCCCCAGCCCAGAGCTCTGAGTGCCCTATCCAGCCCTTCCTTGGACACCTGCAGGGATGGGGACTCCAAACCTCCCTGGACAGCCCCTGCCAAGGCCTGAGCCCCCTTTCCATGGGGAAATTCCTGCTGATGTCCAACCTGACCCTCCCCTGGCCCAGCCTGAGGCCGTTCCCTCTCCTCCTGTCCCTGTTCCCTGGGAGCAGAGCCCGACCCCCCCCGGCTGCCCCCTCCTGTCAGGGACTTGTGCAGAGCCACAAGGTCCCTCCTGAGCCTCCTTTGCTCCAGGCAGAAGTGATCACAAAATAGCATCCAATCCCATTTTTGACTGAATTATCAATTCTATCCCGAATTACAAAGCTGTTTGCTTTGTTTGCCCTGGCTTCCCCCCCACTCAACACTCAGAAGCAGAACAAACCTCCACTGGAACACCAGAAATTCTTGGCTTTCCCTTAAGGATGAAACAACAACTGCAAATAGGTTGCTGGTATGAGAAAAGCATGAATTCATTCCTTCTAAACTCCTGGAGTAGGAGCTGTGGTTTTCCTGCCTGCCTACATTTAGTGTAGGTACAACCACACGGGGCCACAGAGCAGCACAGCCCTCCCTGCCCTAAAGGGATTCCACCTAGGAAAAGGTGACATTCAGCTCTGGGAGAATCCTGCTCAGCGCCCATTGGTAAATTCATTTTTGTAGCCCAAATCCCTCAGAACTGAAGGATTATCCTGACTTTCAAGGAACAGACTCAGCCAGTTCAGAAACTGAACTCCTCCTCCATTTCCTCCCGTGCTCGGAAATGAAAGCACCAAGGCTCCCTCAACATCTCTCATCTGCTCACTATTCCATAATTTGATGATCACTGGGAACAACCAGGAATGCTGCACCTACACTGCTTTTTGTAATCAGTGGAATGATCACACAGGAACAGAGAGCTGCCGTGATTCAAGGAAATTCCAGATGTCGTGGAAAGGAGAATTTGGGAGGGAACTTACGATGGCGCGGACTCCGTACTGCTTTTCCACCTTGTCCTTCAGCTGCCTGAAACACGCCTCCATCCTCTCGTGGAACGGCCTCAGGGCCTCTGTCACCTTCTCCCCGTGGATCCGGATGCCCTCGGCCAGGAATGGGATCTGGAAAGCAGAGTTGGGCTGCTCCACCCTGCCCAGCCCTTCCCGAGCGAAGGGACGGGGCAACGCCCCCACGGCAGGGCAAGGGCTCGTGCAGTGATGATAATATTGGTAATAAGAGCAGTGATAGTAATTATAACACTCATAATAACACTAATAATAATAATGATAAATAGCAACAATAATAAAAAGATTAAAAATGACAACAACAATTACTATTATGATCACAGTGATCACCATCATTCATTGCATATGAGGTACAACCGGATCTAAAAACCATTTCCCCTATTTTTCTATTAAACAAAAAGCCCTTTAAATTGAATCCAGCCCTAATTCTGCCCAGAAATCCCACACGGGATTTATCCCACAGCACAAACCCTCCTGTGATATTCCATTCCCAAGCCCCCAGAGATTCTGTACTTAAAAACAGCAAACTGATGAATGATGAGGCTCACACTAGGTTGTTAATATCAAAACCTTTCCCAGTTCCATGAGAATGAAACCCTGAAGAAGAAAATAGTTTATGTTTTCTTTAATAAATGCTCTTCTTAAAGCTGCAAATGAGCTACATCCTTGGACAGATATATATTGCAGAGCAATATTTATTAATAAAACATCCAGTTTTATAAGCTATATAGCTCTCCTTAGAAAACTTATTTTATTTTCTCTGGGAAGAAAACAGAAGAGGAAAAAAATTAAATTAATTCTCTTTTGTAACTGAAAATAATCATTTATCTTCAAGGCTTCTGTCACAAAATATCCACGCCAGCACAGGATTATATAATTAGTTCCTAGTGTGGAGGTGTAGCTGACCTTTGGAAATGTTTTAAGAGAGACATTTTCATTCCCACAGCTACCCAGACACACCATTAGAGTTTTCTACCTCCAGCTCAGGAAAAATATTTCCTCTTCCAGGTCCGTTTCAGCCCACACAGTGCTCTGATTCGAGCTCAAGATATTCTCTGCAGCAATCAAGCTAAGAGGCTTCTTCTTAATAATTCATAATTAAATCATAATACTGATTAAAACCAGATTTTTCTAATAAGACTGAGCAGCAATCAGAAGGAGCAGCTTTATTAGTAAGGAGAATAATAAATATACAGATGAATTACAGATGAACAAACTCCAGAAATCTTATCAAGATGATTCCCTGTGATTTGGCACTATTGAAATGGACAGAGCTGCTTCTCCTAAAAGACTACAAAGAGAAGAAGAATGACTTTTTTTTTTTAAATGTGGTGGCTTCTATTTAAAACCACATGGATTTGCACTCGACAAAAATTAAACATGAAACCTGAAAGTTTCCCTGCTCTGAAAAAGTAAATGAATTTCCAAATTTTCATTATTATCAGGCCACGCCGTGACCCCTCTGTTTTGGAGGGGTCAGCGGTCACTTGGCTCATTCATTTCAAAGAACTGTTGACATCTGAAATGGATTCTTCTTTAAAAAATTGGAATTATCAAGGTGAAGCACACGAGGGGTCTGAAGCTTCAGCTCCGAGACCGTTTGATGGGCAGAAAATGCACTGAGGAGCCTGTCCTAGGGATCAGCCACCTCTGGGCTGAAAAATCAAGCAACAGGACGTAAATGACATTATTTGTAGGAAAAAAATTGTGAGGGGAAGGATGAGGAGAAAGGAGAAGAAGAAGGAGAAGGAGAAGGAGAAGGAGAAGGGGAAAGAAGGAGAGGAGAAGGAGAAGGAGGAGGAGAAGGAGAAGGAGAAGGAGAAGGAGCAAAAGCAGAAGCAGAAGGAGGAAGAGGAGGAGGAGGAGGTGAAGAAGAAGGAGGAGGAGAAGAAAGAGAAGAAGGAGAAGGAGGAGAAGGAGCAAAAGCAGAAGGAGGAAGAGGAGGAGGAGGAGGTGAAGAAGAAGGAGGAGGAGAAGAAAGAGAAGAAGGAGAAGAAAGAGAGGTTTGTTCATCTTTTACAGAAGTTGAAATTAATAAACGTCCCGTGGCTTTGTCCCAGAACAACGTGAGGCTGTTGAGTCGGGATATTTGGCCTCCCTGTCCAAGCCCACTGAATCTTTCAACATTTCTCAAGTGCAGGAAGAACCTCCCAAGTGTTTTACCATTTCTGTTTCACCTTCTTCTACCAACTTCCAACTTCCTCCCGTGCCTCCTTTCCAGACACAGGGAAATGTGGTGATGAGTGACATGGAAGTTTACATCTCCATGAATAGTTGCCAGAGGCAGAATTTTGCCACATTCAGGATATTCCCAGTTAATTTGGCCTTGGAGAAAGGGCACTTTCTTATTTCATAACTCTACTCTGGGCCGATTTTAAAATTTCATAAAAGTTCCACTGCAACTTCAAATTATTCCCTGATTTGTTTTCCCTTTTTTTTTTTTTTTTTGGTTAAATCTCGATCTGCTCGGCTGAAAAGAATGAAAGAAAACGACATTGATTTGAATTATTAAACTAATCTTTGAAAACAATCCTTCAGAACGAGGGTATCATAAAATATGATCATAAAACCCGAGTTTTGTATGCAGCAGCTTTCATCTCTGTAGGAGGAGTACAAGGGTTTTATTTGCCGTGGTGTTTCTCAGGTTTGGTGGGCTGTAAATACTTTAGCTAAAGGCAGAGTGACTGATGTCATCAATCATTCATTTCTCTGCCTTAATTTCAATCCATTGTTTTGTTTCATTATCCTCATGTTCAAATGAAAGATCAGCTTGAAATGGTGGTGCAGTTGCACGGGAACGTTTTTTTGGCCTAAGCTGGAAAAACACTAAGAGGGACAAAAAATGGACATTGCTCTGCTGATGGAATTTCTCTGAATTAAGAAGAGACAGAAACAAAACGTACACTAAAAAAGTCCACGTGAATGATAGAAGGATGATATCCCTGAATTCCACAGCACAATGGAGAAAGGGGTAAGGGCAGAGGAGAAAAAAAATTAAATTTAACTGGTCAGCTGGTAATACAATTGTCAGGCTCATATTTCATACACCCAGACTGATTTATGCAGCACGGAGAAAATTCCATGGGATTACACAACTCCGAGCCCCACATTATTGAAAAATGAAAACTCCTCCTTGCTTTCCATCACCGCCAGCCCGGGAGGAATTCAGCCCCTTCCAAGGCTTCCATACACATCCCTCTCCCAGTATTTGGGAGCTGACTCCCACCTGGCTGGAAACTGAAAGAATTTGAGAGGAATTTTAAATTTTAGGATGCCCTACATGTGTATGAAACATCCAAGGCAATTTAAAAGCACTGAAGCTTTTAATGACCATAATTTTCAGATTTAAAAATAATTCTCGATCTCTTTTTTCTACTTTGCTGGTTCCTGTTGTTTTGTAACTACTAAACTGATGGGAAATCATGTGTTTAAAAGCCCTGAATAATTAAAACACAATGGGATCGGCCGCCATTCCTCTTTTCAAACTGTAACATTATTTTAATACACAAGTGTCACCAAAGTGAGCCTTGGCTGAGGGAAAATGTGTTTGGAATTCATTTGAAGTATCACTCTCAGAGGCAAAGACACAGAGCTGACACCAAGGCAGTCTTCTGGGACCAAATTATTTTCCTCTATCGAACTTAAAGCTTATAAAATCTAATCTTCTCTAAAAGCTCACAAGAAAATAAATAAATAAAGGCCTTTTCTTTTTTTTTCTTCCCCAGACCAAAAGAGTTTTAATTCACCGACAGTTTTCTGGCCTTCAGAGGATCTTTCATTTTTGAATTCTGTAGCTTTGGTTTTACTACCTCCAAGTCTGAAATCTACAGAAATGTAAATGATTCCCTTTATTATAAAGACAGAATTGAACATGAAAAGACAATGATTCACTTTATTCTGCTGTGGGGGAAAAAAAAACATTTCCAATCAACCTGGTATTTTTTTAGTTATCACCAAATTATCCTCAGACCACAGGAAAATGTCCTGTCTGTGACTATGGAACAAAACTGGAACTGTCTCTCGTTTGCCCTGAAAAATATTTTCTCATTTGGTGCAGATGGGAGATTTTCACTCATTAGGTTTACAAAAACAGAAAAAAAAAAAAAAAGAAAGAAAAAATAAAAGGTCTTGATCATATTTGTTCTCTGGGAGTTTATCACAATGAGAAATTATGTCAGATTTGAAAAGATGAACTTTAACTCAAGCTCCAAGACAGATTTAAATGGCAAAGGAATGTAGCCAAGGTGAGGATAATGTCTGAATTTTCTCCAAAGTGACACCAAGCTGCCTTTCCACAGCTGCTGGCTCTGCCAAACCTAACTTCGAGATTTTTTACCTGCCAAGCAATCAGATCCTTCAGCTTTTCAATCTTGTCATGATCCTCTGGATGCTCGTGCATGTATTTTTCAGTAAAAAAAGCCTAATTGAGAGAGAGAGAAATGAGCAATTATTTCAGAAAGTGAATTATCTCCTACCAGAAGAATGAGCTACAACGAAGATAAACTGAAGAACTCAAAATATTCTGCGAAGGAACAGCTACAAATACAAAGTGAAAATTATGGAATCACAGAATCCCAGAATGGTTTGGGTTGGAAAGGAGCTTAAATCTCACCCAGTGCCACCCCTGCCATGGGCAGGGACACCTTCCACTGTCCCAGGCTGCTCCAAGCCCCAATGTCCAGCCTGGCCTTGGGCACTGCCAGGGATCCAGGGGCAGCCACAGCTGCTCTGGGCACCCTGTGCCAGGGCCTCACACCCTCCCAGGGAACAATTCCTTCCCAAAATCCCATCCAGCCCTGCCCTCTGGCACTGGGAAGCCATTATTCCCTGTGTCCTGTCCCTCCATCCCTTGTCCCAAGTCCCTCTCCATCTTTTCTGTATCTCCATCAGGCCCTGCAAGGCCACCGTGAGGTCACCTCGGAGCGTCTCCTCTCCAGCCTGAACAATCCCAACTCTCCCAGCCTTTCCTCTCAGCAGAGCTGCTCCATCCCTCCTCTGGCCTCTCTCCACGTCCTCGCTGAGCTGGGATCAGCTGAGGCCCAGCAGGACAGGGAATCCTGACGGAATGGAGGTGTTACCTTCTCGTAGTTGGCGAAGCCTCCCATGACGGCGGGGTCCACGATGCCGTTGAGCAGCATCGACAGGGGGTTGATGGGGAGGTTGGGATCATTGAGATGCTGCTGCACCATGTTATTGATCTTATCGTTGGTCAGCTGCATGGTTTCGATGGCATTCTCCAGGGGGCTGATCTCCACCTACAACCCAAACACAAAAGGAGCTTTCGAGCAAGGAGCAGAGTTTTTAAACCTGCTCAGCAAAACCGCACGGGCACAAACATTTCAGGCCTTTCAGAACCGAGGTTATTGGGAGATTTTTGACCAATGATTACCAGAAAGGGCGATTTCAGGCATTTAGGCACTGGGTATCTCTGTGCTGCAGTAACTGATACGATGATGGGTATCAGTGCAGGAAGTTAACTGCATTTGGCTGCTGCAGGAGGGATTACATCCCAGCACAACACCCAGAAAGGCTCTGGCAGGAATCACGTGAGGTTTTCGGAGGATTACGGAGAACATCAGAGATTAAGGGTCGGTGAGTTTTAGCAGCACAAAGAAGATCCAGCTTAACGTAACAGTAAGAAAGAAATGATAACTTTAACGTGGATTTTCTGATGGAAAATGTAATCCTAAGCCGCTCAAAAATCCAGAAGATATTTCCGCAGTGATTATTTTGGTGTGCTTCCAAGGACATCGAGTTTAATATGTTGATGAGATGACATCTAAACTATCTGCTGTGCTTTTTTCCCAAGAGGTCACGTTTTCTTCATCTGAGCATCGACAACTGAAGGCAGAAATTCTCTTTCTGCCTGGACTTCAATGAAGAGAGTCCTCAGATGCCTTCACGGGGTGAATTAGCTCTTCTGCTGCCTAAAACTTGCTTTGTTTTAATTAACTGACCTCCAGCTACTTTTTATGCCCAGCTACCGCGTCTTTCAAAAAGTTCACGGTGAAAAACCGGTATTAAAATACTTCAAATACTCGTGAATGAGCTAAAAATCAGTAACTTGCAGTGACCCAGAGTGTAGCGAGTCCTCACTGGAAGGCACAGCCGGCTCGTATGAAAAAAATGATGTGGTAGGGAGAGAAAAGGAAGGTTAATTGAGGCCTGTGAGGAAAATGCAAGTGTATATTTGATTACAGCCTCATTTACATAAATGCTACATAAACAAAGCAGCACTTCTACCTGGCTATCAGTTGCTTACCCTGTTTCTGAGAACCACTTCTAATCAAATCTCTTGAGTTGTTACTCTTACACCTGCCAGCTGATTACATCAAGGATGTTTTAATTAGCATTTTTAGCAGCCTGCCTGCTGAATGATTCGGGAAGGCAGGGAAGGAGCCTGGTGTTTCTGCTGGGAACAGGGAGCAGGCCAGGCTCGGACAGAGCCCAACGTGCCACGGGGGGAATTTGGACCGGGGAGTGAAGCCACATTCAGCATCCGATTGGGCAAGAGCTGCTGGGAACATCACGGGCTAAATTTAGGATTCTGTCATTTGTATTAATGGGCTTATAACTATGCAATAATGTGTTGATGAACCATTGCTTTTAAAGCTCTTGAGCATCTACAGAAATTAGCACTCATTGAGCTGACAGCTTTTTGACTTTTCTGTAGCAGCAATCATGGCTTTCTTTCTCGTTCTCCTTTCTTTTACTACTCTTGTAACGCTCCCCCTAACTTTTTAAAAGCAGATGGAGAATTGCAGTTGCCATCTCACTACTACAGCCCGGCCTTTGGAACCCAGTGAGGGCCATTTATGATGTGTGTAAGTTCTGAGCCTGGTTCCCGGCGCCTTCCTGGCCCTGGGCACTCCTACCCAGGGAAAACTGGAATTACTTTCTCCTGATACATTTGCACCACCACAAAATTCCAAGATAAAAACAAAACAGAGATGAGCATTTGTGCTTTTTAAACCCAAGTGAGATTCAAAATCCAGTTTCTCATTCCCTGGCTGGCCTCAGCAAATTTTTTCCCCTACAAGTGCTTGTGTCCAGCTAAAGCAAATCAGATGCAGAACAACAAATGGTGGCCCCAAACTCCTGGCAGATGACGAACAGATTGCAAAGGTTTAGGTAAAAGGACTCAGAAGGAATTTGAAAAGCCAATAGATTTAAAGCAATGCTGCATGTTCCTGTGGGTTATGTAACGTAATACACTGCATTTATGAAATTACTCAGCTCTCTCAGCACTGATTGGATGTGATCTCACCTCTCCCTTTAACGATATTCCGGTTCCATCAATAAAATATGAAACATGCAGAGCTGCTCGAGTATCCTGGTGCTTAGTAAGGGATCAATAATATCTGTATCCATAATCACAATTTAGCATTACAGGGAGGTAAACCCTGTGATCCTCCTTGCAGCATTTTAGCTGACAGGGATCTTGAGGAAAGTCAATACCCATTTTGTAGGAGCTGTGCCAGAGGAGGTCAGAAGTTATCTGCAGCAGTCTTCCCACATGTTATTAAGTTCCATTCTGGTATCATTTCTCAGCCATGCAACTCTCATAATTCTTGCTCCCAAAAGGCTGACAGGAAGCACTCTCCCAGGATTTATGCCCATTCTGATGCCAGGCAGAGAGCATTTGGGGTGCACACAAAGTGCCTGTCAGGCTCTGCTCTCTGCTCATCAGCACTGGCATCAGAGCTGCCAGCCTTTACAAACAGCACTTCTTGCAATCATGAAGATAAATACAATCTTCTCCATCAGGATTATATTGAAACTACAAAATTCATTAAAAATTCAATGTGTTTTATTCAGCTGCCTATTACTGTCACCCATCACATTCATATTCTGTTACTATAGATACCATAGTAATTTTCTGCATTACTTCTGTTCATCCAAATACAACTGTCCAACATAACCTCAATGGAGCAATGAAAAAGGTTTTAATTAATCATATGCAAATTGTTCTTTTCCTTTAAAAATAAGCCTCGCAAGAGAGATTTAAAAAACGCAGTAACAATGTTTTTATTGCTACTTAAAAATTACAGCTGCATAAGAATAATTTAATCTTAAAGGCGTTTAATGGATATGTCTTATCTAAACAGTCTAAATGGTTGAACAGAGAAATGAGTAATTTGGAGTTACTCTGTGAGGTTGCTGAGGGTATATTTAGCTAAATATGGAGAAGAAACAAAAACAACCTTTAATCACAAGTGGTAAGAAATGCAGGCGTACAATGCGTTTGATTATTGGGGTATTTTGAATTAATGACAATTAAAACAGCCAGATCTTCTCTTCTAAAATTCAGGCTAGATTCTCTGGGATGGAGCAGGGTTCCCCTACGCCATCTCAGGTCCCTCTTCCTTTTAGACAGAGCCACAAATACTTTATAGAGAGCTGAAGGCCTTGGAGGGCCGGCTGCATTCCCTTCCCTCGGGAATGGAAAAGCATTGCCTGAGTCACCCTCAGTCAGCAACCAGCACCCTCAGCAAGGTCCCTCAGGATGAGCCAGGTGCAGTCCCATGGATTCCCTGTTCACAGAACCCAGCACAGTCACCGAGACACAGAAATGCTCCTTGCCTGTATAAAAACCCCATTTCTAAGTAATCTCAATAAAGCCAAACCCATCTTACCATGAAAACTGATTTGACTTCAAACCACCTCAGGATGCCCGGTAATTTATAGGCTGTCACGTAGATGGTTCTCTCAATCCACATGTTCTGCAAAGGGAACACAAGTGTCACGTCATCAGAGGGACAGCTTTGATCCCGAGGAAGGCCCTAAAACATCGTCACCAGGGCAAGGGACCAAGGTATGGCAGATGTCACAGAGCCAGGGGGGAATTCCAAATGGAAGGTGGAGCAGCACTGATTTAAATCTGATACAAGACTTAGCAGGGAACAACTGCTCCCTTTCTGAAGGAGAACGCCATGGAAAGATCCAGTGGTTTTACTGGATGCAATTGCTCATGGAATCCCAGAATGGTTTGGGTTGGGAGGGACCGTAAATCCCATCCAGTGCCACCCCTGCCATGGGCAGGGACACCTCCCACTGTCCCAGGTGGCTCCAAGCCCCGTCCAGCCTGGCCTTGGGCACTGCCAGGGATCCAGGGGCAGCCCCAGCTGCTCTGGGCACCCTGTGCCAGGGCCTCCCCACCCTCACAGGGAAGGAATTTTATTGACCATTAGATGAAACAAATGATTTAGTAAAAAAGAAAAAAAAAAAAAAAAGCAAAAGGTATTAGTGACAAAAGATTTTCAGATGCCTGACTGGAATCTTCATGGCAAGACAAGTTTCAGGTGTAACAATTTAAAATCCTTTCTCAGAAGAGCTCTTTTTACAAAATAAATACAGCTTTACCTATTTTTTTTCCTATTGGTATAAACCAGAACATGATAAATTGGCTTAATTAACTTTCTATGAAAAATAATCCCTTTAAACCTAGAATTTATTTCTCAACGAGCAAAAGATAATGAATGGCTCGGATTCTCAAAATAGAGGGGGATAAACAAGGAAAGCCAGAGTGGTTTATTTTCTTTGTAATTTCTTACTGCAAACTCGTTGTCTGGGTTTTTCTCTCCTTTTCGAACAGGGCGCGAATACTCGAAGCGCTGGACCTCGTTCACCCTGTAGAAACTGAAAGAAGGGGAAAGAATCACGGAATCACAGAATGGATTTGGGTTGGAAGTGACCTGGAAGATCACGCACTTCCACAGCCCCAAAAGCCCAATGAGAATCAAACACTGTCTGTTTAGGAATTGATACTAAATTCTAATATAAGAGCAAGCTCATGAACAGATATGAGATCACTGTTTTCCAGTGGGCTGGATGGAATCTGTGCCAATATCAAAAATCACCATTAAATGCCCTCCCAATGCCCACCCCCCTTGGCTGTGCAGAGATTCATCACACAACAACAACGTGGGGACTGAGAAAACGACAAAACCCAACCCAAACTCACCTCACAATTTGCTCCGACACCGGCCTGTGAAATTTCGAGGGTAAATCCAGTTTGGGTTTTACAGTGAAGCACTGAATATCTGAGTTTTGGGGGTTAAGAAGCGAAAAGGGAATTTCAGTCACGCAGAGCAAAGAGCTCAACAGGAACACACCAAAAAAAGGACAAAACGGGAAAATCGGTGCGTTACGCCCGTCAGGGCAGAAGCGCAACATGTTGGCCATAAATCCTTGCCCTGAGCTGCTGGCTGCACTGGTTGTACTGGTTGTACTGGGTGTACAGCCCAAGGATACACTGGCCAGAGGAGGTTTTGATGTCGTCGCCCGGGGGTGACGTCGTCTTCATCTTCTCGGCGTTGGGGAACTGCGTCAGCAGCCGCGCCTCGAAGTCCTCGCGGCGCTCGTACTCCTTGCCCCGGTAAATGAACACTTTGTTCTGCAAACAGAGGCACTCACAGCTGGCACCAGCACCACCAGTGCTAAAACCAGTGCCCCCAGTACGGAACTGGGGCCTCGGAAGCGCTGACACCAATGCTGGTAAGAGAAGAACTTCACGTTCCTCACGCTGTGGTTTAATCGTTAATTGATCAATATTTAATGCCAGTTCCATAAAGCACAAATTGGTTTTCTCACCTCCAATTCAGTGCTGGGATCGTTAAGCCCGTGATTGCCTTTAGGTATTTGTATAAACCACCCTAAAATCACCTCAATACACGATTTCAAGGAGCTGTAACATTGGTGGCCATTGAAAAGATATTAAGAGAAATTATTACCAAATCCAAGATGTCTCCTCCTCCTTCCACAGCTAAAGATGGAATGGATGCCAATAAATAAACTGAATTAGGCTTTTTCTACATAAACATTTATTAAAAGGCACTGAGGTGACCAAACAAGAGTAGCAGAGAAAAACAGAAACATAAAACAATGCAGATTTGAGGAGGAATATCCAAAAATACTGACTCTCATAAAAAGACTTCACATTAATGTGTTAGATTTTTGCCATTCTAAATGTCAAACTTTTTATAACTGTAAAATTAAGTATATTGTATTTGTAAGCATTGGTTTCTTCTTTGCCAACAAAGAAAATGAAGATATATTTTATACAGTCCATTTATATGCTGAGTTCATTAAATTCTAAAGGAAAATGTAAAAGACAACTTGCATATTTTTAACTGATCAAACATATTAAAGCAAGTTTGGATAAAATTTGCATCTGAATATGCTTAACCTCATTACTCATCTCCAAATGAATACTTGGTGAAAAAATTATCCAGCACTTATTAAAAAAAGGGTGTTTTGACTGGGGGTAGGAACCTGGAGTAGCTCACGTTTGCCCAGTTGGGTTTAATTCTGCAATGGTGCCTTTTGAAATGTTCAGGAGATGAAAGAAACCTCTCTATTTGGGGGGAAAAAAAAGGTAACAATAAATGTTTAAGCAGCCTCTGTATGACTGTAATTTATGGATATACACTTGTAATTCACAGGGGATGTTGGAATAGAAGGAAAAGTGAGGATTTTCTCCATCGGCAGGACACTCAACAGCCTGGTTTTCAGAGGGCAGGGATAGATGGGATATTGGGAAGGAATTCCTCCCTGTGAGGGTGGCACAGGATGCCCAGAGAAGTTAACTAAATAATAATGGGTTATTTCCATGTCACCAACTGCTCAGATATGTTATAGTCTCACTAATTCAACCCACAAAAACCCTACTATTAGTGGAAAATCCTTAAAATGGCACTAAAGCTACAATCCTGGCATCAGCCAAGTGGCACACGTCTCAAACTGGCACATGACACGGGCAAATCAATGATGAAAGATGGCACACACACCTTGGACAGTCAACTTCATTTTAGTGGCAATGCTGGGAAGGACACTCACCTGAAAACATGGACACATACAAGAGGCTCCTCTACCACCCTCATATATATATATTATATATATAAAAATATATATTAACCTGCCAGGCAAAAATGTCACCATTTCAGATGGTTACGACCCTGAGTGATGGATTGGGTCATTTATCTTCATTTCTAGTGATGCCCTGAAGAAATAGAAAGTACTGGATACGTTTGAAGAGAAAGTTTTTCTACTAAAATTCAACTATTCCATCTTAGAAATGGGAAAGGAAAAACCAGTGTTTGTTTTATACACCTAAAAAACACCTGTCAGTGTCAGGCAGGTTTCTCCAAGCCAAAGGAAATTTCCAGAGCAAGAAACCTCTGTGGAAACAGGTGGCCACTTACCCTTATAAATGTTGGGAATCCCTGGCCATAGTATCCGACAGCAAAATAGTCTGGCTTTGGTCGGATCACTTTCACAATGTTTTCATAGAACTGGGCCTGTTTTCTCTGCAAAAGAGACAGGAGGGATTTAAACGAGCTGAGCTTTTAGGAGATTCCTTATACTCAAGGTCTTGTGTGCATCTCTAATTTAAAGATGTTTCATTCCCCTCTTTTTCTTCATCTTTCTATCAGATTCATGGCAATCTCTGGAAATCCCAGACTCTGTCGCCATTTTTCTACTCACCACGGTGCATCTGACTGTTCCCTAAGGAATATCTCATTTTTGATGGACCTCATCTTGGTGAAACTCGCTGTTCCATATCCAATATCTCAATTTTGATGGACCTCATCTTGGTGAACCTCACAGCTCCCTATCCAATATCTCAATTTTGATGGACCTCATCTTGGTGAACCTCACAGCTCCCTATCCAATATCTCAATTTTGATGAACCTCATGTTGGTGAACTTCATTGTTCCATACCCAATATCTCAATTTTGATGAACTTCATCGTGAACCTTATTGTTCCATATCCGTTATCTCCATTTTCATGGACTCCATCCTGGTGAACCTCACTGTTCCATATCCAATATCTCAATTCTGATGAACTTCATCTTGGTGAACCTCACTGCTTCGTATCCAATATTTCACTTGCAATGAAGGTCAGGCATTTGCAAGGCCATCTGAAATCCCAGCAGTGACACTCCCGATGCCGAAACACCGGAAGGATGAAGCCGCGCGCGGCTCATCCCGATGGTGCTGACTTGTCGGTTTTGGGCTGTTAGATCTCATTACATTTTCCTACTACTTCTCTTCCATATTTACAACCAGGAATTTGCATATGGAAAGCAGGCAGTCGAGAACTGCAGGAAAATGTAAATTTTGGAATAAACACACGCATGTCAGACGCCATCTGCTTTCGACGCCGAGTTCTTCTTTATCTCTAATGATGAAATAATGGCAAATGAGCAGCTTCAGAAGATCTGTTCATTAACTTATTTTTAGTCTATTATTTCTGCAAAGAGAATGATTTTGATCTGGGGGGAGGTTTAGCGCTGCTCCCACACGACAGATAACAGTAAATGGCACCAAGACTACAAAGACCCAGATCTGCCGAATATTTCTCAGCTCGTCTGGAGCAAAACTATTTTGTCATTTGTGAATTGTCTTAGAGGCTAATATTTAATATTGCTTGAAGAAAAGAGACAAGAGGGAGAACGGAAAGAACAAAAAACCTGTAAATTTTATTTTGTGGAGAAAAAAAAGAGCTGCTCAGCAGCAGCAATAAGAAAAGCTGATGGGTTATGTGAGACCTGACTCATACGGGAACGTGAATTTTGATCTCTGTCTTGTGAGGGAAATGCACGCCAGGACTAATTCTGTGACATCTCATCTCCTGGCTGATGAATAAAGAGCAGATAAACTCAATTGTCTGATGTGAGGATTGGAAGTTCTCGGTTTCCCTTCTTAGAAGAGGGAGAAACTCCACAGAAGTGTCCAGGGCCAGGTTGGACAGGGCTTGGAGCCACCTGGGACAGTGGAAGGTGTCCCTGCCCATGGCAAAGTGGGTGGAACTGGATGAGCTTTAAGGTCCCTCCCAACCCAAATCATTCAATCACTCTGTGACCACTGGCTACAATGAATAAAGTGCAAATTCCAACTTCTCCTCCAAAATGGGCAATTAAAGAGTGGCTGCCTCTGTGACGAACCTGTTCATGTTCCCACATGCAAGCAAAAAGGAGATGGAAAATGAAAACTGAGGGACTCGGAGAGTAGCCACTCCCTGGTGAATAATCACATCTGACACAGGACAATCACTTCTAGCTGAGGAACAATCCCAGCCAACTCCTTTTCTACTGAAATGAAGAATATTCTGCCCCCATCCCACCAGGAGGAGTGAGCTGGGGCTCTGTGGAGGCGAGTTCAACACTGCAGGAATGCCCAGCTCAGACACACTGGGATAAAGAAAACAGCCAAACAATCCAAAGAAATTCAGGAAAATGTACTCCGAGTGTGAGGGCAAAAGGTATCAAAAACTTGAAAGTTGAGAATTTTCAAAATCGAACTGGAATCACATCCCAACTCCTGTGGAAATGGCTGGGACCTGAGGAGGGACAGTGACAGCTGCCATTCATCTCCTTGGAAGAAAACAGGAGGAAAAAAAACGGTGCAGGAATAATGAATGGGTAACGTCAGGGCAAAAATAACTGACTGTAGACATAATGCTTGGGGATTATTCATACCTAAAAAAAGAAACGTGAATATGGAAAGACACTTGAGAGAGAATGGGGATTTTTTTTTTTCATGTTCCCATTTATATTTAAATTCAAAATTTCCTTTTATACCCCAAATAAATCAGCTTAACGTTACTGAAATGTTTTTCTTGCAGCTAAAAAAAGAAATAAATTCAGTGTTTTTCAGGCGCTCCAGTGGTAGCCAGTTAAGTGACATTGGTCCAGCAGAGCCAAGATGGGTATGTGGTTCTGCATTTCACTGTCATTGCTACAGCATTTTTTATATAATTTTAAAGGCTTACAAATTCAACTCCGAAATAAATTATTGCAGTGTCTATGTCATTAGAAAAACCTACCAGCAGTTCACTGAGTTGTTCATAATCAAACATTTCATTTTCATACTGTTCTGCAAGTTCTTTACCCAAGGCAATGGCCTCTTCCCACATCTGTTGGGAAAAAAAACAAAAATCACAAAACAACAACAAAGAAGCTGAATTACATACCTTGGTTAAACATCAACATTAGAATCGAATAAATCTGAATAAAGCAGCCAATGCATTGTGTCACATGCCTGAAAACACTGAGCATCTGACGTGCCAAAGAGCTGCGCCGGGGTTAGAAATGTCTCTATTAATGGAATCATGGAATTGTTTAGGCTGGAAAAGCCTTCCAAGTTCACTGAGTTCAACCATTCCCCAGCACTGCCAAGGC